>CM046850.1:16855815-17455815 GCA_025618425.1 Heliocidaris tuberculata | reverse complement strand
ACAGCGAGCAGTATACATACTTGTTACTCAATATAGGCAGGCATGCACAACAATCACAAATCAAATCTCCATTCACGAAAATGTGAAGCTATTTCCTGCTTGGAACCATTTTGAATGATGACGTTGAAACCCTTTGTATACACGGCATCAATCAGCTGCATGTTCCAGTGAGTCGCGGCAACATTGCCATGAACTTCTAAACACGACAATCCTCTAGTAACAAAGTCCAAAGTCAGTCAAAATACTCCTTCACAAACTTTCAGTTTCCTTTGGAAACGATTCCATGAATCAAGATCCATGGTAATAAATGAATCAAGCTCTTCATGTATGCCATGTCATATCTCGTAACTATTACACAGATTACTAAAAAGATCAAACTTGAGAATGTTTTGCAAAAATAAGAATAATTTATATTCATCTTTGTTTATTACATTGATCATTGGCGTAGACAGGTCCTCATAAGTGTGTGTGGGGGGTATGATTTCCCTCAAGGGCCATATCAAGGGCTATATATATGTATATATAAAATGTGGGGCGAGGGTGTGTAAACATGTATATGGTTTTTTCTCTTTACATGTCCAAGATACAACTTTAGCATCATGCTTTGCAGTTTTGTAGTATGATTTGAATACTGAGCGAGCGAGCGAAGTGAGCGAGCAAACAATATTCAAAATTTGTGAGGTTGCAATTACATTGTAATATAAAAACGGGGAAACACAATTCTGATGGGGTTTCATTTGCAAAATTTCACAATGAAAATTTTATTTGATAAGCTATACCTTTAATACGAGCGAGCGTAGCGACCGAGCATTTGGGAATATTGGCTCTAAGTCACTTTGGATTAGGGGCACATGCTATGGAAAAAGGAAACGTGGGAAAAGGACACTTATAAGAAAAATAAATGAATGTGTAGAAAAGGTAGAAAAGGCAGTTATCAGGGTTAAAAGAGGCACCAATCACACCTGAAAAGGCGCATTTATAAGAACGAAAAAATGTTCTTAAAGTAGAAAAATTAAATCAGTGCCTATATATTACAAAGGGAAAAAAAGACTTGTTACATTAAAAGGGATAAAAGGGATTAAAAGGGGAAAATACTCTTGTTTGAATAGGAGCATTTATCAAAGAAAAATATTTATCTATGTGATCCTTATTTTTTTCTTCAAACATATTTTACAAAGTGATTACTACATAACATTTTTCCGGAAAAGTATTGTAGTATGTTTATCCAACATTTCAATATTCATTCATATGCAACTCGTCAAAAAGATCATTTTCATCAACCAAACGTAAGACTTACTTCCTCACTAAATTCACTAACAGTTACCGGTATAAAAAAGTGGAATCAGTTACCAACTATTCTAAAACAATGCACGACATTATCCTCTTTTAAGAAACTTTGCAGAAATTATTTAATTGATAATCTATAGAAATGTCAGGGTGTGTGTGTGTGTGTGTGTGTGTGTGTGTGTGTGTGTGTGTGTGTGTGTGTGAATGCAATACTTCTGTCTTTGCTTGTCTGTGTATGTAGTGAACGTATTGTTTTATTTATTGGATTTTAAGAAATTGTGAAGTTTATTTTCATTACAATTTTGAGGACCGTGCTTTATAAGCATCTTGCTTTATGTGGTCCTAACCATATTTTGCTTTAATGTAGATTTTGAACTATTGATATGTATACTTCTTTTGTAAATATGTTTGCTTTTATGGTTGAATAAATTGAATTGAATTGAAAATTGAATCCAGGACCTCTCGTACGAGAGTCAAGAGCCTTCACCAATGTACAACAGTGCTCCCACTATATTCTCCACAAATTCTCCATAAATGATTTGATTTGATTTATTTATTTATCTTTGTGATCCTTATTTTTTTTCTTCAAACATATTTTACAAAGTGATTACTACATAATAAACAAATATCAATACATTATCAAATAAAGTAATAACATTGTATAATTAACGTTAATGAATCATAAAGAAGGATTGCCACATAAAAAATGCTGGACGGCGTGAAAATCCTTTACAAAAAATAGTATACATACTAAAGAAAAGGGATATTAAATAAAAAGAAAAAAAAAACTTTCGTGGTATTCAAAGTAATAGAAGTCAATTAAGGAAGGGGATGAGATGAGATGCATGGAGAGAAAAAAAAAAGAAATAGGAGAGGGTGGTAAGTTGAAAGGTGAACTGTGTAGAAGAAATATTAGAGAAGAATTAGGCAGAGGGAAGAAGTGAAAAGTGGGAAGTGTAGGGAGTGCAAAGAAAGAGAGCGAAAAAGAGAAGGGAAGGATGAAGAAAAAATGCAACCAAAAGCAGAGCGAATTTCTACTTACGCTGCTATGAATATTTTCTTATAACGATATCGATATCGCCTCTGTAATCAGCAAAATCATACCGTGAGAAGTAATAAGCACAAATTACGACGCATGAAGTATGAATCTTGCTCTTTCGGGTATGCTAAGTCATATGACGATAGATTACCCAAATTTTCAAAATCTGAAGTGTTTGCAAAAATATGAATAATTCATTCATCACTGTTTTTGTTTTGTTTTTGCTTTTATAGTTTATTAAATGGATTATTTCGTATATATAGCTTTTTGAACCTTAATCTTAGTATGATAATGGGTACTATAGGATACATGTATTACGCGCCTGTTACAATATTGATTAGCACGATTCATATACATTTCGAAGCAAAAAGCAGTGAAAAACAGGGTGAATTTCTCATTATGGAGGTGAGCCTTTACATTCCGGGTCGTTGAGATCAGTGTTGGCGCTTTGAACATCTTCGATCATTTCCATATCAATGGGCAAATTATTCAAAATGTCCGCTCGCAGGAAATGAAATGGCCATGCAATGTGTAGCGAGCGAACGTTGTAACAACGTTCGCTCGCTACACATTTTAAAAACAATTAAAAACAACAACAGTTGTTTTTAATTGGGGTTTCCACAGACGTGATTAATATGATTAATATGAACGTACGTGGGGTGAGTATTCTTACAACCTACATCCTTTTTCATGAAACCTGCTATCAATAAGCCAATCAAATTCATTGATTTCAGTTGGCTATAACAATTATTGTAACCCAGGGGCGAATCAAGGATTCTGGAAAGTGGGGGGGGGGGGGGGGGGGGCAATGCCGAAAATGTCTGACAAAAAAAAAAAAAAATAATAAATGTTATATTTTACAGTTGCCTCATGGGTCTAAAATATAGGCCACAAGAACACAATGGGGGGGGGGGGGGGCAGAGTACTTGTGTACTTCAGGTTTGACAGATGGGGGGTTTAAAAGGGGGCAAGGGTCAGTTGTGACCCCCTCTCAGAACCGACAATGTTTGCAAGAGAGTCGGCTTCTGAGCTCCTCATAATTAATATTGATTTCTCTTGGTATGGTAGGAATGCAGTGGGTTCATGCACATCTAAATGTGAGCATAATTTGTTTCTTTCTCTCTCCTCCCTCGTCCCTTCTCTCTAATCCCTCTATTTTTCTCTTTCCTCCTCTTTTTCTTTTTCCTCCTTTTTCTTTCCCCATTCTTTTTCTCTTTCCTCCTTTTTCTCTTTTCTCCCCTTTTTCTCTTTCCTCCTCTTTTTCTCTTTCCTTTTTTTTTTCTCTTTTCCCCCCTCTTTTTCTTTCCTCCTCTTTTTTCTCTTTTCTCCTCTCTTTTTCTCTTTTTCTTTCCTCCTTCTCTCTTTCTCTTCCCTCCTTTAAAGATGTAATATACACTTGTAAACCCCACACAGTATACAAACACACAACACCCATGAAAACATACCAATACATTACACTTGCATGTCTCTTCATATTTTTATTCGAGACCTGGCAGCCTTGTAATTTAGGTATGTATACAAACTTTTCTACAACCCACAATATCAAACAAAAGCATTTCATGGAGGAAAAAAAAATCATTTCTCATTCATTTTGTGAGTTTAACCAAAACATATCTATTTCTCTTGCAAAAATTCCTTTTGCAAAAACAACTCACAATAAATACTCATCTTTGCTACAATAAATACCCCCATAAATGCATCGATGTATCATCATCAGTGGAGATAACGAAACAAAGGGAGAAAATAGAAAACATGCTCGAAGCAGGAAATTACATTTAAAGGGGTAGTCCACCTTCTGCTTAATAATTCATCCATGTTTGAACGATAATCACTGCATCAAAATGGTAAAGTCTGTAGCTCTCTACATCCATTCTAAGTCTGAATGAAAAACAATGCCTCCGGGACCACTTTCGGTGGGTGGAAGCATAAAAATAACCAAACTCAAACTACCTTACAACCTAGCAACTAAATGAATGTGTAATGAGTTGACAACTATTTTTCAAAAGCAATACACTGCTACCAAGCTGATGCCACAAAAAAAAAGACATAGAATATGTTTCTGCCTACAAATAAATAAGGAGATGACAATGTATCTTAATGTATCTTAATTGTTTCAACAATCCCCTATACAATATGTTGCTAAATGCTAATTTAGGTACGGCATATTTCACGAGTGAATAACAATATGTTCAGTCCATAGCCATTTTACAGATGGCCTATTTGTGTCTGACTATGCATAGACCTATTTCAACAATTTATAGCAAATAAAATGGTGTTTTTAAACAGTAGGGTGGACTGCCCCTTTAAGTAAGAAAATAAGCAAATAGAAAACCCAGAATTATACTCCAATCTGAAGAAAAAGAACATTATTGAACAATGAATAAAAGTCATCAAAATGTACATTCATTTATAGCCTCATCACACAAAAAATTGAATAATTTGTGTTTTCCTGATCTGGCTTTATACCTATAGAAAAAAAAAAAAAAAACCAACACACTCTTTATTTCTAACAAATACATATTTTTCATAGTGATGGCACGTTTACCTGAAACATGCTAAACATAAAATTCAAAATTAAATTTCAATAATAATAATAATAATAATTCCTGCTTCATGGAATGACATTATTACACTCAAGTTTTACAAAAAGGAAACACAACATCTCAAACAGGCTGAAAAATAGGCCCAGGTCTACATCACGACCTGAAAAGCATTTTTCTCCTAATCTCTCTCTCCCTCTCTCTCTCTCTCTCTCTCTCTCTCTAAAATAGTAGAATTTTAGAAGTTTTCTCTGAAACCCCTAATTCTGTAAACATGCCTACATTGTTTCATAGAAAAGTATCTGTTTTCCCTTCTAAAGTCAACAAAAAAAAAAAACTACCTGTCTCAATGTTAGGAAAAAACAAACACACTTTTTACAAGTTATTTACAAAATACAAAAGTAGATTTAAGTAAGTGCAAACTGAACATTCCAAATTCTATGTAAAGTTTTTTTTTCTGTCTCCTTGTTTCTCATATGAAATGCCTCACTTTAAAAAAAAAATGTATTTCTATTTTTTACAGAACACTTTTAAAAATCTTGTTTCACATGATCTTCTGTACTTGTTTGATTTGGTCACGCATGAATGATACACAGAACTAGAGTCACAGGGGTAACTGTCTGGCAGGGAGGTCTGGTCAAAGATCAGTCCCACATGCTGAAAATTGTGTATGCCTCATGATGAGGCAAAGAATCTAATCATAAACTGCTGTATACTGACAGAATTTATTGATACAGGTTCAGACTGAATGTTCTAGTTTGTTCGACAGATTTTGCTGAGCATGTTGCAGAGACAATCCTCGTTCACATGTCCAAGCTATTATTGGTGACGGACCACGTTGTCTTCTTGTTTTTCCCTTCAATTTTCTGATGAAGGCAAACAGCTATCCCTGTTACAGCAACAGACATGAACACAAGTTATAAGCAGCTTGAATAATTTATAACAAAAGGGGAACAGTTTTGACAACGGGAGATTCACACGTACCTCCCGACATATTTCAGCACCATTGTTTTAACACAAATCGGCCATTAATGACCTCAACGACTACAAAAACCGACTCCCTAAAAAGGTATTCTCAGTAAGAACGGGGACGATATTAAACTTTAACGACTTAGAGTCTTACGAATAAAAATAAATCCAAACTACCGACATTAGTTGTGACAAGTTCCATCTTTCCATCAACTGAACAAAAATCTGCTCCAACACAATGACAGTAAATATGCGCTTCAAATGATTTTCTTCAGACGTTGAAGTTGCATTCTTTCCCTCTCCTACAAATACAGAGTTTTATACATTTTCTCCTTTCACATGTACATTGTACAAATAACAGTTTCAACTTGCTTCCACGTCACAAGTACATGTATCTGCCTTCTTAACAATACTCTCTCTATAAAAATCTATTCATTTCTCTTTCTCTCAGTTTGTACAAATATCTTCCCAAGCCCCTCATCCTGCCTAGAAAATAAACAATGAAAATAACGATCTCTTCTCTATAAATGTTGAATGATGACTATCAGCAGGATATCACAGATTTCATCGAGAGGAATTACTGAGGATGGCGGTGGCAATGATGATGATGATGATGATGGTGGTGGTGATGATAATAATGGTGGTGATGATGATATTAGTAATGACGTAAATGATGATGGAAACAATAATGATGGTAGCAATGATGAGTATGGTAATGATTTATAGTGACGCTGCTGATGATGGTAGTGAATATGATTATGATGATGGTGATGGTGAAGATGATGATACCCTCCTTGATACATGTCCACAATGCACTCTCCAATGAATGTGACTTTAAGTACAGAGAAAGTGCAGATTCTGAGTCCAATAGTAGCTAACCTTGACCTGCCAAACTAGCCCTTAAAAACTCTCAGGGATTACAAGTCTGTATGCATTCTGAGCCCTTTTGGGCTCAATATTACATCAATCTACATCTCACTACAAAAAAAAATTGTAAAAGAAAAAAAAAAGATATGTCCTTGAAGCAGCAAAATTAAAACACAGAACCACATGTCATTTGTTTCAAATTCCCTGAGACAAGCAAGAAATAAACTAGAAATCACATGACATATCACATGAGACATCACATGACAGGGCACTACAACAACAAAATTGCATCTGATGAACCTTCAGACCCTAATTCTCAACTATCTTCTCAATTCTATTCTACATTTATAGACTCATTACAGAAAACAAGTACCAATACTTTTATTGTAGAGACTTTAAACTGTCATTTTCCCCTACCAAGGAGATATCTATCTCAAAATACACAGAATCATCTAAACAGTCATGAGACGATATCAAGGGCACATGAACTCTGTGCCCCAGACAAAGAAAACGAAAAAATAGTGACATACACACAGAAAATCATTTACATTTTTTTCTCTGTACAGCAAAATTCTAATCTCGTCCTTATCCAATTTGTACAAATTACAAAACACAATTAACGATGACTTCTCCCACACAATCACCAAAATAAAATTACAAAAATTGCACTCAAATTTGTTACCATCGATGCACATTCTCTCTCTCTCCTCTAAGCACAACGCTGTGCGAGGGAAACTTAATCCTACTCTAGTTTTCGAGTCCTTGAGGATTTCAAAATGAACAAGCTGCCCTTTTCATTTGATTCAGTAGATGACTGGAGCCTAGAAGAAGGGCACCGGCCATGCTGCCAGATATCCTTTTCTTGTTTTTCTCTCCTGCTCCCTAGTTCTATCTGGCTAGATTTGCCTTATCAACGATAGGTCTTCATATTAACTCTCTCCAACTTCAGGGAGGAAATGAGCTTCTGGTATTGCTTCAGAGCAAAACTGTGTTCGTCTTCATTTTCATTTTGCATTTATGTCGTCTATCAACAGTATCTCATTTGCTGCAAACCTACATGTCCACCTGGCATTTCAACTCTGAATGAGTTTGATTCTCAGGGTTCATTTTGAGATTTGTAAACAACAAAGAATTACTTACGTATTAGATAAGACATAGACAAATAACTGTAACATGTGACCTTGACATATACACTTAACCCCCCCCCCCTTCTGTGTTGGTGGATTTTTGAAAAATTGTCATAAAACATCTTTCAAGATTTGAATTTCGGAGGTCCAATTCTTGATTTCATTGTTACATTTGTTTTTAGATAGCTTTCATAGGAACAAACTATACAATGTACGTACCTGTGTCTGCTTAAGAAAGAAAGAAGTATATTCCAGCTAGACTCGTAGTAGAGCATTAGCCACCCACTGCACAAAAGGGGTCATCCCACCTATGACTTTGCTGAGGGATGTGCCCTTATAACTGATAAATAAAAGAGGAAGACATTCATGCATGAAGGCTGCTATGAATGTCAATCCTTACACCTCTCGTGAAGCTAACAAACATACATGTAGAGTGGAATGTGTGTGAGTCTGTCTCCTTTGTTACATTATCAAGACCATAGATCAGAGATGCACGTGTGCACCTCCTTAGTTTTGTTGATTCTGGAAGCCAGCTACTTCCCCATGACGACGATGCCCCCACAGAACAAATAATGTAAAAAAACAAACATGATTAACAATAAAAGTATCATTTTCCTGGAAGTTTGAGTTTTCCCAGGCTTTAGCAGGGCTGGGAACTAAACTCGGTCAATAACATCTTTGAAGTAGTCGGTATATGCCTTTGAGTTGCTCGATAATAAACCCGATTCCCGCCAAATAGATACCAGTCGGGAAGTATTTGGCTTCACAGAACAACATCTTATTGCTTCTGAATGGTACTGAACAAAATCTATACTTTGATGGTGTCTCACATTACATTTACAACAGACGGGGCAAGATATTCTGTCCCCTTTTACAATACATATACGAGTATATGATATGATCAGAAGTTGCGGCAAGATGTCCAAGCTGTCTTCTATAAAGGTACAGGTCAACATTTTGTGAAGAAGGCAGGGAAATCAATTTAAGTTATCACTGAGAGTCATGATAACCCAGAATAGCAAACATAAGGTGAAATATTTGTTTAGAAATGAATATGAATGTAAGAAAGCCTTTTTATTCATCATGGTTTTTGAAAATGCCCTTAGAAAAAAAGGAACAAAACAGAGCATTTTTTTTTTCATTCTTTTAGCACAATAAATAATAATTTCTTCTTTGAAACTTGCCAATATGTTTTCCCCTGCATATTAGAATAGACTAAAGATTTATGCACCACCCAAGATGGTAAAAGGGTCAAACTGTACCTTCACAGAGTGTGTTCAGCACTTCTTTAATCGACAGCAAAATACTTGCGGAAGCAGAATCGGATATTGAGCGTCAGTATCCACAAGAACCCAGGCCTTAATGCCAAGTTGCCCCGGGTGAGTACAACACTTACGATTCTACCGTGAGACATAGTATCATCTTGCATAGATTGGACCGGTTAACAACTAGTAAAAAGAGAGAGGTTGAGTTTTCCACGAATTTTTGTAACTTGTCGTTAAAACACAAAACTTACGCCAACACATGGGCAACAAGAAAACACACCTTTACTGATCACAGATGCAAAGGTACAGTTTTTCATACAGACAAGAGAGTAAAAAGATTGTATATACCGTATAAAAGAAGAACTATATTATTACAGGACATTGGACGAAGGTTGATGGGGAAAGGGGTCGTCAGCAGGCTTCGTGAACATTGATCGATGAGTATCTTTTGTTATGGTTCACATCATAGAGCGGGCATTGTTCCAACTCGTGTTTGCACCATTTTGTCGAACATACACATCTGATTCCACCGTTGTTCGACAACACGACACAGAAGACGATAACCTGAAGATTGAGTCGAGACAGGTTGAAGCTATCAAAGAGGGCGATCTATTCTACCCACGGACCGTCTCTTCCGTTACACTTTCAGGTCCGGAGAAAAAGGGAACACAATTGGAGATGGTTGATTCAAAGAACACAGGGGGTGTCTGGCAGCATGTTGAGTGATTTCTCTCCTCCGTCGTCGAGACGCCTCAATCTCCCGTTGCCGTGGAGATCGCTTAGCGCTCTGGCTGGGTGGGGCAGCTCCCTAGCTGCTCCATTAGTTGTCATGATCTCTGAGATGATTCTGAGTCCTAGAGAGAGAAGAGACACCAGAATTCACATTAAACATCACTTTAAAACACTTTTGCAACCTGTACAGAAGAACCAATGGAAGATCAATCATACAATATATATGCTTTGGCAAACATCGCTCCACAATCTATTTCTAACACTAGCCAAATTCCTAACTTCAATCTAGATTCAAAACTTTACTTTAACATAACCATAAATGATCATTCTAACCCTTAAAGATAACATAAACCAAAAGCCAATAGCAAACCCAAGTCCAGTATCCTTGATGAAACACAGCAAGATGATTTATTTTACCTGAATTTTACGAAATTGAGTATGCGTCTAGATAAAAACCACGGGGACCTACCGCTTCATGCAGTATCACAGGGACTTGTCACTGAGGATTAGTACCTTATCAAAGGGCACTAGTGCATCAATTTGTTTTGGACCTGGGACCTCACAATTACAAGACCACAGCTCTACCACCAAGCCATCATGCCTTGCATTATGCATAAGTGAAGAAAAAAAATTATCCAAGGCAGCTGAAAACCTTTCATGCAAATAAAATTTTCACTAACCTCCTTGTCGTGAAGCTGAAGGTTGTCGTAGATCTCCATCAGCTCACTCTGCTTGTATTGCTCCAAGATGACAAAGCCCTCTAGGGTCGGACTGGCCTTGCGGGCGCAGTCCTGGCAGTGCACCTCGTACTTCTTGTCTTTCTCCGTCGTGAACAGGATGTCAAATACCTCCACCTGTTGATGGAACAGGAAGTGGTGTGCAGAGATTGTCGGGATTAATTTACGATACTATGATGGGTGGCATTATGGAGGTATACAGAGCTTATTTCAAGTTCATCACAAGAAGAATAAGAAGATGAGGAGGACTGGTAGAGTTGAATAAAGAGGGAGAATGAGAAATCAATAGACATGCGGAAGAAGAGAAAGAAATAGAAGGGGAAAAGAAGAAGAAAAGAAGGAGATAAGACCAAGAGGAAGAAGTATGAGGAAAAAGAAAATGGGTAGAGGAAGAAGAAGTAGGAGGAAAAAGAAAATGGGTAGAGGAAGAAGAATTTTTTTTTAAATATAGAAGGAAAAGAAGACCAATATAACAAAAATATTTTTAAAATTGTACGCTATTTCTCCATGATATTTGAATTGGGGACATATGATGGACAAATATACATCATCTCATATGTTTACCTCGCAGTTGGTACAGTAGTGAGCTGCCTCGTTCTTTGCCCGGCCGTGCCAGTGGACCTCAATGCCCAAGTCCTTCAGGTATTCCTTGGTCATCTGGATGTACTTGAGTGACCGGAGCAGGCAGTACTTGACCATCTCAAAGTAGCGCGGCTCGGAGATGCGGATGTTGCGGGCGATGTTCCACGTCAGGTGGATCATGGGCACGATGGACTTGTACTGCTGGAGCTTGTTCCATTCGTATCTCTCAACGGCCATTCGGTACTGGTGAGTCAAAAGCGGACCGACGTTCCATGCGATGTTATTGCACCAGCCCTGATCACACAGATTACAATGAAGTAGGTTAGTATTTGTTCCTTTGTTTATCTATTTATTAACCAACAGTAGCGTTCAGGGAAACCTTTGGGATTTTTTCTTTCTTTTTTACATAACTGAATTATTGAAGGTTAATGTCAGCGAATTATAGGAAACAGAGTTATTCAATGAAATTCCAGTAAAAACAGGTAAATGCAATGAAAGTACAATTGCCCCCACTCTTGATATCTGAATTGTTATTTAATTTGCACTGAAAAAAAAGGCTTACATGAATAAGGACAAAAGCCCATATTCATAAAACCTGAAAGTAATTTCCAACAAAGCCCCTGTAAGCAAGGACATTTTATGAAAGACAGTTAGTGCCAAGTGAGCAACAAGGTATTATTTCAGTAACCAACTTGACTTAGTACGGTTTTATAAATATGGGCCCAAATTTACAAGGTGTAACAAGGCTAGAATTGCAACAAGTAGACTTAGACTTACTACTGCCTGGACCCAATGGACAGTCCCTGAGTTGACCCAAACCAAGTCTCCTGGTCTCTGGATGAACCGGTAGACAGGGATGTCCTCCTCATACAGGTCCTCTAAGACAGGCCACCAGGATCCCTTCAAGAAGTTGATATTAGCCCTGCAACAAGATCAAACATTTCTTGATTAACTCTACCGCTCTTAAGCATGTAATCCTTTCAAAGTCAATAATATATGGAGAAAAAAAACATGGTTTGGCAAGCTTGTGTCTTTGCTGCTACTGGCGGATTTATGCAATGTAAAATACTGGCAAGCATCTGAAATTCCAAAAAGGGTTTGTACACTTTTAGCCCTGTGACCTCATTCATACATTCTTGGTCAGGAAGGTGACCCTTATCAAAATATGAAGAAAGAAATAAAACCGATACATGAGAACAAGTCAACCAATCCTCATTCATTGGGATGGCAGACATTGTGTAATGCAACTCATAATGTTCCATGGTCTTTGCATAACCGTTTTTAAATCAAAATGGTTTTGTTTCAGTTATGACTCCTTCACAAACCCCAGAAGACCTAAAACTGCACTGTGGCAAGTAATGGAAAGAGAGAGGGATTGGGGGATAAGGAAAGATTTGTTGTACCTTTCACACAGGTTGTAGATGGAACCCCAGTAAGAAGCGGGTGTGGCAAACCATTCGCAGTCTCCAGGACCAATGTTTACATTCACTGAGCAGAAGTTGTTATTCTCTTGATGACCTGTGATAAAGCAATGATGCCTAGGTGAACATGTTTTCTTGACACAAAACAATTGTATTTTATATGATCAAAATTGCTTCAAAAGAAAGACTTATGGCAAGATTTACTGGTGATTCCTGTATCAGTAATGATTGTTGTCACAAGTATTTCTATTGATACCATTTCTGCTGTCTTTACCAGTTCCACCACTATTCTACCACTCTTCAAGTCTCCATGACGCAATCATTTTACAACATCGCTGTTGTCTACGACGACAATGGCTTACATGAATTTTTTTTTTACCATGATCATCATCATCATCACTGTCATATTATCATCATCATCATCATTAATATCACCACCACCATCATCATTATCAACACCAACACCACCACCATTTTATCCCGCCACCAACACAAACATCATCATTACCACCACCACCACCACCATCACCCCCACCACCACCACCATCACCCCCACCACAATCACAGTGGCGACCATCCTTACCTGGTGTTCTACTCCCTGGTACCTTCATGTAGAGTTGTACAGTGTTCATGCCCAGAATGGTGAAGTCTATATGACTCAGCATGTTTCCAGCTGACACCACTCTTGTGAACGACGGGAGTTTAGTCAGCTCCTGAAGCTGTTTCTTCCATCTATACAAAGACAAAATTTTGACAAATCAAAACAAAATGTACTTGACAAAATCTACAAGAGTAGAAGTCATATACTTGGTAAAAAATAAATATAATCGAAACTCATATTAACCACTAATATTACCATCATCACCATCATCATCATCACCATCATCATCACCATCATCATCATCATCACCACCACCAATACCTTCAGTTGGGAGGAAAAACATTAAAGGTCTGTTGTGATATAGCATTTTCAAATCACTGCTAACACTTCAAACAGCTTAAAGATGTTAGTACAAAAATATTTTCAAGGTGATAAGGGCTTCGGATGTGGAAGGGCAGTACTTACTTTCTCTCATCGGACAGATCCACGTTGGTCCCGAACTTCAACATCTTGAATTCCCTCCCACCAGAATGCTTCTTTTTCCTAATAATCAAACAAAAGGGCAAAAGAGACAAATTAGACATGGACCCATGGTAATTCGTCTCTCATGATACATTTTTTCCATCTCTGTTTAATACTTTTCCCTGCACACATACTATTCCATAGCTCAACTTTCAGAGATATCATTGAGATGCTATAACACTGTAGTAAATTTGTATAAGTTCAATGGTCATCATCTTTTCTCTCACCCAATGAATACTAAATACAAGATAACTCAGACTGAGATCTAGGGGAAATGTGTGTTAACCACAATGAAATTTTTTTCAACAGGTTAATATCATTGTCAAGGCAACAGTAAACATTCTCCTATAATAAAACCTCCACACCTCCTGTCTCATTTTTATCTGAGTTACTATTTCAGGATGAAATAGTAGTTATTCTATAAAATCTGAAAAAGTTCACCATTGGCTCATTAATTATTCTGAATTCACCATTTTTCTGGTTCCAGGATAACTATAAATCTCAAACATTTTCATTGCTGTTGCATATTCCAGCAATAGAATCACAATCCCTAACTGTCACTTACTTTTTTGATGTACTAGATGAGTCACTATCTGAATTGTACTTCTGGTTCTTCTCTGCCTCTTCCTGCAAAAGAAAACCAATCAAAAATAAGAACCTCATAAATAAGGATGGATGTCCAACGTGAGCATCAGAGCAGAATTTAATTAGAGACTGATCTGACTCTGCAGAATTCAGTGACATTGAGAAAATACAATAAGTATCATTCCTTGTTTGTGAAGTCTACCACTCTCTATTTTATTTCTCCAACGGTTGTCTCATTATTGTTAACCTTTGTCATTTTCATTAACCAAACGCAGGACAATTATTTTTACTCTCTAACCTATACATGCAGACTATGAGGACTTATAGATTCTATCCATCATTGTCTCTTGATATCCTTCATTCCTGTAAACCTTAATGAATCTTTAGATTGATGATTTTGAGTGTATGACTTCCAGTTAGTATTTTTAATTGTTGAGATTCTTGATCAGAATTGTTCATTGTTTAAGATCCTTAGAATAATTTCTGTAGGATCCTTCACAGACCTCTGCAAGATCTTTCAAAAAACCTATGCAAGATCCTTTAGACATCTACAAGATTCTTCTCAGATTCCTTCATGAGCATTCTAAAACCCTCAATAAGCTCTTTGGAAGGAAGGCATATACAAGATCCTTCAAAGACAACTTCAAGACTCTTCAAAGAACTGTAAAAAAAAAAATCCTTTGAAAAGCTCTACAAGTTACTTCCAAAAGATCTACAGAATCTTTCAAAGAACTCTTCAAACTTTTCAAGAATCTCTACAAAATGCTCTGAAGACCTCTAGAAGACACGGACAACTTACCCTGAGTGATTCCTGGAAGGAGGAAGCCTGGTACTGGGCGTACTTGGAGATGGTGGTGAAGGATCTACTGCTCTCACATCGCCACACCCTCTTCAGACCCAGTGCGTCCCAGTTCTCATCGGGAGGCTGCTGCCTCTGTAACAATACAGAAAGATGGCAGAATGTGAATAACCAATCAAAAAGAATGATCAATCACAGACAAATTGTAAATACTATTGACAAATTGTCCAAGGATGAACATATCAAGCTGTGACCAAACATTTCAACAAAGATATACGAAAAAGATTGATCACTGCACTCTTGGCTTTACCTGTGAATCCGTTACATCCACAGACTACAGGAACTACCGCTCATCTCAAATCACTCAGAGGCCACACAATATTTTCCTGTGATGTCTAAGTTATCAAACAGCCACAATGCCTCTCTAAAATGACAGAGCTAAATGCTATTTTTGCCACGCCCTGGTTGTCAGAGTTTCAGTTTAATTCTCCTCTTTTTGTGCAAAATTGGCCTGCATCCGAAATTGAAGACTTAAAAGCCATTTACTTCCTAAGATAAACTATCAAACAGTTTTAAGTTTGTTATCAATCAGGTACATATACCACAATTTCCATTTTTTCGGCATCCCCTCGCGAGCACTCACCTGAGACCTGACTTCTACGGGATGGTCGCTGTGCGTCTCCACCAACGTCTTCGTGGAGAAGAGACCCAAGTCCAGCTTGAGTGCAGCGGCCAGGCCTCGGATAACCGTGATGGGCTGGTCAGCGGACATACAGTAGTCGGCCAGGGCTTGAGAGTAGGCCTCGGTCTTGTTCTGGACCTGTGGAAAGATCAAACAGTCCTTAATAAATCCTCCCAAGCATACATGCAAGGACCATTTGGTTGAACTAAAATTACAATAAAACATTTGGGGAATCATATGCTTCCCATTGTATATATATGAAGCCCCAATATCAGGTCTCTTATTTTCAAGCATAAGAGGTTCAATCAGCATAGTAGAATGTGGAGTGAGTATATTCAAGAAAGACATATTCTACATAAATATCAAAAGAAGCATTGAAATTCATACGATAAAGAAGACCATACATAAAGGAGTATAAGAAGACACTGACAGAGAAAATCATTGGGAATAAGGAGAAAATTATAGACAATGTGAAAAAAAAGTAAAATAATGAATAGAAATACATCGCAACCTCACAGAAGACTACTCACATAGACACTGGGCGTTGGGGGATTCAGCTGATCCTTTGGGAGGGGTGGATAGGGCACCTGGGGCGGGGCCGGAGGGGGCATCTTTTCCATCCAGATGCTGCTGTTAGCCAGGCCGTTGCGCCCCTTGAGCTTGCGGCACTCCTCCAGGATCTTGGCTGAGTTGACGTAGATGGAGAGGGACGACGGAGAGGGGGCGGATGTCAGGGACTTGACGGTGGCAGAGTTGAGAGAGGTGTTCACACTAAGAACCTGTTGTTGAAGAAGAAGAAAACAATCAACACACAGTCAACATGAGACCTGTTCACATTAGTCGGAACCCAATTTGGGTGTAGGTGGATCATAAAAGACCAACTTTTTACCTTACAGTGGGGTCATGCTACTGAAATAAAAAGACAAGATATGCATGATCCTGAAACTCCAGTATGTTTTCTATGCTCTCCTATATATTGCAAAAAATGATGAATAAGCTGACAAATAGACCAGATTACTGATTTATTTACAGTCTGGAGCAAACATTGCTGAAGATATGTTGGTTCAAGAAACCTACCTGATCAAAGTTCCTGGAAGCAGCATTTTCAGCCACATGATTCTGCTGCACGCTCTCCCCAACATCTGCTCGTTGCCTGTTACCCTGTGTGAGATCACTGGATAGTTCTGATGAACTCTGAAGTCCGTCCATCAAAGATGTGCTATTTGTTGTCCCGGCCCCTTGCTTCTCAGCAAGAGCCGACTGGAATGGTGCTTGGAACTGGTTGGGCGTGGAAACGGGAAGCGGCGTCTTAAACACATTGTCCTTCATACCATCCACATTTGTTGACATCCCACTAGCGGCACTACCCGCGCCACCAGGCAGGTCTAAATTCGTTCTGTTTTGAGCATGGCTCGGTAAAGAATGAGCAGTCCGATTTGTCGGGGATGACCCGTACGCGGAGGAAGTTGCTGGCTTGGAGGCAGGGTCCCCCTGCGAGAGCTGCGCAAGCATGTTGTCTGCGATTTCCTGTGGCGACATGAGGTTCGGTCTCATTTCGGACGCACCAGTTCTAGATTTGAATTCCTTCAGTTTGTGGCTCATGTCAAGGTTCTGTGGGGCTACCACGTTTGGAGCAGGGAAATCCAGCATGTTCTGTGCAGCAGGGGCACTTCCAACATGGCGAGGGCTCATTGAATTGGAGGACACTGGGGAAAGTAACCCCTTGGGGGTGTGCAATGGGGAGGGGGCTCCTCCTGATAAAGACACCTGAGATGCCGCCGAATGTATGGGGCTCCCAAGAAGCTGGTTATTGAACAGGCCCTGGGGCATCTCCTGAGGTTGCGATTTTTGAAGATGGAAAAAGTCAGGCGAGACAGACTGCAGGACATTCACATCCTGGTGTGGTTGGGCAAGCGCACTGAGACCCTGACTACCACCCTGTTGCTGCTGCTGCTGTTGCTGATGCTGCTGCAACAAACTTGCAACTGTGCTGGAGGCATTTCCGGGCTGTGTGGTCATGTTCGGGATACCGTTTCCCATGGAATTGATGGCATTCATGGAATTCACAGAGCCCGGCAAGGTGTTGATACTCTGCAAATAACCAATAAGAGACATACTTCAGAATAGAATGATGCAAATTTTTGTTGTGTGTGATACATCTCGGTAAGATATCTTAATAAACCCAAGAAATTCATAATCTGGTATTTGTACAACAAGATACACGTAGAACATATCACTTGACATCTAGAATTTTTTCATCTGCACCTACAGTCTGTCCTGCCTATTTATTTCATTCACATCATATATCATCTATGTTATCTATGTTAAATCAATCAAAACAGAAAGCATATCCATGTGGTCCATACTCACAGTCTGGTTGATAAGGCTACTGACGGACTGGGCTGTCGTATTGTGGGGATCCCCCGACGTAAGCCCATGCAGCATGGTTGAGGTGGGTGTGCCCAGCCCGCCGGTGGCAGCAGGGCCTCCCTGGTGGGGCAGCGAGGGGGACTGGGAGGGTGGCAGGTGCTGTCTCTGGATGTGCTGGATCTTTAGCATCTGGAAATCGGGGAACAAGTAAAGCTTGAGTGGTCTCATCATGGCAATGATGATGAAGTGATCTCATCAACTACTCAGTCTTAGATTAGCCACTCTGTATATTAAACTGAACAGAGACCAGTCTTTAGCTGGTGAGCAGCCAGGACTTGATGTGATGTTCGTGATGCCTGATACCTCTTTTATACTGGGAGTTAGGGCACTTAAGAGGTGCTGTAATTTCCAGTATAAAAGGGGGAAAATTAGAGTGCACTCAGCTTTTTCAGGTTCACTTCAGAGGCACTCCTATAATGTCACAGACTGTTTAGACCGCTCTAGATTCAAGGACCAGTAAACCTACAATTGTATACTGCTTCCAGGTTATGCACGCATATTTTTTTTTTCAGAGACATCTTCAAAATTACCCCCTCCCTCCTTTTCCACAAAAAAAACGATGTAAAGCTCCCTCTAGACTTGTGTTGGTAAAGCAACATACCTGCTGCTGGTGTTGTTGCATCAGCCAGAAGTTATGCTGGAACTGCTGCAGGACGACATGTTGCTCCGGGGTGAGACTGGCCTGGCTCTGCTGCAGCTGGTGCATGAGCTGGATTTGCTGCGCAGTCAGGTAGAACGAGGGCGTTGAGACCTGCTGCTGAGACGGCTGGGTCTGCTGCTGCTGGGGCATCCCACTGCTGCCACCCCCTATGGGTTCGGGTGTGCTCCCGGTGCTGTTGGGTAGGCCAGGGAGGGTTCCTTGGCCCGTCGACTGCAACGGTTGTGGCTGCTGAGGAGTTGCCAGGCCACCGGCTTGCTGCTGTTGCTGTTGCTGCTGTTGCTCTCGTTGCTGCTGCTGGAGTTGTTGTTGTTGCAACAGTTCAGCAACTGAGGTGGAAGACTGATGTAAATAAAAAAATGAAAAATTGAGAAATTGAGAAATTGAGTTCAAACAAATTTTTCCCATTCTTTAAACAGTTCTGACAGACTAATAACCATTATGAACACCAAAAAAGATACCCTAATTAAGGAATTAATAGTATATATTAGAAATATAACATTACAAGGTTGCTTTTATTCTCTTGGAAAAAGAGAGAACTATATCCCATACCTAACAACTTCCATTTGATGTAGGGTAAAACATACATTCATCAAAGTGCAAAAACAAACACAATTGGCACAAAACTTTCTGATTATCTTTCCTCAGATGAAAAAAAAAGGAATGACATACCCGAGGTTTTTTCTTGCTGTTTGAGTTTTTCCTGCGCTTGGGTGGATTGCCTGGCTGGGCGTTGACCTGAGCTTGGGATGAAGGGGTGCTGTTGGGTTGGCCAGGGGCACCAGGAAGAGTGGCGCCAAACTGGCTGTTGGCGACATGGCCCGGGTACGGGGGAGGGGGCATCATCTTGTTGCCTCCAGCAGGGTGCAGCAGACGGGCCTGTCAAAGGATAGGCAACAAATATTCTTATTCATCTGGTGATTAGACCGTATAGCACTAGAGATGCTGCATGGTCTATCAGCCTATGGCACTGTCGGGTCGAAATGCAAATAAGCAAATGCTTTCTGTCTGCTTGAAAATGTTAACCAGGATCTACACTTACTTTTATGTGAGGGCACAATTTTATGAAAAATATTGTATCTTGTAATAAAATAACTATTAAAATTTTGGGGAAGTTGACTGCTCTTGGTCCCTTTTAGCATGCATTCCTGGGTTACGCATGAATCCCAAAGAAGCCTTCCAACATCCATTAATGCAACACAGCATGTGCGTTCCAATTTTATGCCCACAAGCTGTGTGTCTGGGCAGTCTGGTTATCAAGACAGATCATTTCAAACAGTAAATCAAACAAACTCTGCATCAAAATTTTCATGCATCTCCCAAAAGGTGCACTGACAAATCTATATTACTTGATGTGTATTGTTTTGTGAAAGCCCGATGGCAAACACAACAGCTTGACTTTTGTTTATGCACCAGTAACATAAGACCAACAACAAAAATCACATTTCAACAAATGGCTTAGATTTTGTAGGTAAATCATTCAGTTTGTAGTCAGCTTAGTTGTCTGGACACACACCCAACTCCCCATCCCACGATAGAGGTGAGAGGTAATTGAATGGAATGCTTACCTGTTGAATGGCAAGGTTGCCTTGTCTTGAGGTAAGCTCAGCTGGAATAGGAAGACTCCATGCCTCCTCTATACTAGGCAGTGTCTTACTTCTGGGAAATGGGGAGAGAAACAGCATGGGTTAGAGAGTTAGAGAGAGTCAGTGAGAAGGTCAGAGAGAGAGAGAGAGAGAGAGAGAGAGAAACAGAGAGACAGACAGACAGACAGAGAGACAGAGACAGAGAGAGCCAGACACAGATAGAGGGGCATCACAAATCGGCAATCACAGTGTGAGACAGAGAGATGATGAGCAGCACAGTGACAGAACACAATGAGCAGGAAAGTGGAGCGGGTGAAAAACAATAGAATAATAGACAGGCAAAGAGGAAGAGAAAGAGAAAGAAAGATGAGGGAGAAGTGAAAACAAAGCAATGCAGCTCAAGAAATCAACATACAAACGTTTATGAAAATTCTCAATGAGAATGGTGTTCAATCATGGTTTATTAATGTCATATGAAAGAAATCACTTATACATAGGCCCATATCTTTATGAATTTAATAGAAATTGAAATCAAAAGACTTACTTGTTTTGCATATTTGGATGATGCATGGTATTGACCTGAGCCTGCAGGAGTTTAATCCGCTTGGAGAGCGCTGACGCCACCGCCACCTTGGAGCTCTTGGAAGCGTTGATGTAACAAGTCAGTGCATCCCTGCAAGACAAAATCAAAGGTACCAGACAAGAATGTCAAAAATTGGAAGCTTTTTCTCCATGGGCATAATGCATTAGATGTTGGGAAAGACAAAGAGACATACATTGTAATTTCCAAAGAAATCTCCAACATCGTACAAGAGTCATTCAAAATTTGCTAACAAACTGAGTAACTGATGGTAGTTAATCTGTTACACGAGAGGTAACTTTAAATTTCTAACATTATCCTACACTCATAATTTGGTTCTTAAGGAGACTATCAAGTCCAATATAATCAAAACACCCACCCCAGAGGGGAGGGGGGGGTATAAGAAATATGTAACAACTAATAAAGATTGCTAGCTAACATGTTCAGGATTCTAAAGCCTATCTCAATACAGAAAGTGATAAATAAATCCTAGCACTGTAGAGTACAGATTTTTTCTTCTTTTTTTTTTTAAAATTGGTTGGGGTCTCACCTGGGTTGATTGCAGGCCTCGTAGAGGATGCCTAGATCGGTCCACGCTGCTGTGTGGGACTTGTCTAGCTGCACGGCACAGATGTAGGCCTGCAGTGCATCCATAGGCTGGTTCTGCTGCTGGTATAAGACACTGGGTAGGTAGAGAGAAAGAAAAGGCACAGAGGAAAATTACAATCGAGAATTACGCTACCAAAGAGTGAAACTAACATGATACACACATTCTGAGAAACATCCTTTGCACTGACTTCCTTAAACGGATTCAACACACGGACAAGATTATATGAGAATTGAAGGCTGTTGTTGAACTATATATCCAATAACTTTTCAAATGCTGAACTTCTATATAATCACTTCTTTGCTTTGTGCACCCCTCCCCCTCGACTACAATATGGGGTGGAGTTATGAAAGATCTATAAACCTACATGTACCTTTCACAACAACATCGCATGAACCAACCCTATCAAGCACCAGGTGTCTGCATTGGCCTCTGCCTTGTCTATGGAGTGGCGGTAAGCAACAAAGGCAACGAACATTCCTGATTTGGGGGTTTGTAAACCCTTATGAGAGTGAATAGACAGCAAAGTCCCCCCCCCCCTCTCCTCAACCTCTGATCTCTGATCCCAGTTTCAACATCGCATGAACCTACCCTATCGAGCACCAGGTGTCTGCATTGGCCTCCGACTTGTCTATGGAGTGGCGGTAAGCAACTAAGGCAACAAACATTCCAGATTTGGGAGTTTGTAAACCCTTAAGAGAGTGAATAGACAGCAAAGGCCCCCCCCCCCCCAAACCTCTGATCTTAACTTCTTTCCCAGTTTCAACATCGCATGAACCTACCCTATCGAGCACCAGGTGTCTGCATTGGCCTCCGACTTGTCTATGGAGTGGCGGTAGGAGACAAAGGCATCATGCACCTTGCCGATGTTGGAGTAGCAGCGGCCTAGGAGGTACCAGGACTGGCCGCTGTTGGGCTCGACTTCCAGGGACTTGAGGAGGTTCTGAATGGCCAGGGTCTCTCTAGAGGTCTTGTCCCCAAGCTGGTCAGAGCTGTGGTAGAGCCAACCTGTAAAGGACGACAAATTTCTCCTTTATCATCACAGGCTCAGTTGTTAAGAGCAGAGCTTTTGGTCCTCAGAACAATGGTTTGAGTTTATTTATTCAATTACAGCAATAAAAAGCCTGCTTTCAGCCAAAAGCTGCTTTGGCCTTTACATAATATACACAGAAAATTACAACAATATTGAAAACAACAACAAAACAAGTGGTCTTAGAAACAGAAATTTCAAAACTACATTTGGTGAAGATGTGAAGATGTGCCTGAACCAACTTAAAACATTATTATGAGACTATATCAAAAGGATACCCATAATATGGTTATAATTTATTGTTGTTGTTTACATTTTCATTGTAACCATTTTAGTTTATATGCATTTTTATATCATCGTACCTCTATTGATAATCCATTTTTTTAAAATCTTGTATATACATCTAATGTGATGATGATGGAAATCAATGTTTTTTAACTTCAATTTCAAATACGAACACCAAAACAAACTCAGATTATAGATAGAATACTCCTCATCATTTTAGAGTAGAAACATTTTACTAGTCATACACTTAGAGTATGGCACCCTGGATGTTACTGATGTTTAATGATTGACGTAAGAAGAAAACTTCACGTCACCAATGTACATGCATCAGGCTTAATACATGTATATTAGCATCCTGATCAACTTGTCCATTCTCACAATTCATCTTACTTTTCTCAGCCATCATACATTTTCCATCTAGACTGATCAGCAGATATTATTCATTTGATATAATTATGATTCATTATTTATATATAATATATTTAAATTTCATGATACAAGGAAAGCTTTATTTTTTTATGTGATCATAGCTCCGCACTACCTTTAACACTTACGTATCCAGATATTTATGTAAACAACCTATATGCACAAGTGCCCTTTTCGAGTGTTTTTTTCTTACGCACAGATCTACACTCTTGTATTCATATATACAGCCACATTCAATTCCAAACAATTATCAAAAGCATCAAGAGCCTAGACTTATCTATTCATACTGGTTATATATATGACGAGGGTTCGACGTCAAGCGCCATATCTCCCGATGTCATCTATTCATATTTTTTGCAAGCATCTGAAACTTCAATTAAGAATAAATCTATTCTTGGGACTTGCCAGACGCCAGGAGAAGCTTTTATGGGCAATGAAAATTTATGATTTCATTAATTTTTGGACACCTACCTGCGCATTTTGATTTACCTATTTATTTGCGTATTGAAAAAAACTTACAAGCAGTTTCTAATTATAAACCTTTTATATTTAAGAATATGAAACCATGTTCAAGCTTTCTATTTTCAGCTATTCTGATCTGCTGCATGCATGTACATGACGTGGTGATAATGTATGTATCTTAAGTTCTTCAAACGTTGAAACCCTTATGCAATACTTTCTATCTCTTATTTTCTTAATCACCCTCTTAATTGTACAAATATAAAACAGTCAATTTTGTTTCTTGGGTATGATTAAAAAACAAGTCTAAGCACAAAAATAAATGAAGCTGTATTCAGTCGAAAATGAATTTTGATTCTGGTTGTTTTATAAATTATATTATATATTACACTATATCATTTGATCACATTATCAGCAAATAAAACAAATAAAACATAAAAGAGAGGTAGAACTTGAAGTTACTCACCGAGTTGTCTGAATGTTGTGGCCTTTAAGCCTTCAGGTAGAGGATCTTGAAGGAGGATAGCTTCATACGATTCCTTGGCGTTCTTGTGTTTGCTCTGCTGGAGGAGAAATAACACAGTCTACACTTTAGAGGAGAGATGGCGTTAACAGCTGAACAATCTTGGTGGTGCTATGTGAATAGTGTTCAGCACTAGGGTTTTGTGTACAGTGCTAACACCTGACCCGTCAGTGCTAGCACTTGATGAACCAAAGTTTTGATTATGTTCTTAAATTTCCCTTATTTTCTATTTTTTAAATCTATCTATTTTCTGATTTTTTCTTTCTTTATGTAATAAGGCTCATTGTGCAATAATTGAAAAAGCAACAAATATATTGAATCCTGTATTTGGTGATCAAGCTATCCGAAGGAAATTGATATAAACTACAGTCCGACCTCGTTTATCCGGCCACATTGGGACCTGCACCCATCCGGATAAGTGAAATGGCCAGATATGAGAGAAATGTACATTTTCTATGCAAATGAATAGGGTAGGGCAGTCTATTGGCTGTAAAATTTATGTTTTCTTGGTGTAGTTGATGATTGCAAATGATCTTTTTATTTGTAAGAGATGAAATGAAATAAAATTAAACAGAAAATTGCCCATGGTGTTCCTGTTTCCAAGGCTTCTGGATGAATTGCATGACGAACTGGCCGGAAGACAGGGCCAGTTAATAGAGATGGCCGGATAAATGAAGTTCGGATAAGTGAGGTCGGACTGTAGTAGGTTTAGTAATACACAGCATATAAAACAGAAAACGAGAATTCTAACAAACGTGTTCCTACTGGAAAAAATATGAGCTACGTGTAGAAGAAACTCACCTGCACCTCATTCAGGTGTGCTATATGAAATTTAACTGGAATGAAGAGAGAAAAGAAAAAAAGAAAAATAAGATCATGGTTGTTTTTTTTTGTTCAAACCTAAAATCACAGAAAAAAGCAACTCTATGACAGGATTTCTCTGTATAACCAGAAACGTTCGCGTCATGAAACTTTCGCAAGTTATAAATGACAGCCATTTTCACGGCAAAAAACTTTTGTGGACTTCAAAAATGCAGTGCTGTGTCAGTTGTACTTCAATAATTACGTGGCATGAGACTTTTCAGAGTCTGAACCCCCGCGAAATTTTCACAAACATTGAATGTGAACGAAAATTTATACATCTATTTTGGCAACCTTTGACATTAGCCTTCATGATGTTCCTATCAGTACTCACTCTCGCTACACATGTTGAATTCCTTTACAATTTGAACTTGAACTTGTTTGCAGACATAATAACCAAACAGTCTGAATTGCGCAACAGAAAAATGTTCAACTGACTGCTAGTAACGATCCCAGCAGAATACTTCCAACTTGGGAGATGTCCAATCCACCTGATTTATCACAACAGTTCATTTATAAAAATAGACGGTAGTGGAGAATGAAGTCAAATAAATGCCAAATCACATGCACGAAATGGATCATGTGCTAAAAATAACAGTAATATGACGACTCTATCATGTGAAGTTGGAAGTGTGATACGAGCGTCACTTCCAGCCTATTTCCTCGTTTGACGGTAATGAGATATCTCTATGTTCTGCCGATTTACAACTCAATGTTTTCTTATCTCTCCACTCACCCTGTGTATGATATCATTGTGTATGTTAAATGGTAGTCTAGTGAAATCTAGACCCTCTTTTTCTCAGGACTCCTACTTCAAAACCAATATCTTAATATTCAGTCAAATCGACATTGTGATATAATTGTCTGTTCCCATATGCAGCAACCACACTTGACCTATTCAACAAGACAAGTGCAAGTGTGAAGGCAGCTGTTTGTAATCCTATCAAGGATGAAACTCGAGTCTGAACTCAGACTATCCCACACAGATCTAGTGCACTGGCCATGACAGTGGGAGAAATTTGGGGTATTCCCCTTTATAAAGTGTAAACTGGATGTTTCTGAGGTTGCATTCGAATGTCTGTATGCTGTCAGCACACACACACACACAGACACACACAAGTGACATGAAGCCTTGATGTAATGCACATATTGACAAACAAAACAGGTAATGGAATCTCTCTTTCATTATCAATGTTTGTAATTTTCCTCACAATTTCCATGCAAAAACATAAATTGTCTTTGTATTTATAAGCTGTATTATACAGAGTTCATACATTCTTGAAGACTACCACCAGCATCTGATTCATACCCCATAACATCAACACTATACAGCTAACACAATCACTATCACTACCATGACTATACCCATCAAAACTACAATATGATCCATACCGGTCATTAACATTTAATGACATCTGCATCTACCATCACCACATCTGTCAATTCCACCATTTTATCAGGCTTCCCAGGACTAGCAACACCGCTACCACCACAAACACCACCACCACCACCACAACTACCACTACAACTAACAACAACGACAACAGTGGCTGCCGGGCCCACGATCAATTGGGCAAAAAGAATTTCCATTATCGGTTAATAAAATTTGGAGTGGACTTTAAGAGAAAAAAAAAAAAAAAAAACATACGGTGTTGGTGTTGGTGTTGAGAGTGTGAATTGGGCTGCTGATTCTAGCCCCAACACCGAATTTGGGTTTATAAAAATAATACCAATCACATTATTGATAGCTCAACACCTAGTGAAGTCAATCCCAGCACCAGCTTCATTTCAGGTTTGGTATTGTGGCTGGTGCTAGTTTTGCCCCAACACCAACACCAGCTTTCAACACCGAACTTGAATTCACCCAATGTCTCCACTACCAAAATAATCACCATCATCTAAACTGCTAGCATCACTACTACCGCCACCATCATCACTACCATCACCACCAACAACCACCACAGCACACTGTACCACTACCGATACCACCATCACAACGACTTCCATCCAACTTACTCTGAGGTTTGGAGAGGGTGCAGGGGCTGTTGTCTATCAAAGCCAGCTGGTAGTGTTTAAGGCTTGAATCAAAGTCCGAGTTCACTTTGAACATGTGACCCAGGCGCAGGTGCACCTCGTTGGCTCGGCTGAACCCCGGATCGATGTAGAGGACCTGCTGGAAAGCTCGTACCGCCCTGAAAAATACAAAAACATGAAAGGTTGAATTACAGATCAAAAGAGTGCAGTTAAAACCAATTTTCAGCATTCGCAGTGAAGCTTCATTTCGAAAAAAAAGAAAAAAATCTTAATCATTGTGAATTGTGATCAAGAAATGATTATACATTGTAGTTTAAGTTTAGTTCAGATGAAAACATTCATTTCTGGGTCCCTCATAGGGGCTGAGCACATACATGTAAAACTAAAATTGATTTTAGGGGCCTATCTCGTGTTGCAACTCGGAATCCAATCGATCTAGAACTCTCTAGACTGAAAAGCAAGAGTAAAATGAGTGAAAGAGTGAAAAAGCTTATAATTGGTCATCTTTTATCATCCAGAAGTGGACTTTCCCTGAGACATTTTTGTACATATCTGCCTAGAGTATTGCAATACATGTTGCAATTTAATGAAACAAAGCCCTCTAACAAAACGAACAAACTTTTCTTGGTGCAAAATTTTTATGACCGATTTAACTGTGCTCCTTAACAAATAAACTGACCGGTTCAAGAAGTTTAGAAGTTACCTAGCCGGACCAGACCAGCATTTTGGATTGCAAGCTACACCAAATTCACTCACATGTACATCGCCATCATTCAACAGCCTCAAGCAGGCAACACTTCTCTTTCTTTCTCTCCTTCTCTTGCCATCTATATCTCTCATTCCACTTCAGCCACAAACTTTGGCTGAACTCCAAGTCCAACCATTCTGAAAATATAAGTATCACATCTCATTCTGAAGAAAGAAGAAAAATCCATCATTCTCTTTTTTTTGTTCCACTGTCACATGGAAAAAGAAACGACCACTATGAATGACGTCAGAGCCGAGCTTTCCGGAAGAACATACTATCACTTCATTTGCTTTCCTGTCCCAAGCCGCTAGAACATTACATTATGCACGCATTAGGGAACACCGAGCACACATGTCACAAAGTCCCCAACACAGACGTCACACTCTGAATGAGTTTCTATTTTTGTTCTATTAACAGAATCAAGAGCTTCTCCTATGCCAGTACGTGCGACGATCATGCTGGCGTATTTTCAACTATGGAGATGAGGCCTGCCATCGTGAGCTGTACGTTAATGACCGATCGGGTAGTCTTTCTTCCTCTACTGCAACAGCCAATTACCGTTGTTTATTGGGTGCATGAAATAGAATTTTTTTCTTGCTGATACATCCAATTTATCACAAATCCTGTTATTTGTTAATGTCATATCAGATTTTTTCTTTTTCTTTACACTAACAGTAACATCGATTCATACATAAGGTGTCATGAAATATTTCAGTATTCAGTATTATCCACCGCATCTATTTGTCAAATTACCTCCCCCTCCCCTCCCCCCCCCCCACATTCTCCAATCTCATATTCACCCTCAATCCACCCCCTCTTTCTTTCTCTCTGCCCCTCTCTCTGTCACCCGACACTCAAGAAAGAGTGCATGCTACATCCCTCCCTCGCACTGTAGTGGGAGTTGGACCGACAACAACACGTCTTGCCACTATCGTGCAGTGGGGGCGACCCGCCTACTACTAGGGAAATCCCCTGCCATGAGTCATTTCCAATGTGTAGAGCCCACGATAACAACATCGATGGATGTTGTTCTGCCAACACATGATCACTCGCCAATCGTTATTTATTTCGTGTTATCATCATGGTGGTTTTTATGGTATCAAAGCATCTAAATTAAAAGAAATTAACATGCCATAAGACAAACTTGAAAGAACAAAATGCAAATCTTTCATGTAATACTGCAGTATTCTCGCAGAGTGAAGAGATCATGGTGCTCCCTATTTGGGCCATTCTGGCATAGACCTACTAGTAGGTCTATATTTCTTAGAAACCATAAAATTAAGCAATTGTTCACAACTATAATCAAACTACGGGAGGCCATAATTTTGCCATGCATTTCTGGTTTTTCTGAAAATGAACAAGTACCCTGAACAAACTTACATTTTCCCCCATGTATTTCAATCAGAGGGAATGAGTTATATCCACTGTATAGAGAACTAACAGAAACACTTGAATTACCTGGTTCATACTAACTGTATCTCAATGAAACAAAAGAAATCATTCAATTCAAATTTAACATTATCAGTCATCATAAACCATTGTCAATGTTTTTGTATGTCCATAGCTAAATTGCTTTGCAATATGCAAGTATGCTCTCAACTAAGAATCAAAAGAAATCATTCAATTAAATTTCAACAATTATCAGTCATCATGAACCATAATCAATGTTTTTATATGTCCATACATATAGCTAAATTGCTTTGCGATATGCCAGTATGCATTAAACTGAAGTAAACAAGTTTTTCAAGATTCCCAGAGTATCGTATTTTGTTTACGCCTACTTTGTATTTTTTCCCTTATACAACATGAAACTTGAATCATCCACTTTCGCACTCTCTCAATTCAGAGCCCCAGAAACATCATACCATGCATAATTGACACTTGCGTATTCATCAATAGATTCCTAACATATTGCATTTCGCTGATGCCGGCCACCGATTCCACAAGATACGACTGGCTCCTCACTTCCGCTCGGCTCCGGCGGAAGCAGCGAACACAACCAGAGGCAAGATTTTGTCACACAATCCCACGAGATGAAGTAGGACTTTTCTTTGAACTCCTTTTCTTCGATTCATTGTGGACTTGAATGCTTGTATCTATTGTCTGAAAGCTTATACTTTCTGATGTAACTTCCTGACGTAGATTCCCCTAACTACATCTGTGTTGCCCGAGAACATATTCTTGATTTTTTTTGTCAGGTAGTGAAGGTGTTTGTAGATGTAATCGCATTTTCATAGAAAAGAAACTGTGTCACCATCTCACTCCTCTCACTGTCCTTGTTTGCTTGCAGCCGTTCCTTCCCCCCCCCCCCCATCTTTCTTTTCACCCTCCAGGCTTCTTTTTAATTTGTTCACTTCCTGTCTCCTACGACAGAGACCTTTTTCCTCACCTACATGTAAGATCTTTTCTCTCTTTCACTCTTCCCTTTCTCTCTCTCTCTCTCTCATTCTGTCTCTCTCTTATTCTTTCACTGCCAATTTCTCTACATTCAACATGTATTCCCTATATATTATACAGTATTTCAAGATACTGTACATCTGTAAATGTAGTATTTTATACAATTATGCAAACACACTATCTTGAAGGGACCCCTCCCCCCCCCCCCCTCACACACACATATACATGTACATCATCATCATCCAACAATACTTCAATCACTTTGTGAAACTGTGATAGATATGACGAGAAATTGACTCAATCTTGCTGTAATGCACATACACTGCACATAGAAATGGGTATATGGGACTGCACACACATGAAGCATGAATGTTCGGCCCGAACACTTCAGCTATTTTGCATATTTCGAATATGAGGGCATTTAAAGAACAATCCTTTTCAAGGGACATTTCTACTGTCATGTTCTTCCAAACTAACATAAAGAGAATGAAAAAGCTCACAAATTATTTTTCACCTATCCCAGAACTCAACCTCTTAATTCATAGCCAAAACAGTCTTACTGCCTTTTTTCCCTTCAAAATCTCAATGCAAGATAATATAGAAAAAAAAGACTTCCACCAAAGCCTTGATAATCAGCATTATTATCCTTATCAGACATCTGAGCTGTGGTTTTACAAAATTGTATTTCCCTCGTCTTTCATGTAAACCGGGGCAAAGAAGGTATCATCCTCTTTCACAAAAGCCTATGGATTTTACTTTCGGGAGATACAACATATATCGCCCTCGTCTTCGACTCGGGTAATATGAATCTAGTTCAGGGAATATATGTCGTATACCCTCAAGGCCAGTCAATATCATACAATTATCACATGTGATATACATACCTCAAGCAAACTGCAACAGAACATAAGTTCATCTGTCGCTTATCTACAGTTGCTCAATATGAGGCTAGTCTGCAACTGACAATACAAAACAGCCTTATCACATGTGATACATACATTGTCACCTAGCAGTTGTAGAGAATTTGCTCATTTATCTCTTAAATATTTAGTGGCTCACAATAAGGTATTTTTTTAAGCCTTTGACAAAACATGGCCATAACAGCCTTCTTGCAGGCACCTCACAAAACAGCCATATCAATCTCACCTGTCATCATCTTCGGAATCGTAGCACTCGGACGATGAGTCCTGCTGCTCGGAGGCCGACTCCTCCGACAGATTATCCTCTCCGAAAGGAAAGTGAGAATAACCCCAGCCATAGTCCTCCTCATCTTCAAACGAAGAAGCCCTGCGCTTCATCCTCAATCAAACGACTTTCAAATCGTGAAAAATAAACAAAATATCCTCTGTATTCTGAGGAAGCGGTCTGAGGTGGAGTCTGACTTTTTAAGAAATATCTTAGAAGTTACGAAAGAGAATTCACAGTCGTTCCGAATGCATCATTGAAACATGATGAAATGTCTTGGAAAAGCAGAGTAGAGTCTGCAAACACTTCCCTCATTCAATTCATACATAAGATTCTTGAGATGGATGATGAAACCGAGAAGGGGATACACGAGACCGGCATGTAAGCCATATAAACAAGAAGAAACACGGACTGTGCGAAAAATAGGGAAGGCACAGAGCAGCGGTGAACTTCAGGTTGGAAACTGGAAAGGTAGTTGGTAGCAACAGACGCTCAGCTGTCAGGCAGAACTTCCAGACGGATTTGTGGGAGAGCAGCAGCCAAGCAGTGAGTAATATACCCCACCAATCGTGGGCAGCAGAACGTCCAATGCCATACACATAAACACACACACCCCCACACACACACACACACACACACACACACAGATTCACACACAAGACTTCCGCACGCTCACTCCCATACAGAATATTCACACGTGCCACGAGGGCTCGTGAAGATGATAAGATGGAGAGAGGTCGAGTGAAAGAGAGAGGAAGACCAACGAGGAGAGTCAGAGAGAGAAAACGGGGGACAGACAGAGAGAATACAGTGAGTGCTTGCCTCATAAATTATCTGTGACGTCGTTGGGCATGCAGTCATAGGGCGAGCACGTCATTCTTTCTGTACATAGCAGCGCTGGCGTACGTGACTGGCTGGCTTTATGCTACAAAGATAGCCTGCACATGTGCATAGCCACTCTCTCTTTGAAAAAGGGAATCCCTCTTCAATATGATATCGTTTTTTCGTTTCTCTGAATCTATGTTTGATTAATGGTTTTTCTTCCTAGTCTCTCTTTTTCGAACTAATGCAGAATTTCAAATCCTGAAAGACAAGCCGTACAAATGAAGAAAATTGAGATCTTAAAAGATTTTGAATAGTGTCATCTCAGACTTTAGAAGAAGCTCTACAAGCAAGATTCGCCTCTAAAATAAAAACTTACATCATATGCCTTTATGAAAAGAAGGAATCATTAACTATTTTCATCCCCCTGCTCTGTATCTGCAGTTTACACCTTTTGAGATCCAGTTTGAAATTAGTCCGGCATCATAACTTACCATCATTAGAAAATAATACCTGCAGTTTACACAGTTTTCCAGATCCAGCGTTTGAAATAGCTCCTTCACAATAATTTCTATACATTCGAACCAGTCTGACCAAAAAACAAAAACAAAAAACCCCAAAAATGGGATATCCAACCACTTCTGCTTCTTTTCACATTTTCAATCATGCTTGAAAGCAAATAGTTTGAAATGAAGTCCTTCAAAGCAAATGTGAAAGTCCTTCATAGTAATTTCATACATTCCCACCGACAAGACTCAATAGAAATCTGAGCTATTTTCCCACTTCTGCTACTTTACACATTGAACGTCACGCTCTCCAGGCCAATCATGTACCACGTACACATCCATGTAATTGGGTTATCCAATGGAACATTTTTCGTGTCATGATCGGGGAAGGTTGCGAAAGCGCCTAACAAAAAACACAACTGTCCTCTTTTCTTTCTCAGTAAAATATCTTGCCTCATCCACCACCTCCCTCTCCTGTTCTCTCTGTACAAATCTAATTAATTTCCAGAAGTTCAAGCGCATTTGAGGCACGATGATATCAAAACCCATGGGCACTATTTGCAAGTCTATTTGCTCTGCCTCTGTCAGATGTTTAGATTTTTTTAATGCCATTCTTGGACTGGCAGTTTGAATCAAATGCTGATGTAAATTACTGGACTAAATCATGATCTGAAATAATAGTGATTGAATTGATGTCAGTGAGTCCTTGTTTCATTCACCAAAAGTTTCCCAAACTGAATGTTTCGCAATCACAAGCCCTGTATCATGTATGAAGGTAGCAGTTGATATTTCCTAACAACCACTACTGCTTGGCCTGACCTTGTCCTGAGCCCCAGGTCAGTCTACCAGAGTGACCAGTGACCTTAGTGTGACTTCAGCGAGGGTCAGGTGGGGGTCCAAGACAGGTGTAAGCAATAACCCCATTTATTTTCTCTACCCTGAGGCCAGCAGGCTAGACATTCCAATATTACACCAGACCACTAATCCATGGTCATAGTGACAGTCTTCCACTCAGACTCTATTTTGGCACTTTTCAAAACAATCTTCAGTGGAAGTTGAGCCATGCATGTGTACATCTATTATAGGCCTATAGGCCAGCATATTGATACTACAGAGCTGAAAAATGGTTATATATGCCAAAAATAAATACTTTGAATTGCACTTCATTGATTTTGCTCAAGAAATGTTATCATTCTATTAATAGCACAATGGTGCCAGTAGTAGTCTTATATGTACAGACTCTATTTTGATACTTTAAAAACAATAATACTACATATACTTTGAGTAACTTCATTTAGGCTTGCATATATCTGAAAAAGCACAGACTGACAGTAATTGCAACAGGAATAGTTACATAAATATATACTTTGAACTACTCTTATTTTGTGAATAAAATGTTATTATTTTGCTCTTTTTAGCAAAATTCACAAAATGCATATCTTCAGATTACTTATATTATGGGTAACCCTAACCATAAGTCTACATTGCTTCCACCCCCTTCCTCTATCCTTCCTCCCCCCCCCCCAACCTCCCGCTCCCCTATCCCCCCCCCCCCCCTCCTCCTCTCCCTCCCAATTCCCCACCCCAGCCTCCAACAACAGATCATTCATGTTGAGTCCAGGCTACTTCATGTCATGCTGTGTACCAGACAATAGCACCAGCTGCTGTTCATTGAAACAATGACACACACAAGACTAAAAGGACATTGCTTTAGGGTCTGTCTCATGGCCATACTCCATCTCAATGAAATATGGGGAAAATAAATCTCCATCCTGATAAATCATTGGATCATTCATATTGCAGAACAAAGAATACACAGAAATTTAAGACGATTGTTCAACCATTAGGACTCAGACTGAACTGTCAACAAAAAAAAGAAGGGGGGAAAAAAAATCATATATGTTCAATAAGATCTCACAAATTTTACAAGTGATTAAGTTTTGCCAAAGTTTCAAGCCGCAAAATATTGTAATCGCAACATTAAATTTGGGGATTTGTGAATGTTTCGTGCCACAGAAACCATGATCACCACCACCATCATCGGTAGTATGTTCACAGTACTAGTCTATCTATGATACAGTCATTATGTAGTGCCACCAATTAGTAACAATAAATATTTTTTATGGAACATGTAGCTCACAACATAAAACTCATGGCAATGCATCAGTTTATCTTTCATGTTCTACATGCTTTATGCCATACCATTACCCGTACAGTGACCCCATCGAATCAATACCATGAACACAATTCAGCTATAATCTAAGTATCGCAAAAGGCTGGATCTAGGTTAGACTGCTCTATTTATGAGAGCTTCCTTGCACACTGAAACATGCAATGAACCATCATTGATCATGTAAACCACACATTACTCAACTCATCTGACACTTATCTATTCACTGAACAAACAAGCAATACATTTCTACAGGCACATAATTTCGGTAAGAAAAGTCCCGCTGCAGTCCTATAGTATTGCAGGCAAGTTGCAAACACAGAGAACTTACATGTAGGTCTTCATAGCATTAGACTACAAAGTACATTCAGAGCCCTGAGCCTATATGTATACAGAAACATACCTTATTAATGATATAATAATCCACTTTGAGTCTGACTTATATTCCTACAAAGAAATATAATCCAATGCACAATAACACAGTGTATTTCATACATGTAGTGGAGACCAGAATTAACGCAAGTTTAAAAGTTCCAACACAAAGAGGGCTTGGACTCTGGAGTCACAATCTTTTTACACACAAATGTGTTCACCTTTCCAACACATACTGTACATACATACACTGCTGCTGAGATACACAAAGCTGACCACGTGTGTAAAAAGAACAATCAATGCGGTCACAACAGTTCAAACTCCAACTCAACATACCTCAAGATTTATTCCTGAAATGCTGAATGATCACTCAAAAATGTTGTCAAAGACGGGTGGTTTTAAACTTATTCCAGACACATAGTCCCATGTACACCTCCAGCCCATCTGGATCAACAGCAAGCGTCAGAGGGGCACAAAACACCATCCCCTCTGGTACACACCACTGGTAGTATGGGTGCATAATTAGCCCCCCTGTCTGATTTGAATGTGCCTTCTTTGCACCCCTATTGATCCCCCTTGTGGTCGGCCAAGCCTGTTGTTTGGGATGGGTCACTCTATAAAAAAAGCACTTCAACAATAGAATGGAATTCAGATCTCCTAGTCTACACTCTCAGACACTTGCATGCTCAGAAGAAGTTAGTACAATACTGAAGGCACACCAAAGTGTGGAAGTGTGGTTAGCTGAAACAAATAGATAAACAGATTAATTATTACATTAATTCACATAATATCAATCGAATATGACTATTACTTGTCTTGTGAACATATGCACGGTCACATTCCAGAGCAATCAAAGCGGTTGAAATACATGTACTTCAATAAAATATTCAAAAGAATATTGGGATATTTAGACGAAAATGAGTCCACAGATAAATCAACCTATTGGTTTCTGAAGTGTTTTCCCCCCTGCTCATCTGGCAAGTCAGAATTAGCTACATCCACAGAGGTTTAACGGGCCTATCATCAGATTTTTTTACAAAGAATAAATTGTAAATTTGAAAGCACTATTTTTAAGTACTGCTCTTCACTTCCTAGTTCCTAATTTTAGTCACTGAGTTGACAAAAATTAACTGAAAAAAACTTTAATGCTGTTACCACTAAAACAACCTAAATAAGAACAGGCTTTGTTTCTGCTCAATCATTGAACTGCAATCAGTAGACCATTTTCAACCAAGTAAATACAACACTGTTCTCAACAATACTCAGCACATGATTGATGTGCCCTTGATCAAACACAATAACCGCAATCTCGTATGGCAAACGCATTGTTAAAAATTACTTAACAGGAGTTGTTTTTTTTATTTGATACTATATACGTAAGATTTTCTCCCATTTCTTAAACATTCCATTGTTTTTTTTTAAAAAAGCTCTTATTCAGTTTTCAAGACCCCCACCCCTTTTTTTTTAAAGTGTTCCAGAACAAAACAGCCCTCCACTCCAGCATGTTATGTGTTTTTTCATTTCATATATATATATATATATATATATATTTTTTTTTTTTTTTTCTTACTATTTTTATTATATATATATATATATATATATATATATATATTTTTTTTTTTTTTCTATTTTTATTATTTATTATTTATTATTTTTTGGCTTGTAACCATAGCTGAAATAGCAGCATAGAGGGGGTCATCTTCAACCTGGCCAATAATACTCCACTTAAAATTCCTGAATTGGAAAAAAAAAAAAAGGGAAAAAGAAAGTATTCCTCAAATACAATAAGTCACCATCCCTTCATTCAATCACCATATCTCGTCTCATGAGCAGCAAAAAGGCATTATTTCATATGCTTTTAAACACAGTTATATACCCTTCTGGCCGTCAGGGGACATTATAAAGCAAACCACGGATCTACAAAGCATTTGAAAAGTTTGCGTTCCTTGCCTTGTTGAAAATGAAACTAGGCATTCCATACGAACCAAGGACTAAAGCACAAGCTGTTTACATTTCCTCAACAAAGAGTACAGGTACCCATCAGCAGCATTCCAGTCCCTTTAATCAGTGGTGACCCAACGTTTGCTTGGGGTTTCCATTTCGTCAAAGACATATATGTAGCGTAAGGGTTAGGGTTGAAATAAGCCAGTTCGTAATTAGTACATGATAAAAATGACTCTTAAATGACCGCGCACGCGCATTTGTTTTGGTGGATTCGCTAAATGTTTAACAAGTAAAATCATATTGGTGCGTGCATCGTGGTGCATACAAAATGACAGCGTATAAAGGTCAATTGTACTTGGTACAAATGCCCTTTATCTGCACATGCGCAAATTGTAATTATGAACTGGCTAATAAGACCCCTGTTACACCGGAATCCTAAGGAGTCTCGGGGTGCCCCAAGATTGGTCCCGGGTAGGTTTCAAAATCCGGTGTAACCGCATGAAATCTACCCGAGACCACTTCTGAGCAAACCAGTCTCAGACTACCTAGCGATGTGGTCCGAGACTGGTTTGGGGCACCCCGAGACTCCTTAAGATCCAGTGTAAACGCTAACCTACCCGAGACTGCTTTGTGCGCTGCTAGCACGCATGGAATGATTAGATCTAGGATGCCCACAACGTCCACACACAGAAAGTTTTACTCGAAACCTGTCTCGGATAGCTTTACGTAAGTCGGTGTAAACACACAAGTTGAATTTATAGTCTGCACCTGATCCACATCAACTGTACACTTACACATGTAAACCAGGCCCAAGCCAATATGATCTTGTCAAATTTATAAAAACAAATCTGTTTTGGAAGACTACACTTGCCTGAGCAGAATGATAAAAGAACTAGCCGGAAGTGCAAGAATTGGACAACCTGAGAAAAAGAACACAGTTTTGCAACCTCAGGGGTCAAGTAGATGACAAACTTTTGTGCCAAACCACACATCTTTTGTAATAAAGAGACCAAAGTGACCATTAGTGACCACACAAATAGTCTGCTTCATCAGACCCTATTATTCTTTCCTTCAAATCCTGGTGTTTGATGTATGATTATCACTACATACAGGCCTAAATAACCCATGTATAAAAAATGTGTGGGAAGCCTAAACCACCCATTTATAAGAAATGTGTGGGAATATAGAGCGGAATAATTTGTTTTATTATCACCATTATCAACGTCGTCATTATCATCATCACCATCATTGTTATCATATTCAATATCATTAAAATAATTTTTATGATAATTAAGAGCCATCATCATCATTTATTAGAAATCTCTTAATGTAAACTAATTTACATAATTATGTTATTCTGGGGGATGTAAAAGATTTTATCACTTAATCCGTTATAAACATTTTTTTGTTATTCAACAATGAAAATAAATAAAAGTATTGAACTGCATGCACAGCAAGAATACACATACTATTAAGTGGAGCAATGACCGTTTGAAGAGCATGAAATAAAGGGTCATTAGATCAAGCATAATGAGATACGATCGATAGCACTTAGCGTTGACAGACGCCTAGAAATATGAATCAATAGCATGTCTAGCGGTAAAAGTTTTTACGAGGAATGAGTCATTCAGTGCAGGATTATAATCCTTTCTTCCCCCTTCAAATTAGTCCATTAACACCCCCCCCCCCCACACACACACACACACACACACATACTAAAATTCCTGAATTATTGAATTATTTTGTGGAACAAAGCATAATCTTCCATATATTGAATCTTTACCAAATGAAGCTTAGCCGAGAACTTCAAACCCGTTGGAAATGGATCAAAGTATTCAATGTAATCCAATTCATACAAAATGTGACATGCAAATTAAATCCTGTCTTCATACGAAGCCACCAAGTTTACAACCATGTATCACACATGGCAATTTGTGAAACTACTTTCATAGTCTTCTTTTTTTTTTTTCATTGCTTATATTAGAATTTAAAAAAAAAAACACTTCAGGATATCTTAATTCAAAATTTACAAACCTGTTATGAAATTTTATAAAAACAGAACAAGCTTTTCTTTGCCTGCAAAAGATTAGATAAATATCAAAGTTTGGGTGTTCAACCACCTACAGCAATGAAAGGGTCAAATGTTGTTTTTTTTTCTTTTTTTTTTCCATTATTGTATCCAAGATGAACAGAAAGAAAGACAAGTCAAAATATGCACAAAATATTAACAGAAAACTCGGGAGATAAATCATTAGATATGAATAACCACCTCCATCATTACTGTCAAACAATTAAAATCCAGAAGCATTAGAGAGAGAGAGAGAGCACATGTAACAATACATTTTATAGCTTCACTTACAAAGTCTGCAAAGCTGGACAGATTTTCACAGGTTTTATAAGAGTGGGAGGAAGTCATTATTGAATTTCTCTTTTTTTTTCTCTCTCTCTCTCTCTTCTCCCTCTCATTATTTCATATTTACGAGACTATTTCAAGATATGAGGTAGGATCTAATTGCCTCATCACCCATTCAGGGACTTGTTGACAACACATTACTGGCATACAGAATATACAATAATATTTTTAGGAGGGTTCTTTTTTTAATAGTTGCTTGGAAAACTTTGCACCTCTAAAACTGTTTATAGGCACAGCACTATTTTGGGCTTGGCAAGAGCTGTTTTTAATTGCATTTAATCAAATCATTAATCTTGCCATAAACTCTTGTATTTATAAATTTTCAAAAGTATTTCTCAGGAAATTGCATCAATATCAAAGTTCTTTACAATAATCTTCTAAAGGAGAATTTGATTCTATAAATGGTCTAATTAAGGAAAGTGAGTTTTTCCTCATTTCGTCTTTGTTTGTTTTAATGCTGTCATTTTTAGCTTTCAAGGACTCTTTCGAAGCTACAAATAGCTAAATTATTCTCTACTCAAAGCATTTTTTTTTTTTTTTTTGTTGTTGCTTAACCAGAATGGAGAATTCCAACCCCCAAATAGGTTGCTTTATATAAAATAAGAAAAAGAAAAAAAAATAGATACAAAAGTTTCAGGATATTGTAACAAATAATTAGTAAGTATGATTACTTTTAACATTAAGATCATGATCACTATTTATATATGATATAATGGCAATGTACATGTAGTCATGAGACTGTGTTTTCAACCCCCATCCCCCCCCCCCCCCAACTATTCATCAATTGTGTTGTATAATATGACATCCTAAATTACCCATTTGTCTGTGCATATGTGTGTGGGAAGGGGGGGGGGGGGGTGGGGGGTGTGCTCACTCCATAACCTGACCCTGTATGTCGACAGGGGGTCAGTGGATAGCAGCTTGACCCCTGCATCCTTAGTAACAAACATCCAGTCTCCAAGTTAGTCTCTAACTACAGACTCAAGTTGGAATTCGATGACCTACAGCATTGTTTAGGCAATATGCAAAACACCTCCTAATTTTATAACTGCAGCAGCAAAAATGAACTATCAGTTTTTGTGCAGGCTTGAACGTCTGGCAGGTGGAGGCAAAAAAAAAATAGCTTTGGGCAATGAAGGCCCCCATTACTTGCGAAGCGAATGATGCTTTTGTTTTTTTCACATTGCTGCAGCATTTTATCATGTCATGTGTATCTTAGTAATGTAAGTGCAGAAAGTTTAGCTAACTGTTAACTACAGCCATTTTTTTTTTTGTCACACAAGTTCAGCGAATCACAAATATTTAGTACCGTACCAGTTGTGAATCAATATTTTGTGGCAAAAATTTCAACCACTCGCAAATTTTGCCAATATTTCAAAGGGTACCAATCACAAAAAAAAATATTTTGCTCCTATGTTAGAGGTTCCATGTCATTATACTATGTTCATAATATGGGCTTCAAACGTTACTTCTATAAAAATATATTGCAAGTTTAATCACACTCTCTAAAAGCATAAAAGCGATTCATGAGTAGACTACTCGAAGCACCTGTACATGCTCGCCAAGATAAGGGCTCGCGTGGAACCCAATTCAGAGTTCGGTTCTGCGCGCACCTTCATGTTAACATTTATTTCCTTCATACTCTTAAACTGCTGACCTATAGAATGCCAGATAAAGTTCTCTTGAGGTTGATTTTATACTTTCTAGCAGTACACAAATTATTTTTTCAGGTGATTGGTACACTTTAAGCCAAATAAAATTGATTCCTAGTTTCTCGTCCGATTTTGCAAAATATATATATATATATATCAAATAACAAAAAAAAAAAAGGAGGCAGGTGCAAAAAAGGATGCGGGCGGGGACGAGAAACTAGGAATAATTTTCATTTGGCCTTAAGTATGTGAAAGTTTCTGGAATGCTGGTACTCAAAAGCAATGAATGCAAACAGTATCACACCTGAATCACCATGTTTATTATATGCATATATCTTACAAAAAGATCTCCCCAAACTCTCCTCATGAGCAGAACAGATAAGCGTTTCATGAAGATGCTCCTTGAAACGGGTGCACAGATATTTGCATACATCAACCTCAAAAAATATTCAACTCTTTTTTGATATTTCTTTCACATTAGCCTGAAGAGGTTACGAGGAGGTGAATGATACTGTAACAGATAGGGTTGTTGACTTGGTTTTCGCTTCATAGAAAATGGTCTTGAAAACAAAGTAACAGGGTAGATGAGACTTGAAGATGGAAAGATTATTGGGGGAAAGAGGGAGATGAGATGTTGATATCAGGTGGCAAAAACCAGAGACAGAGACGCAAACATTCTTAGCATAGTTACAAGAAGAAATGTGGGGCAATTTTCACCTTGTTGTGAACCTCTGTGGTGCAGGTAAAAATGAAATCATGCTGAGAAAAATTCCTAGTGAAATAAGACCCAAAAGCATTTTTACGTATAAGCACTAATTTGTATACAAGGGAGAAAAAATCTGAACGAGAAACTTGGCCGTAGCTGTTGCAAATATACTGATATATACAATAAAAGAAGATAAAAGTGATAAAAACTATGAAATGAAAGGATGGGATTCGGAGATGAGGAAGGTGAGAGATGGAGAAAGACAAAAAAAAGGAGAGAAATAGAGGAGAGAGATAGAAAGAGAGAGAGATAGAGAGAGAAAAAAAAAGTCTCAACAGACGAGAAGAGAGGATAGCAAGTAATAGCAAGTAAATTCAGGACAAATTCTGAGAATATGCAGGAAAAAAAAAAGAAAAAGAAGGGAGTCAAAGGGGGAAAATAAGAGAGGAGAGAGAAAGAGAAGAGAAGAGAAGAGAAGAGAAGAGAAGAGAAGAGAAGAGAAGAGAAGAGAAGAGAACAGTAGAGAATGGAATAGATGGAGCTATACACAGTCAATGTAGATATCCCCTCGTTATGCAGCCCACTAACGTCAGTGCTTTCCTCGTAGATATTCTTTTGACATCATTATGGAAATAAACCAACAAAGTATAAATATAGCTGATAGATCTAGTGAGAGATTTCCCCAGAACAGATACAAAAAAAAAAAAAAAACTCCACAGAATTAATCACAACCCTTCCTCTTTCCTTGTCCAAGATTTGCAGTTATTTCTAGGGGCTTCTTATTCCTTATGCAAATAGGAATTATGGTAGAAATATCACAAGAATTCCCAAATAGCATTGACATCAACACTTCTAAAGAAATAGCAAAAGCTTTACTTGAGATATGCGTATGGAGATGGAAATGAAATCTCCACCTTTCCAAAAATTTAGATAGGAATATATCAGACTGCTAAATATAGATGAAAATGTGTGTCACGCACTCACACAAGGGTTCATGCGAAAGATGAAAAATGTTTAAGTTCGAATAGAAATCAAAGAAAAACATAGGAAGGACCCCAATCATTTTAAATAAAAAGGAGGATGCTTTAACCTTTTGTTAAAAACATAGGTGGAGCTTAGCAGCTTAAGAAAATCTGCTCATAACCCCCCCCCCTTTCCCCCACCAAAAAAAAGCAACAAAAAAAAAACAAGAAAAACGTTCTATATGTGATGTGAGGGGAAAATCCCCCATAAAAATGATTTTTGTGACCTAGAATTATCACTGGACAAGGTGGAAGATTTTGAAATTCTTTGTTAAAAAAACAAAAATTTGGCTATTTGCAAGTCGATACTTGTATAGAATCATATCAATTATACTTGGTATGCACTTGGGAATACAATCTCAGTTCCTATCTCCATAGGAGAGCAAAAAGCAAAGATATGCATCTACAGTATGATTATCTACAGGACTATGTTTCATAAAGAGAAAATCTTAAACCCACATATTGTTGTTTTCCTGCTAATAAATTAGTTAAGCTTTTATTTCAAAGAGAGCAAACTAGAGACAAATGACGCCGAAATTCTTAGATTAATCATAGATGTACATGTAAATTCATTTGCCCATTTCAGCTCAACAGATGAATAATTTCACCAAAAAAAATGAAGTTCTATTCATATTTATGCACAATACCGGTCAAGGGGTAATATTACACTGCTCATTTTTTCCAAACTTAGAATAAAAATTACTTGAAATAGCTTCTGTATGAAAAAAGTACTGTAAAACCGGACACTTGCACGCACAATAAATGTTCACGAATTATGCAAGTGGTTCAAATTTATGCCTCGAAATCATCGAATCATAATTGACATATTGCTAAATATTTGCAAAGTTGTTTTCGAGAAAATGGCTGTCCTTAACAATTTGCGAAAGTTTCATGTCATTTCTGGTTTTACAGTAAGCAAATAATAGCAAATGTCACGCCTTGTTCTATACCCCTTCTGCCTGTTATAAGTATTATGTTAAACAAAATATAAGTGTTGGTTTTATGGACATGTTTGGATGAACATTTTGTTTATTCAACTTCAACATCCTTTTTTCATTTAATTTCTAAAAATTACAAAATAAACATCAAGGTGTACTGTAGGCCTAAAGCAACAGGTAGGCCACAGCAAAGCAGTTGCGGTAGGGTTGTATAGGGTCATTGCACTATCTGCAACTCTGTACACATTGGGACGGGATGTTACTTGATTGATGTTGTTCCTTTACATCACATATAGCCTTATGGGCTTCAGCATAATTAAGTTGTATTCTTTTCTACAATGCACCTTGCTTTAGGTCAAAGGTCAATTGAAGGAGCACTAAATTATTCATTTCCAAAAACCACAGATGGATGTGGCTTGCCATCAATCATCTACGATTACAGGGTTTTCTTCTTAGTCTTCTAAATCAGACTTTCAAATGGAATGGTTTCCAAACTTCATCTGTTGACAGCCAGAAAGGTGAATAATTCGAAGTTATGTTAAAGGAGAATGAAACCCTGGGGAAAAATCAATTTTAATGAAAAGAGAGGATAGAGAGAAGCAATTTTTAAAAAGTTCCATCAAAATCGGTTACGAAATGGAATCACCAAAATGGAATCACCAAAATGAGAAGAAATTGACCCAATCCTGCCGAGAGTCACATGCACTACACACAGAAATGTGTATATGGGACTACATCCATATGTTCGTTCCGAACATTTCAACTGTTTCTCATCATATTTCGAAAATAAGGGCACTTGAAGAGCAATCCTTTTCAGGGGACATTTCTACTATGATGTTCTTCCAAACTGACATAAAAGAAATGGAAAAGCTCACAAATTATTTTTTACCTTTCCCAGAACTTAACCTTCCCTTTAAACCACTTTTTTGAAACCCCAGAGTCAGTGCCCTTCTGGCTCAAAATATGATAATTTAAATCTGTATATTTTGAATAATCAGTCACTTCATTTTGAATATGTTGAAATCAGACTATGTTACATGTCTGTGCTAAGAGCCAGAAGGATGTTAACTCTTACCCTTTAAAGGAGAATGAAACCCTGGGGAAATGTCGATTTTAATGAAAAGAGAGGATAGAGAGAAGCAATTAAGAAAAATTTCCATCAAAGTCGGTTACGAAATAAAAAGTTAAAGAAAGTTTGAAAAGTCTCAATTTACTTTCTATGGCGATCCTCCAATTGGCAATGTTGCTTCAAAGTGACAAGTTTAGTAGTACAACTCTCCATTTGTTTTGTACACAAAATTTCATATTTTCCCCATTCTCTCTCAAGGTGCAGCTTGTCTTCTTCTTAACTCGAGATATTTCATGGGAAAATGTATTTGACACAACATATGTTGAGTTCACAAAAAGACAAGCAGCATCTTTAGAGATAATGGATAAAATATGAAATTTTGTGTACAAAACATATTGAGAGTTGTACTACGAAACCTGTCACTTTGAAGCAACATAGCCAATTTGAGGATCGCCATAGAAAGTAAATTGAGACTTTTCAAACTTTCTTTAACTTTTTATTTCGTAACCGACTTTGATGGAAATTTTTCTTAATTGCTTCTCTCTATCCTCTCTTTTCATTAAAATCGACATTTCCCCAGGGTTTCATTCTCCTTTAAAGGGTAAGAGTTAACATCCTTCTGGCTCTTAGCACAGACATGTAACATAGTCTGATTTCAACATATTCAAAATGAAGTGACTGATTATTCAAAATATACAGATTTAAATTATCATATTTTGAGAGCCAGAAGGGCACTGACTCTGGGGTTTTAAAAAAGTGGTTTAAAGGAAAGGTTAAGTTCTGGGAAAGGTAAAAAATAATTTGTGAGCTTTTCCATTTCTTTTATGTCAGTTTGGAAGAACATCATAGTAGAAATGTCCCCTGAAAAGGATTGCTCTTCAAGTGCCCTTATTTTCGAAATATGATGAGAAACAGTTGAAATGTTCGGAACGAACATATGGATGTAGTCCCATATACACATTTCTGTGTGCAGTGCATGTGACTCTCGGCAGGATTGGGTCAATTTCTTCTCATTTTGGTGATTCCAAAACCTTACAGCATATACCAATTCTTATGTACTATATAATCAACCTTTCCCAATCGATTTGAGACGGTCTCTTTTGCTATGTTATCACATGACCAGAACTCAACTTCATCTTTAAGATTAACATAGTTTTGGCTCTTAACAATAATACATGTACATGTATATTGCATGACTTTGCTCTTTGCATAGTTTAACCCTGTACAAAAGACTGGAAAATTGATTTTATGGAAGTTCAAAGACCATCCCAATTGCCATGGCAATTATCACAAATCCTTTAAGTAGACTAATACCAAAGGAATTATATGATTAAAACAATGGATGTGCAATTCAAATCCCAAGTCAATTCAACTATTTAGAACTAGACTCTCTGGAAACAAGAAAAATCATGAAAACTTGATGGAAATCACAATCACAGAAATTTACAATGTGTTCTAGTGTTTAAGAATGGGGGGGGGGGGGACCATTAGCTTAATTTTCTAATCTTTCTATACTCGTTGCTCCATACATTTTCTACCAAAATTTTTTTTTGGAAGACATTTATTTTGAAATCTTACAATCTAGGTTAGTTGGCGTTAATTATATGAAAATTAATATTTCGTTAGAACAAGGACTCAAGATTACCTAGAAGTCAGAACTGGTTTCGTCAAAATCAAACAATAGAATACAGAGTGTATTTTTCATACGTGTGTGCGTGGGTGTGGAATCTAAAAATAGCATGAGACAGAAACACTTCATGCTAGAGTATGTAGACGCCATAGACATATTGAACTTTGCCTTGTCCCTAGGTAAAGGAATACCAATAAAACAATTCACCAAATTAAAGGTAACATCACACAAGCACCGAATAGCAAGAAGGCCTATATGTGTGGTCAATGTTATGCTTGTTCCACAGTTGTGTATCTGCAGTTGCTCCTGTAAATGAGCTGTCACAAATTTTAGTTGAATGAATGAATGAATGAACTGAAGAAAAAAATAGTGATTGAGAGGATGGTATGAGCATGAATGAATGAGTGAATGAACAAATAATTACATAACTAATTGAATGAATGGATGACTAAATGAAGGATTGAATAAATGGATAAACAGTTGAATGAATTGTTGAATACGAAAGAGAGAATGAACAGATAAAAGATGAGAAAATGAACAATGGATAGATAAATAGAAGAATGAATGAAAGAAAGAACAAATGAATGAATGAGACTTCAGGGAATAAATGAGTTACTAAATTAATAAATGATCAATTGAATGAAAGAAAGAATGAATGAATGAATAAATAAACAACTGAACAAATGAACATCCAAGGCTACAATCCAGCCTTCAACACAGCTTATCTTACTCCCAACCAGGACTACGTGACTGCCTTGCGTGTGGCAATGGCCGTCACACATCATTGACTCAAAAGGGGGTTTTCCGTTTTTCAAGCCGTTTTTGTTTGTGCTTGGGAGTAAACCAAACCTTCTGAAGTTGTACCCATGGGTGGCTCTCTTTTTTTGCAAGGCTGCGTGTATCTGTGTGCATTAGGATCATCTTCAATAAATGAGCTTACAGGGTAGAGCTCTTATTAGGCAGAGCTGTAATTATTGCGATAAAAACATTGTCAATTAATATAACTTGCACCCATGGTCCTCTCGATATCAAAACAACCTCAACAAAACAATCTGGAATGCCATGCTGATTAGCTGTTGTTGGAGTATGATCAAGTACTGGAAACAAAAAAGGAACGACACAATAGCGTGTGGCTTTCAACTGACCAAGGACAAATTGTACATTAATTCATTAATTTTCAATACTAATGTGTCTGAAGCAGGATTTGATTTTTTGAAATTTCCTCTGAGGGAAGTTATGTAAGCTGAATGCCACCTTCGCCTATCAGAATTGATGTCCCCACCCCCTCAAAATAAATTGATAGTCAGGAAAAATTGTGCATTAATTAATCAATTTTCAATACAATACATCTATTGCCCTATATCATGATTTTCAAAAAATTTACTATTGGGTAAAACAAGCATGTTGAATACCACACTTCCACCCCCCCCCCCCCCCCCCCATTTCCCAGACAATGAATATAGATACCATGATTGTTTTGGGGGATAATATTTTTGTAAATTCTCTTTTGAATATATTGTATTACAAAATAAATAATCCTACCATTCAGCTTTCCCACCCCAAACCTCTCCACTCCTATATGACATATTTGAAAACAATTACATGTTTTTGTTGTTGTATATATTAAACAATATATTTTCACGGCAATATTATAATTCTTTTTTGTATACTTAATGCTTTTAATAATATGAGATCAGAATGATATGAATAATGATACAATGCATTTTTCTGGTCATTAAAAGGGCAATCCAACCTTGATAATAAGATGATTTGTGTGAAAGCAGAGAAATAAGAAAAACAGGATTGTGAAAGTTTGAAAGAAATCTGACAAGGAATAAGAAAGTTATGGATGTTTGAAAAATGAGATCACTACATCTATGCGAATCTCAAATTGGCAATTTGGTGATTCGATGGTGACATTTTTGTGAACAACTCTCCCATTTGTCGTACACAAAAATATCATTAATTTGCGGTTTTCCTCAAGGAGCTTTTACCCTCGGGGCAGTACTCAAATATTGGAGATACCATATTGTTATAGGTCCTCATGAACAAAAAGATCCTACTGAGTACTGCATTTTGAAAAAAAGTGAAATTTTAGTCATTTTGTGTGTTAGAGCGAATGGGGGAGTTGTCCACAGTTACATCACAGTGACATTACCTATTCGGCCAATTTGAAATTCCCATATGCATAGTGATTACAACTTTCAAAAATTCATAACTTTCTTATTGCTTGTCCGATTTCGTTCAAACTTTCACCAATGTGCTTCTCTGATTTTTCCTCTTTCTTTCAATGCAACTTGCTATAAAGGTAGGATTTCCCTTTAAATACATTTAGCCATAGCTTTCAACTGCATTATTCTAAATCATTTTTGTATACTTAAAGTTCATAATACTGTGATTCTGAAAGTTTTAATACAATGCTTTTCAAATGTTTCATGCAAACTTTGGCACGTCCGCCCTCCGGACTTAACCATATTGAATGAATGAATGAATTGAATGAATTGAATGAAGAAAAATAGTAAAAACGTAAGAATTTGGAAGAGGAGGAAGGTCAAATGTGCCAAACCACAGAGGGGAAAAAGCTATAGACGTGCTTTTACCACTCCCGCTGAATATTCATGACCACACACTCCAGAGCGTCACTCAGATCTGAAGAGATAAATTCAGGTGAATTACTCTCTCGCTCGACGTGCATGGAAAGCATACGTGCCCAGAGAAGTAATTCATCGAATCAAGAAATGCGATGCGCCCGGCTGACTAAAATTACGCTCCAACGTCATACGGGAGAGGAGAATAAGACCGGGGTGATGCGAAGCGCGAGCTCTACATCTTACGAGATGCAGAGAGGGAGAGAGGGAGAGAGGGAGAGGAAGAGAGAGGAGATTGTCAGTGTTGCCACGGCAGCAGAACGCTCTTGCTTGATTATTGACGCACTGCCTGATAAATAAGGCCCCTTTCAATGCCACGGACGCCAAACGTAATTCCAAGCTGATTTTTTTTCCCCCCTCTCCACCCTCCTAAAAAAAATATACAATTACAAAAAAGGGTTGAAATTTGCTCGCTCCATGAACCTAGTATTTTCACGCTCTCTCTTTCTCCCTCTTTCATTCCCTGCCTCCATCCTCATTTTCTTCGCCTCTATCGATCTCTATTGATCTCATTCCGTCTCTCCAACTTTCTCTCATGTTCTCTCTCTCTCTCTCTCTCTCTCCACACACACTCGTTCTCTTTCCACCTCTCTATGACTCCTAGTAACTCTTATAATTCCCTTACTCAGTGAAATAAATCATGAACAAAGATATGTGGTAATATATTTCATGGAGCCTCCTTTCCATGCAAAACTTGTGGCTACATTTAAGATGCAACATTTCACCTATCATTCTGACCTCCTAACCTCAATATGAATCAAGGAGAAAACTTCAGAATGTAGTTTATCAATGCCAATTTAATGCCCATGTTGTTTCTTTCTGTACCATCATCCAAGTACACTTACCCCCAAACCAGTTGGGGTCATCAAAAACAACACCATCACTGAGCAAAGTTCAAAACAAATGAGAGAAAATGATGTAGTAATGTTCCACTGTGCACTGAACTCAGTTTCATGCATCCTAAAATATTGCCAGGGTTGTCCACCGAACAATATCAACAAATAAAATTTCCAGTAAATAAATGGAACATGGATTTTGCAATGAAACAGTTCTTTATTGCAACACAATATTAGATATTTAAGTATCAAAATGACTTGCTCCCTCTTTCATTTCAAAACTTTTATAATTTAAATAACACTATTCACTCCTACCCTACTCGCAATTCCTCCAATTTTCATCTAGTCAACCCAAAGTTACTGATTGCCCATAGATCAATAAGACACCATGGTCCAGACCTATGGAATTCTCTCCCAGAATTCATTAAATCCTGTTGTTCCCTTTACTCATTTAAAGCCAAAGTTAAAACGATGTTACTATCTGAATATACAAGGTAAAATTTCTGTGTCAACTCTTCATCATCATCATCATCATCACGTTATCATCATCATCATCATCATCATCATCATCATCATCATCATCACCATCATCATTCCATCATCAACATCATCATTAATATGCTTTTAATTTAGGATTTCAATTATTTATTCATTCTGCTTATTTAAAATAATGTATCACTAGAAACTGGCAAGTTAACAGATAGCAATCGAATCAGTTTAAAGTCAACTACATATCAGGTAATTAAACAATAATACAAATAAAACTACCTCCCAGCATCTGCGATATACAAGCGCTTCGCCAAAAAAATAACAATGTTTCAATGACGTCAATAAAGGGAACAATCCTGTCCAAGCAGACGACGTCCCATAAAGAATGAACATAAGTGCAGTGCAGTTATTTCTCAAATTATAAAGAATTTAGTGTATTCAAACGTGCCCATATTTCACACCATTCTAAAATGGGAATGAAACAGATTCTGATTACTGAAATTTTTTGTTTGTAAATATATAGGATGAGGGTTAATGAACAATCAAAGAAACCACACTTTCAAATTGAAATGCCCGCTGAATGATTGCAAGGACGGTATTTATCCCTCATTCAACGCCGAACGTCCAGCAGTGTATGCAGCTGTGAATGAAATGGCGTCTATTTTGTTTACAAGCAACTGATTCCTTTATTCTTGTAACGCTTCATTTTCCATCCAAATAAACCCATGCACGGGGTTTAGAGTGAGGCAATATATGGATTAAACATAATAGACTAATGCTAGTGAAGTGAAATAACTGAGGAGAAGATGACAAAACAGGCACTGAAAATATGTGAGATGTTATGGGACATCGTCTGCTTGTGCAATTAACGTCCTCCCTTTGACGTCACACATTTCAGCGGCTTTCGGAGAGCTGTTCAGGTGCTATGTCGGGGCTGTATTTTAGCAATTTGTAATTGATAATAATCATTACTTCGAATGTTTGCAAGCATCGAATTTTGACAAACTTGTCCAGTCTAAGCTTCACCTACGCAAAAATGAAAATTAAGTCAGTTTTAAAAATCAATGAATATCTACTTTAAACATGTTTTAGCTATTTCATAATATTTGTCTGGGGCTGCCATATTCTCAAGCAAATTACTTATAATGGTAGTCCTTCTTCCGCAAATGACTTTATATTTGATGAATTGCAATAATTTGACAATTTATCATTTCGTGCTTGTTTTTGAAAAATGATTGTTACATATACTTGCTATTTATGATTTATTGTCAAAAAGTACTTTTGTATTTTATTTTATATATGTTACCGAAAAATGTACTTATATGAATGCAGAAGAAAATAAATCAAATCAAATCAAATCAAACAATATCGATCAAACCATCCATAAAAACAGGTAGGGTCATTATTAACGAACATCATGATCAACATCCATGTACCAACTCTCAACAAGAAATGAAAAAGTGGATTTTGCAACAATGCGCAGATTGAAAACACCCCCACAACAGCAAAGGGTCATTAACCAGACAAAATCAACATAGAACGTCACAACATACAAAAGGAAAATGGAATCTGCAACCTACAAGTTTAATATTACTCATAGCACTGTTTCATACAAACTGAAAACATCTAGAGTCATTACCGAAACAATACAAACATTACAAAAAAAGTCACAACAAATGAGGGGAAATGGATGTTGATTTTTGAGGGCAAAAACATTTCTTATTGCTCAACCATGAGGGCAAAAATATTTATTGCTCAACCATCCACCCACAGATGAGTGAAAAGGGGGATGTGGGATTGCTGATAAGCCTGGTGTAACGAAAAAAGATGGAGAACACTGGTAATCACCAAACCAAACAACGTTAAGCTCTCGTTCATCTGCTTTCACTCAATACATGTACACCCCCGCATGGATATCACCAGTGAGAGATGATGAAAATTCTTTCGAAGAATGACATCATTACAAAGAATAAACTTACAGTTCCACTGATATCATCCCAAGATTACTGTAAAGGCCATCTAGAGGGTCATACAAAATCATGCACAAAGAATGTAAAGTGCCTGGACTATCAAATTGGCGCTGCTTTATAACTTTGTTAGCATAAAAATATTTTATCTGGGTAAATGAACCTAACCCCACAACGGGGCTCTACAAAAACCTTTTTTTTTCATAGGTGGTCTTGGACTGTAATTTTAGGGTCTGATTGCATTGAAATTTGGAGGTCCAGGGTTAAAATTTTAGGGCCAGGTGCACTGGGCCGTTATTAGCGTCCAGCCTACGCCCTTCAAAATATTCCACTCTTTGCATGCACAAGGCTGCCAAACGATGAACCGGTTGTGCCAAAATGACCAGACCTTGCAAAACCAAAGTTAACTTGAACATGGAAGGTCTCGCTATATATGTACATGTATGTGACGCTACCAAACAAACGAACGAAAATTATCATTTGACAAAGGAGAACTTTGTCAAAATGAATCCATCTTTCATCTGTCTACATAAATGTCAACAAAGAGACAAAAAATACCAAAGGCTAAAAGCTGGGCTCCATACTAACTTCTTTTCAAAGGGAGTGCCAACCAACATTTTTAGAATATGCATGGGTGCCACAGTAAAAAAAATTAAATATGGGGGGTCCGGAGTTGAAGTTTTCGTGGCTAATGTACACCAGACCCATCATTGTCGAGCCCTGCTGAAAGCGTAAGATGTAGTTGCCAATTTAGTCAACATCATTAGAGATTGTGGCGGGAAGTCCAGGTAAAAGCAGCAGTGTAGTGTCACCTGTACCAAACAACATGTGTATCTGCTCATATCATGTGTACTACAGGCACGTGTCTGCTTATGGCGGTCGTCAAAACATATTTATGCTTCTCCTGATTGGCCATTACAAAACTCGGGTTTATAGGGTTTCTGTATCTAAAATCTAATTCATTCTTCCATAGAATCACTAAAGTATATCTGTAACTATCATAAAACAAGATTAAATACTGCTCGGTAATATTCCGCATGCCTACCTCCATATCCTAGCAATCTTCAAGCCACTTGCTCAGTCTTAAAAATATTTTTATACTCGCTGAAGCTCTCCTAAGATATGAAAAATAATGATTTCCTTATATTTCATTGTTTTTTTTTGTTGTTTTTTTTTATCTACCAGGGCACATTTGAGTTTTATATAGCTAAATTGCTCTTGATTCCCTTGTATTTCTGCCACTGAGATAACTCCATAAAAAAAATTTTTTAGAGCATCCAAAACCAATTTGTCAAATTTCTTTCAGCTTGGTATATAAAAAGCACTATACTCACAATTGCAAGCTGCTCCAAAATTATTTTTGCTTCTCAGGTGGGATAAGCAAATCAAAATCGTAAAAGTATTAAGATCCCCAATAGAGATCAAAATATTCTCTTGTTTTTCTTTGTTTTTGTATTTCCTGGTAAATTTCTAAAACAGATAAATTTGAAGAAGAAGAAAAAAAGGAGGGGAAAATGCAATTTGACAGGGACAAAACAACTCCCTCACATATACTGCCCTCAATCTATAGCCTTCTTTTTGCCACATTTAATCTACTTAATATTTCCAGTGCTCCCCCCCCCCCCCCCCCCCCCTCCCCATGGCTGGACCCACACTATGCCACTGCCAATCTCTATTCATAATCAGAAAAAAAAATATTTAAAAACTTTTAAAATATATGTAATGCATCTCATAAAACTTTTTTTTAGAAAATTGGAATATTAGAATAATCGAATACATGTACTAAGTCCAACTGTCCAAAATCCAACCCCACACACTCATTCTAATATGCTAATTAATGGTGTCGGAAGAAATAAATAAATGTACTTTGACGTTGTCTTATTATTGTACAAAATTAGCCAAAAGGATATTCCACAGACACAGAAATTCTTTGAACTTACATTGTATCTTCATATCAAAGGAAACACTTTGATAACGGACCACAATGTTGTACCAGCCGACCATCTCATACCCCTGTGCAGGCCTGTGTGCACCACAACAAACTGCTTGGAGCGAATTATAGCCGAACGGTGCTACTCCTAAATTTAGAAAATCTACGCATCCTGCCACAAATATGTACCGGTAATTTGACTATTCCTCTCTGTCCCTATATTGGGCGAGGTGACGTTACCCCACCCCCACTCACTAACTTTCACTTTCTTGCGTTCATATCTGGTGACGATCATTCAGTGGGTGAGAGTGCAGTTAAAATTCATGAAGTTTTACTTTTCGAATGTGATATCTATTTCATTGCTGGCACACGCGTGTGACTGATTTTGAATGTCCTCCAGAATAAACATGTTCTCATTTGCCCATCGAGGAGAACAACGACAATATCAAATACAAATCTGCATAAGAAGTATGGAGCTCAGTAGTGACAGAATGTAAACTTCTCATAGAATAAAATGAAACTATTGAACTAGATTGTAATAACCACAAATATAAAGAAAATCTGCCCCCAAGATGACTGGAAAACAGAAGACACAACAGTTCAGAAACAAGCACACGAGTTGTACGAGTGACCACTTCATATATTTGAATACATGTAGTCCAATGTGTGCATATCTACATGCTGCAGATTGCGAAAGATAAGTATTAACATTCCTATTGACTATAGCAGCAGCAGCACTGGGTTAACACCATTTCTGATTCCTGCCCGAAATACAAGACTACGGAACATCAACTCATTCAGTGTTAAGTTTCTCATGACCTACAAAACAAAAGATAAGAGGTGCCTACTGCCTGTCACATAATAAATTTATGAATGAATGTATCTCTGCACATGGCAAGAAATTAATAATACTTCACTTTCACTTCCTCTTATGCTACAGTACAGCATCAACGTTACAAGGAAATACTGCAATCCCAGATAAATTGAGCAAGTATTTAAAGTTGTTAATAGTGTTGTTTTCTTCTGAATCAAGTTCTTTGTCTCTTCAAAATAAACTTTAATGTCATGGACAAACAAGTAGTGTTCACATCTGAACCAGTTTTAACAAAAATATACAATTTCATTCCCATGTTTGTGGTGTAAAGGGTTTCTACTAGTAAGCACTGTTCTCTGATTAAAAATTTCGCCAACTAGACTCGTACAATTATCCTCCAAAACAGTGCCTGAACTAAATAATTGCAGTCATCTTCTTTATGAACTTTTTCTAACCTAACACAAAATAACATCAAACAGCTTTATATCATATAATTCCTCAAGGTGAAAATTTAGCAAAAGAGTATTTTCAGACAATGAAAATTGGCAACTTTCCCAACTTCAGAAAACTGTTACAAAAAAGTTGAAAATAAGTTGCCATGAACACATGTACATTTACTGCAATTCAGGCAGGAACAAGGTTCAAGGGAGAGGAAAAAAGTCCCAAAATCATACAATTTTTTGCTACATGTATACAATGTTCAACTTCACATGGGGGATGGAACCCGACTCTTTCTCAAGTTCTCATTTGAAGCTATGATCAAACTTCCAATCGCGAAATGATTTGTTAGATGACGTTCCATTATGTAACTTTCAGATGAGAAAAACTTCATTACTTATCTTTTAGCTATACGGTTTAGTACCACAAGTTTTACATGTTATATCACAATTTTTGCTAGTCTAAAGGGGGCTAGCCTACACAATTACACAAAGGCCAGGAATTAGAACAGCCCATACAGAAAGCAGTTCAAAAGTAAAAGAAAACTAGAGAATCACTTCCACGAACAAAAGATTTATAGCACATTTCCTCCTGACTTTTCCGGAAAGAAAGGAGGAAAACAAAGAACCAACTTGATTTGTAGAAAGAGAACATTTTCCTCCAGGATAGAGTGGACTCTGAAACAAAGAGTGGAGTTTTTTTGCTTTTTTTCCCCCCCACAGCACACAAAGAAAATGTGGGTTTTGTATATTTCTCGTTTCTGGTCATGTTTTTGGCACAGTGTCAAAACAGAGTCTAGTCAGGGTACCTACATGAATGAGTCAACAAAGAGTCTGGCAAGGTGGTCGTCTAGAAAGTTTTGATGGTGAAGAATAGTAATGTGGGATTTACCCCCTAGACCACAGGCAGTCAAATGAAACAAAGAGCAATCATTTCACTTTATTTTTCCCTCGGTTTATACTGAAATAAATATATATTATAAAAGTTAAGGATTTTTCAAAAAAATCTGCTTTGTGATATTGATAGGAACCGCATTACGAATTCAAGGTGACTACCTACAGAAGAAAGGTCGAGTTTGTCTTTGTGTCTAAAGTTAGCAATTTTTGGTTCATAATCTCTTAACTTTTGTAATGTCAACTTCCTTCTCTTCTTGGGCTTGCAAACTTTTTTCCGATTCTCAGTTCTTGGGGTGTGAAGACCACAATCCTTAATTACTTTCATCCCTCGTATTTCTTTCTTTTATTCTTCTTTCCCCTTCAAACTTTGCATTCGTTCTTATGAATGCATTTCGCTTCTGAAAATAAACTACACAGCGTACTTCACACGGTTTCAAACTACACCACATGCAGTATCAAGGCTGAGACTAAACTATGGGCTATTTACAGATTATTGGCTCTGCAGTGACAATATCAACGCAACTATGGGAGCGAATGAAATGATTTGATCGACTCTTCCTCGCAATGGCCACTCCAGCTTACAGACTTACAGACATGGGCACCTATCCAAACCACTGTGGTTACTAGATAAGTTATTAATAATGTCCGGTTGTCGCTTGGGGTTGAATTTGTGGGCACACCGAGCATGTATGTAGACAAATTTGATCAAGAGAGGAAATGAGAGATACCAAATCAGATTGGCAAGCTGTCATTACAACTGATGTCATCTTTTTGTGCTAAGGTGACACTTTGTTACTATCTTGTCTGTACATTGTATTGTATGCACATGGAAAAGGAAACATTTTAGATGCTGATATGACGAAAATGTTTGGCTTTTTTCCTTCCTTTCAAGTCTGGATCAGTACATGTAATACAATCATGCAAAACTGCAGTTAATCTACTCACAAACATCATATACATGTATATGTACAAAGCCATATCATTTTTGGTGTCACATATTTTTCAAAATTATTTTGTTGTTTACAGCTGTTCAAGGAAAATTGAATGTATCATCTGTTGAGAGCCAGAAGGGCATTAACTCTGTGTAAAAGTATATGAGTTAATGCCTTTCTCCCATTAGACTGTTTATAAGAATAAAAGAGACAGAATGTACTCATGTAGAGGATAACAAAACCATTTCTGAATTCTAGAGCTTTTCAGGGAAAATTTATATAAGATAAAAAGAAGGGCAGAATGTACATGCCGCACCGCACAGAAAAAGTGAAAATTAGGTCACAAATGGATGCCTGCATGCCGCTAATGTACACAAGCGCATGTGTTTCAAAATATGAAGTGGAAAGAGGACAAGGGTTTATTCATCAAGACTTTTAAACATAATTTTGTACATTAACATTCAAATCATACAACCAAATCAAACATCTGACAACCAAACATCAAAAGCCAGTCAACTTTCGCTGCCCAACAGGGTGGCAACTAATCATTTTACAAAGTGTCGAGCCGAGTGTCGAGCCCAACAGCAATAGATAAGTTCTGCAAATGCTTGTTGATATCTTTAATTCATAACCGCCTACTCAGTTCTTGCGAATGTGGGTTCTGCTCTATCAGTTATTCATCCTATATAGCAGTCTCCGGAAATACTTCAAAGCACCCATGTTACGTACCAAAAATAGAGCCGCTGTAAGCTTACTAAAATAATTCGTTTTCCAATCTTCTTGAAATTAGAATAAACTTGAGCACATTGACGCAATCAATTCACCACAGGTGAATCGTTTCTTTGCATCTTTCTCTTCTCTCTCCCTTTCTGTCTCTCTCTCTCTCTATCTGTCTCTGTCTGTCTCTATGTCTGTCACTCTCTCTCTCTCATTCTCAAACTCTCAGAGTGTCCTTTTTATTACTGTACGTATGGTCTGAAGCCTTCATTGATTTTTTGCATTCCTGGTACAGTATTTAATTTTTGTCATTAATTTCGCCTTCCTACACATTTATCAAAAATTCATTTGAATGAAAAGTTCAAGGTTTGCTTGCAATTGCATCTATTTCAGTAGTTCCATATCAAATACAATTTTTGTAACAACCTTAAGGACAAATTAGTCCACAGGAATTCATTATCTTTGTTCTCCCAAGCTGGGATTTTTCATCTTCCAACCATACACCATACAGCATGTTCACACTTTGACTTAAAGCAGTGTTCACACTCCACAATAGTGTGACCATGCACAAGTAGCCGAATTTAATCCACTTCCAGAGGTTTACAGTATAGTACATTTTGTAGGATTTCTCCATATCACACTTTTTCACATTAAGCAATGAAGAGGGTTAAGTGAAGTGAATATAGTGATTTGAACCATGAATTCCATATCAAGTCAAAATTAATTCAATATTTAACTAAGAATTCATACAATTGTGTAACCAAATATCCAAAGTGTTACTGCTGCTTACTGCCATTTCAACATGTTTATCAAAATATTTATTTTGCCTTCAGGAGCATAATTTTGATTTTTATGTAATAGTGTTTAATAATAATAATAATATTGAATATTTAGGAGCACTAAATGCAGAATGTACCACGGCGCTTACAAAACTACGGATTTGAAGAGAAAGGACAATTGCAACAGCGAAAAGAGATCACAGAAGAATATTACAGTATATTACTGGGGAAAGAAATACATTTGTACATGTGTCTTGAGTAGGGACACTGATTTTCCGTTTCAAAAAATGGCCTTTTCCGTTTCAGAAAATCTGGAATTCCGTTTCAGATGGGCTGAAAAACGTAAATTCCGTTTTGCCATAGACTTTGTACACATAAAAAACTAAAATTCCATTTACATAAGATTTGCATACAAACATGAACTTGTAGGGTACAAATGTTCTAACATTACAGAGTCAGTTAAAATTCAGGTATTCGACTGGATCAAAAAAAAATCTTACATGACACACCATGAAAATCTGTGTAGTACCCAGCTTATTTCAACATGATGCACAGAACTCCTACGATTTCTGAGCACTCTAAGATCTATCGCACCGTACGACGCGACGTCGACGAAAACATTTTCAGTCTTGCATTGGCTGTTTGTCAGCGATCGATCGATGTTAGGCGCACACGCCAGCCCCTTTTACGAACTGTACAACAGCGTGTGTACAATCTCGCAGCACTTAGCGCCCGCTGCTGGCGTATGCGTGCTTAGTTTACGTCTACGTAATACTAGGCGCACACGCCAGCCCCTTTACTAAAAATGTGCTAGCAGTGTACGGCAATCCTGCCTTACTTCCCTCTCGGCCGCATGAGTATGCGCCTAGCTTGCATAATAGGGATTCGCTGCTCCTATTGTACCGTGATTTGTGTCACAATCTCCATTGGTCCAGCGAAACAAAATGGCAGCGCCCTGTCTCCGAAGAATCTGATGAATATCGCTAAGTATTCGGAGTTATTAACCATGATTTTAGGCCCGATATTTTTTCACTGCGTAACAAATCACAAGAATAGTGTAAGTTTTACGATTTTATTCTTGAAAAAATGAACAATTTTGAGGTAAAAGGGGTTTTCCGCGATTTTCCGTTCCAAATTGCATTTTCCGTTTCAAATGGTCATTTCCGTGAATTCCGTCCGTTTTCCGTGATCGCGGAAAATCAGTGTCCCTACTTGAGGGATCTTTTGAAAGTGTCAAGACAGGTTGTAGCTTTGGCACAGTATTTTATCATTTTAACAACCGATTATACAGGTATGAAGTTATTTATCATTTTCAGGAAATGTTTCCCAGTAAATAGAGAGAACATGAACAATACATAAAAGGCTACATGACACTGTCAAGGCTGCAACAATTTCAGATTTCAGGGACAAACTTGCATTCTTCTCATGCGCAGAAACCCATCAAGCAAGCTAGCATAATGTCTGCTGATAGAAGGCCTCAGTGAGAGCCAGAAGGGCACTAACTAATAGTACTTAACATACAGTTAAAGCCCTTCTGCTTCCCAGGGGAACAATATTTGGATTGCTTTGCTTGATTTGCATGGCCTCCAATTCCCCACATGTATTTGCACAATATGAAGTGCATGGACAATATTACATCTCCACTGCACGCAATGTTATGGAACAACAGCTCTAATCAATAGTTTGTATGTATACAAGCACACATACAATGAAGCCACATACATAGTGTATACAGCCACGCCACCCAATATCAATGCATGTTCGACCAAGTGACCTTTCAATGACCTGGTCAGACAATAACAAGCACCATCCAGGCTCGCTCATCAATAGGCTTTATTGAACGGTCGCTAATTTCAGCTTGCTGGGAAGGGATAGTCTTGACACATATACATGTAAATCCAAATGCTGTACACTTATCATGTGAACCAAAGAAAAAGATAGGCCTATGTGTTGATTAGAAATGGTGTCAATGCTGATGCTTTTGCAATAAAACACATAACATAAAACATATAAAAGGACAAATATGCAAGAATATCTAACAAATTTCTCAAATTCTCAGGTGTGAAGTTGCTAAACCAGCAATATTCCTAATCAGGACACATTCTAAAAACAAGTGTCTCTGCAGCCACTATTTCACAATGTTTGCATTCGGCATTCTGAAAATACAGGAATATCAACGTATCTACAATGAGAGATATAAGTTTACAATAGTTCACTATGTCAGCTACATCATAAAAGCTATAAATTGCGCATGAGTATCCCAAACAAATGAGGCTCAAGCTGTCTAAAATACACTGCAAAGCATGTTTTTGTTTTGCTTTTGTTGTTTTTTTTAAACATTACTACCATGTTTTTACAAACCTCTTATCCTCTACACATAGCAACCTAGACCTGACTGACCTACATCATACATTTTAAAGCTGAATACAGTTTAATATTTCCAAGATCTACAGGCTTATCAGCGATAATAAAAAAAAAATGATACAACAATATTAAACAAGTCTCCACATGTTGCACATTTCTCCCACGCAAACCCACTGCATGCATAGGCATACTACTAGAGAGCATTACATCATAACCCCAATACATAATGCATCGAGTATACAAGCGCTGATGGCTTCAAATATCAGAATACAGCTGTGAGCTCAAGAACGAGAAGTAAGTCACTTACCCAAATGAGTTCACGCCAGGCCGTCCTGCTTTCTCCGCTCTTGTAATTCCAAACTTGCCACTAACTACATGCAACTACACATGCAATGTATTTGGTCTGCTCTGGCACACAAGCCTATATATATCCACTGTTAGTAAATGCTCTTCCACATCAATGTCCACGACAGTGTCCTCCACTACCGGAGTCTACAACGGTTAGCTTGACCTGTGGCTTGAGTACCAAGGACCCTGTCCACTGCACTTGTTATGCAAATACCTTGACCACTAAATACCCCCACGCTTGACCACTGCATGGGAGGGGCCGACAGTTAATCTCCTAGAGTCAAGGGGTCACTCTCTGTAGAGGGTGGGTTGTCCATAATAAGCAGCTTATAATTCGGCCTCTGTCCCTAAAGCAACACCATGGACTGCTTTGAGAGCTCTGTGCACATTTACTTCATCTAAAACAATAACAATCTGTTTAGGCAGGGGAGTCAGCTTAATAATAGAACTGCCCAGCAAATGAACCCTGAGTTTGATGGCATGTATCTGACAACTCTGCCAAAGGCACTCCACGAAAATGCTTTCAAAACATTAACATAAACTGGTGCCAAGCCTAGATTCAAGTCTATCCAGGTCTTCATGTGCAGGGTTGTTTGTTGCTAAGAGCACTATAAAAGGGGGAGGGGCTCTCTGATATTTACCATAGACATAGACCGAGAGCTCTGTATGGTGTCTTTAAATGCCCATCTAAATAAAATAAAAAAGCCTACAAAAAAGGGCAGGCACATGTACCTCGTAACAGTACATCCACCACACCGGTATACTGGATGCAGTGCGCTGCTTTACGGTGCAGCACACACAACACCACACACAGCTGTCTGTAGTAGTAGAGAGAGAGAAATCCCCTCCTACTATTTGGCATCTATCCAATGCAATTCATAGTTTCAGACACACACACACAATAGGTATGCTGCAGTCGCCTCCGATAGCCATACACATGACACGCTTTCACTTTTTGTCTTCTCTCTTCCTCTCTCTCCGGTAAACTCAGGCTTATATTTCGATGAATTAAGATTTATGAGATGGCTGGGGTTTTGTTTTGTCTCTCCCACTCAACATTTGGAGAGTCGAACTTCCAAGACCGGACTAATATCCAGATAATGCTAGGACTAGTTTCTGTTGACACAATTAGGAAGTTCCCATCGCAACCGCTTAAAATATGATAAACGTATTTTTCCCCTCTCAGCTCCGTACTCCAGAGTCCAGGGAGCGGTATACACAGTCGGTAGAAACAAAAACCTTAGCATGCAAAGAATTCTCAAGGAGAAAAAAAGTGTGTTGATTCTGATACAAGCCTTCATCTACAATACAACTGTTAGAAGAGTACAAGCGATGAAGCAACGTTCTGTTTATAAGGGTACAACTACAAGTAGGCCTATACCATATAGCCTATGCAAACGTAGCTCTACATATGGTACTAATAATCTTCCAGGGCAAATTAGACAGTACTGTGTGTTCACCAAGCTTTCAAGCCCATTTAACGCAGTCTCTTTGATTCCAGGGTTTCAAAAGCATATTTGTATCTCATGATAAATCCAAGTAAATATACCAAAGTCCAGGACACTACAGCTGTATTTATTCCAAATAAAATCCAATGCATGCATGACTGAGTTCCCTTCATGGAATTGGCTATACTGGCCGTCTACTGGAGCCGAATCAAAGATTGCCCTCAGTCTGTTCAGTGTAAATGCTGCTTGGCATGAACCAGGACGTCAGTAAATAAAACCACACCATGCTAGCCCAACCTTAGGATCAACACTGCCTCCATTCATGCCATACATACAATATTGCATGCAGAGCTCACAGGAGCCACCAACCCCACCACACTACAGCTAGCTATGGCAAAGGCACACTAACACCCGGCTTCCTGCGCCTTCTACCAGCAAAATTTTCTGCCCAAATTCACTGACTAGCCCCTACAACGCTGTCTCACCACCTCTCTCTATCTCTCTCCCTGTCTCTCTTTCGTATACAAATCTCACACATACACACACACACACACACAAGCACAACCATGCTTCGCTGTGGTGGACACACTGGCAAAATTATCCCTGCACCCCCTGGAGACTTTGTATGGGAAAACCACACTAATATATTCCAGCCTGGAACACCATGCTGGACCCTACTGAATTTTTAACCTTGATCCTGCCCGAGCTCCAATTCCACAGCCTATGCACAAATACACACAAATATGCCCAAGCATGTGTATGAAATATGAAATTCATTAGCGGGGTATTAATAATTTGGGCACACACTAGGAATAAAGTGCCTGCTTCTACATCACACACAGACAACACACAGACACCTATAGCTATTTATAGCACTCCAAGTTAGAAGGGGTATCCTCAGCATTTACAGCTATGGGCAGCGTACCCATGCATACATAATGCAGCTTTCTTTGTCCCCCCTTTATATGAAGCACACACTTTCCCCCAGTACAGTTTCTTCAATATCCCCAGCCACCCCGGAAGTTTCCACTGCAGCAGAGTGGGGGAACCAGCACGGCTGAACTCGGAGGGACCAACTTCACACGGTAAATAAATCAGGGTCAGGAATGAACCGTCGTCTACGTTACGGAACACACACAAAAACTGGATCAGGGGAATGCCATCGTTACCTTTGTAACAGCATTTAAGAATCATTCCCATAAAAGTACCTGTTGCTGCAGGTGAAGTAATAATGGAAATTAAATTGCATCAAATCATATTGCAAACTAAGCAAATCAAATAGCTTACTTAGTCCACTAATATTTTATTAAAATCAACTTATAATTACATGCAGAATTAGGCCTATTTCTAATTACAATTACAATTCATCTTTTATCTTTGTCTCTCATAACTCCACTGTAAAAACAATGTCATTTTTTTCAAATTGTATTACTCAGTAGGACCTTTTTGTTATATGAGGACCTATAACAATACGCAATCTACAATATATTTTGAGTACTGCCCATAGGGAAATGGCGCTCAGGAGAAAACCGCAAATCAATGATATTTTAACGTACAGACAAATGGGAGAATTAAGCGCCAGTACATCACAATTGACTCACCAAATTGCCAATTTGAGATTTACATAGAGTTGGTGATCTCTTTTTTTAAACATCCATCACTTTTTTATTCCTTGTCCTATTTATTTAAAACTTTCACAATCCTGTTTTTCTTATTTTTCTGCTTTCACACTAATCATATTATTACCAAGGTTGGATTGCCCTTTAAGGAACAAAGGTTACAGTTGGGAGCAGATCCGGTGTTCTTGCAGATTTCCAATACCCCTTTCATATTACAGGTAGGAGAGTGTGGAGTACGGACCAAAAAGCTGATATCAACAGTAGAACATCGTTTCGCGCTAAGGTTGCATTTAGAGCTCCCCTTTTTCAGGCCAGAGTCTGTGATTTGACACGCGTTTTTAGTTCAAAACACAGTTGTGTCCGGAGCTTTATTTTTAGCAGAAACACAGTTTCAAAACTCACTCAGGGCTGTGTGTGAAACCAGCCTCGAGAAAGGAGCTATAAACAGGGTACTTGTAATAGCATTTAAAAACTGTGTTTCATAACAAGTGGCTTTGCAATTCTCCCTACCGCAAATAGTTAAACCTTAATCAACGTAAGTGGTGCTCTATCTTTATTCTCTCATTTTCCCAAGATTTTCAGTCAACGACTAATGCTAGCTAGCTATGCACCGCAGCGTAGGTGGATCTGGAACCAGAAGATACCATGACTGCAAATAATTCCTGGATGTTGACGAGGCAATGCATTATGGGCCAACTTTTCGCAATATGCCGTATGGAGAATTGAGCTATAACTGCAGACGTCTCAACCCACTTTGAGGGGAGGGTCAAATCCGGACTTAGTTTGAACTAGAAGTGAATTCTCTATTATGAAGAGTATCAGCATTTAATACTGGATGCTGATCACCTACATCTCCTTGTGGATGTGCTGCAAGTTTTACAGCAGGATGGCGGAGAAAAATCAGAAAGCATGGGAATATTAGGAATTACCTCATGTAAAACCAAGGGGAAAAATGCGCAAAGCAGATGTAATGCATTCTGCAAGCTTGAAAGTATGAAAGGTAGCAAGATTTTGAGGTGAAGATCACTTTGACTACGTCCGGACTAAACCACCTTCGGCGAATATGAAAGTGGTACAAGACAGGCTAATCCGCCAAGAGTGCTTTAAAACAAGAAACGTTCGCACGTATGCGACTGCTGCAAATATCAAGCATGGTTCAGATTCACAAAGATCTCATGCGGCAAAGTCAGTAAATCACAGTACTGGTTACCACTTAATTTTTTTGCGATGTTTGTAGAAAAACAGTCCTTATGTCTAAGGTTATGAATATCAACGTTATCTCACAACTGATCTATTGTAGTACCATATGTCTGCTTTTTATTTTGTATTACCATAAACAGGCAATACTCCCATCGTACTTGAGAAAAATAGCAAAAATAAATGCTGAGTACCGCCTAAGTATATTCGTAGCAAAACATGTTTTTGTTTCCATTTTATCAGTTTTCTTTGTTATAATATCGGTCATGCCATCATTACAACTACAGCCCGGACAGTTTCTGTTCTCCCTGTTTAATGGATTTTTCTTCTTTCATGCCTCATTTCCAACTAGTCTGCAGTTACAGAATCTTTTTGACACTTACAATTCCATAAAGCCTTGAGCCAAGCCTTACTCTGTGGCAGGAGCATCTACAGTACAGGGCCTATGAGTTGCGGTCTTTAGTTCAAACCCTGAATTAGATGGTACATGTACGACAGAGAAGGGTATGCCTGTGAACTGCATTTCAAATGACAATGTACAAAGACACTGGTCTACAAAACCAACTTCAACTTCTGCTAATAGCATAACCTTGAAGACCTTTTTTGGAACAAAATAAGTAGTGTCTTCAGTGAAACCTAGACCAGCTTCATAACGAAGCCACTACAGTGCAGGCCCTATGCAAGACTGTATCAGGCGTGCATAATTCAGAACTTTTGTTATGCGAATTAGGCTGTTAAAGGGCAATCCAACCTTCATAAAAAGCTGATTTGTGTGAAAGCAGAAAAATAAGAGAAACAGGATCGTGAAAGTTTGAAAGAAATTGGACATAGAATAAGAAAGTTATGAATGTTTGAAAAAATGAGATCACTACAGCCACGCGAATCTCAAATTTGTAACTTGGTGAATTGATTAGGATGTATATTCATGGTGAACTCACCTATTAGTCGTACACCAAAATATCATCAAATTCTGGTTTTCTCCTAAGCGCCTTTTCCCTCGGAGCAGTACTCAAAATATATAGTAGATAGTATATTGCTATACATGTAGGTCCTCAAAAAAAAAGAAGATCCTACTGAGTTATACATTTTGTAAATTAAAATTAACATTTTAATCATTTTGATGTTGGAGCAAATGGAAAAGTTGTCCGCTGCTACATCACAGTGACCGTACCGATTCGGTCAATTCGAAATCCCCATATGTATAGTGATTACAACTTTTAAAAACCATACCTTTCTTATTGCTTGTCCAATTTTGTTCAAACTATCCCCAATCTGCTTCTCTGATTTTTCTGCTTTCTCTCAGAACATCTTGCCATTAAGGTTGGATTTCCCTTTAAGGATTTCTGCCTGAAAACTACAGAGGCACTTCCTCTCCTACCGTCATCTATGGTAATGCTGTATGGATCAGTGTTTATTATCCTGCACTATAATTAGCAAAACCTGAACACAATTAGGCCCCCGAAACCTCTCCTGCGCTATTTAGGGATCACCGACGTTTCTATTTTCATCCATCTACCCTGCCATGCAGCACAGAAACAAAACCATGATGACTGATACGAACAGTACAATGGGTAAACCAGTGTGCCTTTAGTCGGGGTCACATGAAGGGAGCTAATATAAGCTTTAAGTTTCGCTTGAAGTTTCAAAACTTAAATTTATCTTGTAGTTTCAGACCTTATGAACAGACTTGTAGCTTCAAAACTTTGAGTTTACTGGTGGTTCTAGAACCACAAGCGAGCTTGTAGTTAACGCCGAAACCACAAGCAGTAGGGGGTCTTCCATCGTAGACCATGTAGACAAAATGAACTTTAAGTTTAGCAAACCTGTTCAAGATTCAAGATTCAAAATTCTTTATTTCACTCAATATAAAAAAAAACATAAAAGTGCATAATTGCATGTGATGGTCATACATATAAAAATGCATTTGAAATATGAAAACATAAAAAAGTACATTAAGAATAAACAATAGTAAGGAAAACACAAGGGACATAAATGAGTGGGGATCAAGATTAAATATCTTTTAAGATCTTGGCTAATCGACCCCATAGTTATTTACAACACAAAAGAACGAAAGAGGGCATGCATGGGTTGCCGAGAAAGGGGATACAAAGAAGAGAGGGAAAGAAAGGATAAGACAGGATGAAAGGGAAAGAGAAAGTTTAGAGAATCGAGAAGGGAATGAGTATGATGAATAGAAGAAGACCCACTTACATAATTGTAGATATACACATGTAACACACAAACATAAAAAACTAGATGACTAATGTAACATTAAAACAGAATCAAACTAATGTGACTGTAGAAAAACAAGTGAATAAAACAGGTGACTCACGTACGAATGTGTAAAAGCTGATGTTAACGATGACCTCTCTGGTCATGTTAAACGACGATCGCTCGACTTGTAATTTCAGAACATGAACCCTCATTAATGTAAAGTTTTGAAATCACAAGTCGCGTATGGATGTACATGTAGATAGTATTGAGACTTGTTTATAAATTACGTTAACAATTGCAGTGAAATTGTATTTTGAGAGACACTGTCTACACACAGAAAAACTAACTACAAATTATTCTATAATAGACACTATCTACATGTACATGTGGGTTGTTCGGAGTAACAAATTGTAAAGAAATTGCAAAAAATTTGCATTAAAAATAATTACACAACTGAATCTAGGACACACAAATTTGCACATACATGGGACTAGGGAAGTCATGTGATTGCCAATCAGAAAGTATCTATAGTTAATTTTGACATACTATGAATGAGCATTTCAAAAGCAATCCTTGTGAAACTGACATCTGTGGTTTGTGATGTCTGCAAATGACTCGAGAAAAGAGAGGAAAACAACACCATCTCAAATTTAACCAACAACAAGAAATCCTTCCTATCACGATTTTCTTTCATTTGTTCTACATTTTTTTCCTTTCAGATTCAATCTGAGAAGTTCTGCTTTCAACTTAAATACCATGCCCCCCCCCCCCCTTCCCTCCCGTCATTGCCCCAAGACTATTGCGGGGCTGGCCATAGACTGAAATGCCCCCAAACCACCACTTTCCATTTACACTACGACAAAAGCAGCCCCCTGCTTCAAGTAGGTTATCAATGTGGTCCGAAATTTGTTAGGGGCTTGTCGTAAGTATGACACTGGCATCGTTCTCTCTGCTATAGCCATCCAATTCCTGTTATTCATATTAGCAGCAGGACACATCATTTGGGAGACAGCGAGGTCACAAAAATGGTCCGAGAGAGCGAGTCAATTTAATTGTACCTAACATGGTTAAGGAATACAAAGGAATATCTATATAGATGGAAGAATAATCAGAGTGGCTTGGACAAGGGCCCCCCCCCCCCTTCCTCTCAACGCATGGAAAATTATACTATAAATGTAAGATAACTCTATGACTACATCAGGGCTCAACGCTAACAGGCACCAGATGAAAATAAATGCCCCCAAAATTTGGGAATTTAAAAAAGGGTCCCATGCCTTGGACCTTAAAATTCAACTACCGACCCCCAATGAAAAGCGGAGTGCTGCTACAATAATATAATTTTTAAAAATTGATCATTTGGGCATTTTATAGCACAACATTGTCAAAATTTATTGTTGTATATCCAATGAAATGATGCTGGAATTTCAATCTGGAGGTGGTACATGAATCTGAACCATGTCAGATTCTCTGACAGGATCGGCCAAACGACACTGACACAGAGACCTCAGTGTATCCATGGTGCATTCCTCGTATTCCTCGCATAACCGGCATTCCATCACATAGGAAATGAAACTCACTAGCTCCCGAGACATGCAGGGATGGATTAGTTTGCAGGTACGAACCCTATTCTAAGACACATTCTCCGACAAGAGTTGCTTTGTTGTCGATTTTCTACACTAACCCAATTCCTAACGTCAACCCAGAACCATACACTACACCTAACCCTAACCCTAAACCTGACATCTTACCCAATCACAACCCCAACCCTAGCCCTAACTCTATTACGAAATGAAGCCTGGAGGTCACCACAAACCCTTGTCAGTCATCACTCCTTACACAGGGTCTGAACTTCAAGACTATGTACACTGGAACTTATAAGCCCTGTACTGTAGCTACTCCTGCCAGAGACTGACAGAGTTGACTGGGCCCAAGGTTTTATAGAATCTTGTTTTGTGGAAATTTTCAAGTGTCAAAAAGGCTGAAATACCCCTCCCCCAAAAAAAATTTAAAAAAAATAAATAAATAAATAAATAAATAAAAAAATGACTACTTTCATATCAACTTGAAAATATTGGATATAGAAGCCTAGAAGCCATATTAATAAACAACAACTTCAGATGAAGTATTATTGACTCTGTTTCTGCATGAAATCTAGAAGCCAAAGAAGGTAGGCCTACATTCAATAGATTTTGAAGCTTAGTTACCAGATTGTATATCAAGGTAACTTTTGTGTGTGTGTGCATGTGTGTGTGTGAGTACCAAATTAAAAGTTTCATTTATCAATGATCTATCTGTCTAGATTGATGATTCTACTTTAACTCTTTCAAGACAATTGACCACATTTTGTGGTTTGGCTCAATAACTTTTGATTCAGAGCTCTAAAAAAATATACCCGATGCATGAGGAGAAAGGGCAAAATTTTCTACACACACTATGTCCATTTTTATTGCATGACCATATTGCGTTTGATGCCAGGAATTTTAAAAACGAGAATGAACTTTGAGATCTTTAAATTGGCAACACATTGAGAGGTTCAAAATCATTGTTTTTCATCAAAATTGGCAATTTTTAAAACATTTCGACAAATTCCGAACCATGTATATTGTTTTGAAAGACATTACACCTTATTAGATCCATGTAGCACTAAAAGAAAAATATTATTGTTGCCAATTTGAAGAACAAAATGTGATCAATTTAGCCCCTAAATAATTCCTGTCCTGAAAGGGTTAATCAGCTCATCGTTTCAGCTTAAGTTCAATCAAATCAGGATTGCCTTATCAACACTCCCATTTGTTGCCTACATTCATGCCAGAAAATGTCTTTTTAACAATCTCCAGGATGGCATGGAAATACCTTTTCATGATATCGGGGCAAAAAAGAGTTCTTTGTTCAACAGATCTTTTTCAGATTTGTAATAGTAAATGTCAGTTTTCCTAGCACCAATTCCTATGTATTCTTTTGTTTTTTAAAAGACTTCTTTTTTTTAAATTAGATTTCTGCAGCTTTTAAAGAACTTTCCAGGGCTAAATCACTCATCACTCCCATGTACTTCAATTTTCTTTTCTTTTATTTTTCATTACATGATGCATTACAGGGAAATCATTTGTGTATGCCCTCCAGTGAACCTGTCTGATCTTTCACATTTTCAGTTAATTTGTATGCAGAAAAACAGATGGGAGATTTCTCCCTGCATGACATCACACATTAATGATGGCTTCGCCAATGCAATGGAAAAATCCCCATCAGGACCATTCTTTGTAAAGTGAAAAAAACGGTCACACATGTGACCATCTAATTTTGCCTTATCGCTGGAAAATCAGATCACAATTTATTGATTTTTTATATCACCAGTTTCTAACATGAAAAAGATTTCCCTTTCTTTGACAAGAATAAGTCATTTCCCAACCATAGTGTTTTTACAAAGACATTTAAAAACACCCTTTTTTGGAGTGGTCACACACATGACCGACCCAATTTTTACTTTTAAAAGAAAAGAATGTTCATTAATTTATGGAAAATTGCTTTCAAACTGTTCAGAGCAATCCCACCATACAGTAATGAAAATTGGAAACTTGCACTCCAAGGGAAATACAAGAAAAGTAGGTTTGAATACCAACAAGTAAGACCCTTTTTCGTGCGAGGTCACACATGTGACCGACCTTATCTTGACCTCTGAAAGAAAATGATGTACTCTCTTTTACAATAATTACCCTCCATCTGTTGGAGGTACATGTAAGATTGTTATTCAAATACCCCAAAATGAGAGACTTATACTACTAAACAAAAACTGAAAAGTTAGGTTTAAATGAACTATTTTTCAGGATTTTGGTCACACACGTGACTAAGAATGGCCCATTATCATTTGTAATCTTGACTTTCAAAATTCCATAACTTTCTTACTCTTTGTCTGATATTTCTCAAACTGTCACCCTTTTCTTTTTCTAATTTTCCACTGCAACTCAACAATATGAGAGGGCTTAATTGTCTTTCAATGGAGAAGTGAAAATTTGTTAATTTATTATAATAACCTCTCTGCATTTTACCTAGACCTATAGCTTAGATTCTTGGCTGAATGGTCCCCCCCCCCCCCAACTTGAGTCAAGCTTTATCAATTAAAACTTGCCTCTTACTATCCCCTCCACTAAAATCTATACATTTACTTGCCTCAAGCATATTGTACATTTACTTACACCAGGAACTATACTTAGAACAAAAAATGTTTCCAAATTTCAGGAGTGGTTCAGATTTGCAAAAAGTTTCATGGTGCGAAATGAACTATTCTTCTACATGTCACATCATAACACCAAGTTTTCGCAATTCCTGAATGTTTTATTTAATCTAAACTGCTGTCATTGAAAACGTCAGGGTTTGTTTTTGTTTTTTGGCTTTGTTTTGTTTTGTTTTGTTTTAAAGTATACAAAAGGTGAGGTAAAAAGGACAGGAAAACTAGCTGTCACCCTAGACTAATTTGAAGACTGGCATTCAAGTAACAAAATATACCTTTCCACCTGGAAACAAGGCTATCTATGTTATCCTGATGGCCAATTTTCAAAAGGCCAGACAGTGAAATGTGGTCATATCAAGACTTTATGGTCACTTCACATTCCTATAGAATTTTCAATCGAGACTAAACACGAGACACAGGTTCTTACTTTCGCATCACTGAACTTTTTACAAAAATATATTCACCTGAAACTTTTTAGAGCATTTACAACAAAATGAAAGACTAACATAAAATATCATTTTCTATATCATACTGCGGGAATATTAAATGTGGGACTACGTGTAAGCTCCACTTATCAATTAGTAATAGCTATCCTTAAAGGGCAATCCAACCTTGGTAAAAAGATGATTTGTGTGAAAGCAGAAAAATAAGAAAAACAGGGTGGTGAAAGTTTGAAAGAAATCGGACAAGGACTAAGAAAGTTATGGATGTTTGAAAAATGAGATCACTACATCTATGCGAATCTCAAATTGGCAATTTGGTGAGTCAATTGTGACATTTTTGTGGACAACTCTCCCATTTGTCGTACACAAAAATATCATTAATTTGCGGTTTTCTTTAAGGCGTTTTTACCCTCGGGGCTGTACTCATAATATATTGGAGATAGCATATTTTTATAGGTCTTCATGAACGAAAAGATCCTACTGAGTAATGCATTTTTTTAAAAAGTGACAGTTTAGTCATTTTGTGTGTTAGAGCGAATGGGGGAGTTGTCCACAGCTACATCACAGTGACATTACCCATTCGGCCAATTTGAAATTCCCATAAGCATAGTGATTACAACTTTCAAAAATTCATAACTTTCTTATTGCTTGTCCAATTTCGTTCAAACTTTCACCAATCTGCTTCTCTGATTTTTCCTCTTTCTTTCAAAGCAACTTGCTATTAAGGTTGGATTTCCCTTTAACCCTTTCAAGACAATTGACCACATTTTGTGGTCTGGCTCAATAACTTTTGATTCAGAGCTCTAAAAAATATACCAGATGCATGAGTAGAAAGAGCAAAATTTCTCCACACACTATGTCCATTTTTGTTGAATGACCATATTGCATTTGATACCAGGAATTTTAAAAAGGAGAATAAGCTTTAAAATCCTTAAATTAGCAACACATTGAGAGGTTCAAAATCATTCATTTTTATCAAAATTGGCAATTTTTTCGACTTTATGACAAAATTACTAACCATGTATATTGTTTTCAAAGACGTTACACCTTATTAGAACCATGTAGCACTAAAAGAAAAATATTATTGTTGCCAATTTGAAGAACAAAATGTGATCAATTTAGTCCTTAAGTAATTCCTGTCCTGAAAGGGTTAATGAGCAAGAGAGTTGTATCACTGACTTTGAAATAAATCAGCCAATAGAATATTGCACTACCTGTACCCATCCCCCATCTCTCTCTCCCTCTTTTTTTCTGCCGTAATATCTCTCTCTTTCTTTCTTTCTCCCTTCCTTGCTTTATGTCCTTTCTTTTTCTCTCACCTTCCCTCTCTCCATATTCTAAGTGGTCCATATACAATCTCTCTTACCCCTCTCCTTCACGTCACTCGCTAACCTTTTCACATCTCTCTGCCTCGATCCATTTCTCCCTCGTTCTGTCTTCCTCCTTAGGCTCCCGAGAGGGCGGTTCACAAAGAGTTCAAATGCACATGCTAAATTAGAATACAGTCTAGGCAATCAGCCGCCTTTCTCTCACAATTATTTAGGCATGGTACGAATTAACAAAATATCACTATTTGCCATGAAAAATGTTCTAAGTTATAAATCACATTATGTACAGCAACAGAAATGGGTGCAATTTCGGAGTGACTTTTGCTAGTTTTCCTCATGTTTTTTCCTGAAATTCATAGCAGTCTACATCAACAGTCATTGCAATTTGCCACCCAACATAACTCTGTATGTACAACACCATCATCTAATAATACACATGCACTGAACTGAAAGCTGAATCAATGGCACAAAATCAGTAGACGGGTCTCCAGACACAGACTCAATCTCTACAGATTGCCTTGGTCAGAATAAAACATTACAATAGTAGAAAACAAGAAACCAGTGGGTAGCATTGTTGCAGTGGTATAATATACGACCTGTGTACAAAAACAAACTTGCATTACTTTGATCAGCCAAGGTCATATTCAGCATAGAATAACTCAAAATGGATCCCACTGTCAAGGAATTTGAACAAAAGAGCCAAAAATCGATACAAACATGCTCAAACTTTCAATATCGTTCCACTCACTTCTTTGTATAGTGGATCCTACCTATTCATCTACACTGTACTCTGTTTACATTTTCCCATCTTTCTTTTCTACATTTAGTGCTAGTGACAAATATGGGTCTGTTTATGCATTAAATAAGTGGGGGAAAAAAGAAATATTAGAACTGTTGTTTCATGTCTGTACATGTATATCTAGTACTACAAAATATTCTTTGATAGGTGCAGACAAACAGGAATACTGAAGGACAAAAACAAAAATAATGTTCATGGACCCCATAAAAAAAGTTTGTGTGGAGCCTGTACATTTAAGTTAGTCTACAGGTCAAGTAGTTCAGACCCTGTCTTATGTGTCGTGACTGACATGGGTTTGTGCATGCTAACTCGATAGGCCTATATATTATCTGTTAAAGGTCATGTAGAGTTTTGGTAAGCCCTCAAAAACTGTTCGTCAGATTTCTTCAATTTTTGTTGATAAATAGCAAGATACTAGCAATACTAAGACACTGTGAAGATTTCGCCTCCTAAAGTTTAATATTAAACAAATAAGAGGCATAAACTAATTTATGTGCCGGGACAGGCACGTAAAATCCCAACAAAGGCAGCATGTGCTATACACTGTACACACACGTGTAAAACCAATGAGTAGCTACACACAGTGATACACATGCTGTCTCAGTGCGAAGCCCCAAGATTGCTGTGCGGGGAGCCGTCGGGGTGGAAGGGTCCTAGCATAATGGCAGTGATCGAGCATTCCTTACAGATATTTACACTGAAATTCACCAGAAATCATAGATGGAATACCAAATGATCTCTTACAGACATCTTTAGATACAAGGAGAATAACATGAGACTATATTAAACATGTTTCTTTCCAATTTCCTTTTTGCTACCAATACTGTACATGAGCTTTAAGAGCCAGAAGGGCGTTAGCCCTGTGTCAAATGATAAAAATGATACGGTTTAAAGGGGAAGACCATCCTGGAATTTCATTTATTTTAATAAAAGCAGAAAAATGAGAGAGACACAGATTAGTGAAAGTTTGATCAAAATCCAATAAGAAATAAGAAAGTTATGAATTTTTGAAGTTGTACTCAATCAAATGCAAATTGGCAACTACGTGACGTCTCCCATTTGCTCCGTACAGAAAATTTCATGAATTTTCATTATCTTAGTTGCTGATATATGGAATAGAATTTTATACAGGTTTATGTAAAACATATGTGCAATGATTATATCAACAGTGCATGTATGATTGAATATTTTCTAAAAAGAAAATGGAAATTTATGATTTTTGAAGTACAGGGCAAATGGAAGAGGAGCAAGCATGATAGGTCGCAGGGTTGCCAATTTGTGTTTGATTGATTACAGCTTCTTTCTGGCTCTCAGCCGGACGACATATAGCTCTACTTGTTATACCTCCATATATGAAGCCTACATGCAAAGTGATGCAGGATATCTTGCCCATTACTGCTCAGCAGTGGCAGGGTAAGAGGCATGGGGCAGTTGTTTTGAAAGTCAGATCGAGGTCAAACGAGGTCACAAGAAAGCCATTCTGGAAACAGGAGCTGCCTATGCACTTGTCAATCAACAAGTTAAAAAGCCAGTCTAGTCTGCTCAATGCAGGCAATTTCAAATAATATTTATGTTTATGTTTAATAAATCTATGTTCGTAGTATCAATAGCAATCAGAATATTGTTGTGCAATCTTTTAAAATTGTAAATCTAAACAAAAAGAGGGACAGTCACACAACCTATGGCACCATAGTAGCTGAGAGTCCAGGATTAACTACAAAGTCCATTAATGACAGTTTCATATTTCATATTTATGTGCCTGCACATAACATTTACCCGTACATTCTTGCAGGGAGAAATCTTAGGAGGAACCATAAAGGCATGACATTTGAATTGTTATTTGTGTGAGCTTGGCATAATTCATATCTACATGTACATGTACATGGTATTGTGGTGAAATTCAAGTTCATGTACATAATAAAACAGATTCAGACTCCACCCTCCCTGAAATGGGCTTCCACAACAGGTCTACAAATTACTCTTAAACCCAGACATTTTTACAACATGAAACTTTTACTAAGTGCAAAAATGCTAATGCCAGTTTTGCAGCAACCAACTGTCTTCAAACTGAAAAAAAAAATAGTATCCTACATGTAGTTATGACTTGAAAATACTTTATTTCGCTGCAAGAAGCTTTCGTGAATCTGGGCAATTTGCAGATTTTGCAACAGTTTCTTGCACCTTTAAATTACTGTACTTAAGTATGTAACTGATGCCCCTTCAACTCGTGCAAAAGCAGCAGCCTGTGGAACAATCTGGTCATAACTCTGCATCTATGGAACATTCATTGGGGGAGGAAGGGTTTTGGTTTTTCCTTTTCTTTTTTCCCCCTCTTTTACTATGATCAGCCGATGATTTATGGCAATGGCCTGACAGAGAATTACAGAGTTCACTAACAAGTCAATGAGCCATGACTTCACCTTTCACATTAGTCAGGTTCACACGATAGGAGCTAAACTTTAAGTTTCGCTTGTAGTTTCAAAACTTTAAGTTATCTTGTAGTTTCAGATCGTATGAACGGACTTGAATTTCCGAAACTTTAAGTTTACTCGTACATGTAGTTCTAGAACCACAAGCGAGCTCATGGTCAACGCCGAAACCACAAGCAGTGGGTGGTCCTTTGCATCGCAGTTTTGGACCATGTGAACGGAATAAACTTTAAGTTTCGCAAGCTTGTAGTTAACGATGACCTCTCTGTTCATGGTAAACTTCCAGGTCATACCCTTTGCACGAATTATGAACATAGGAAGTGTATGTGTACTGTACACACAATCGGTATCTACTTCCAGTGTGGACAACGACGATCGCTCGGCTTGTAGTTTCAGAACAAGGAGCATCGTTGTTTCGGGCCCATGTGAACCTTCGTCGTGGTTAGCGAGTCATTATTTTGTTAACTTAAAGTTTCTCTAACTTAAAGTTTCAAAATCACAAGTCCTGTATGAACGTAGCTATTGTTGATTTGCTGCTATGCTACCTGCTGCAAGGGGTTACCTTCGGTCATCAGCTGGTATAGTATGGTAAGCAAGATCCATTAACGGTGCTATGAAACACTTTGACATGGTCCTGAACTTTGTTGAATTGTTTGGCTAAGAGTGTGAAGAGCACCTCACCGAACGTTGTAAGAAAAATCATCAAGGTTTAGTGGTGGAAAAAGGGTAATAATCTATCGGGGTTTCTTTTATTTTCTAAGTACAATTAAACCCCCCCAAAAAAAAAAAAATTAATAAATAAATGAATAAAAATGCCACCATTACCTTCAATTTCTACATTTCTTTAAACATTTCTTTGCTTGTTTATCTTGGAAATATTGCCATCTTTCATAATATTGAGTTGAGTCCAAGACATGAACTGTATACTGTTACAGATATGGTTGGGTATTGATATGTAATCACATAGTGAAAGAAACTGGAAGTCATTGGGGGAAAATTTATTATATAGTGCATAAAAGTGACTGATTATCACGAGGTTTTTGAATTATCAAAAAAGCAAAAACAATGACTAAATTTTGCTGAAGCCTGACGATCACATACAGGTATATGGGACTACACATACATGTGGTCCTCTGTTATAAAGTTTCTCTGGGTATATTCGGAACATAAGGACCATTTCATGAAAGTCCTCCTCTTACGACATTGCTATATTGTTATATTCTTCCACGTAGGAATATAAAGAATGAGAAAGTTAACAAATCAATTTTCATCTCTGCCAGGACACAAACTTCTCTTTAAAGGCATTGATTAACTTTGCCCAGGATTGAAAAAAAAAATCACTGTTCCAGCTAATGCTGTAATCATAATTGCAAACCTTTAGCTCAGACAGGAATCGCCTGAGTTTTATAAGCTGATCGGTCGTTTATTATATCAAGATATTTACGATTGAACATTGATGTCGGGATAGAGTACCACCGAACCCCAAAGAACTCTTACGGTTGGCATACCTCGCTCTATCACAGAATACCGTACGGGCTGGAAACCCGCTCTGAAATCGCCAAGCGCTGGTGCTTGGTTTTTGTGACTGCAGCGCAGCGAAGAAGCCGAGCGACTTGCGCTAGCGATTGATCGCGATTTTCTCTTTTTTAGGATAGTAAACGGGTTCCATTTTCTCTCATACTTTCACATATCCTTAATTATATGTGTAGTTAGAGGACTGCACACAATTCACTGGCATTTGAGCTGATTTTACAATTTTTCACAAAGTTAATCAATCACTTTAATAGCCGACAGCAGTCATTTACAAGCCTTGGACATGTTCCAATCTACGTCTGTGATGTCACAATCCACTCCTTCACGAATCAATTACGTGACAGACCACAAAACCCAAACCGGGTGCAACATCTACACTTCTGATGACAAGTGACATCTTGAGTCATTTACAACCGATCTGCTTGCACTTCTTGAAATGGTGATCACATACATGTACATGTAGTACTTTCATCAACAGACAGCACATTACATAAAAATTTATACCCTACCTTCGCTAAAGCACAATTGTTCATTAAAGATTCAAGAACTTTATTGTCTGATTAAAAATACAGAATTTGTCCTCCACTGGCAAAAAAATTAGCAAAGGAAGCATAAAAAAGTTACATAGATAAATAAATAAATAAATGATATAAGAAATATGCAAGAATCAAATAGTAACAGACTATAGAAACCAGTACATATGAAACATTGATTTTAAAAAGAAAATAAGCGACACAATAAGTTGAATCTTTATAAATGGAGAGCTGACCATGGAAAAAAAAATTGTTAAAAAATATCACTGTCTAAACAAACGAATCACCCTTACCAGACCAGTTATACTAGCATAATCTTGAGACAAGAACAGGAACCCAGTTTGCATAGAGAGTTCTAAAACTGCTGATGTAAATTATCAATGTACATGTACTTATTGGCAAGATTGTAAAGTCACATAATTTGTAGAACTTTTTTTTTAGCTTGTAGAACTTTGTAGAAAGTTGTAGAACCTTTTTTTTTTCTGCTTGCAAAATTTCATCAGTGTGATTTTTATTATTTCATTCCTTATACCAGAGCTCTTTGGATATTTTCCAGAGCTAAATTGTTCACCTCTACTGTCTATTTTTTTCACAGGCCATTAAACAATATAAGTTCACATCAAAGAAAATCCATTACACTTACAGTGTTTAAAAAATATATACTAGTACCCATTCCACTTAATACTTATATTTGGAAAAAGATATTGCTTTAGGGAGATTTTAGTGCTTTCTCTCTTTTTGAAGTAGAATTGAACCAGACCAAATGGTTGATATCAAGTGTCTTTGAAAAGCTTATTTCAGGGACAAGTATTTCTGGAACTATAATAATTTTAGAAAGCACCCATACATGTATGTTAAAGGGAAACCCAACTTTAATGGCAAGTTGCTCTGAAAAAAGAGGAAAAATCAGAGAAGCAGATTGGTGAAAGTTGAACGAAATTGGACTTGTAAGCAATAAGAAAGTTATGAATTTTGGAAAGTTGTAATCACTATATATATATGGGAATTTCAAATTGGCCAAATAGGTAATGTCACTGTGATGTAGTTGTGGACAACTCTCCTATTTGCTCCAACACACAAAATGACTACAACGTCATTTTTTTCAAAATGTATTACTTAGTAGGACCCCGTTCTCATTATGAGATTGGAAAGTGGATCGCTCCATCGTGGATCGCGCCAGGGCGGTCCACTGGCACGCTGCTGGCACGCCGCGGGTTCATACCTGCAGAGGTTAGTGCGATCTATCGTCGCACTTCTCTTTTTCAGGGTTCTTGTTGCCATGACATCTGACGTAATGGGGTCAACGTTTTCGCGCATAATTCGATTCGGCTTAACGCTAGCGATCTATACCGACTGTATACTGTGTGCTATATGCGAGCTGTATCCTTACATTGTAAACACTTCCTGGGTCACGGCGTACTTCCAGCATACTTCGCATCTTCCTGTTCTCACTACAAAAGAGAGATCGGTCTAGCACATGCTAGATCGCGCTATCTCTCGTAGACCACCCCCCAGAGGTGGTCCGGTTTGGGATCGCTGTGGATCGCCCTGGATCGCGCCGGAACGACGTCGCCGCGTTCTCACCATAGAGGTGGCGCGATCTAGCGCGCGCTAGATCGCTCTATCCCTTGTAATGAGAACGGGGTCTAGGATCTTTTTCTTTCATGAGGACCTATAACAATATGCTATCTCCAATATATTTTGAGTACTGCCCCAAGGGTAAAGGCGCTTCGGAGAAAACCGCGAATTAATGATATTTTTGTGTAAGACAAATGGGAGAGTTGTCTGCAAGTATGTCACAATTGACTCATCAAATTGCCAATTTGAGATTTGCACACAGATGTAGTGATCTCATTTTTCAAACATCCATACGGTGTAACTTTCTTATTCCTTTTCCGATTTCCTTCAAACTTTCACCATCCTGTCTTTCTTCATTTTCTGCTTTCACACAAATCATCTTATTACCAAGGTTGGATTGCCCTTTAATGCCTGATCATTTCAACACTTTCTGATGCTATACTGAACATCACAAATAGATAGGAAGGAGAATAATGACAGGAAGAATACCTTGAATGGTCTGAAAGCAAGGCCAGACAATTTCCTGCATGACCTGCAGAGGAAGCCATAATATGTACATGTACATAGGAAACATGTATGAATGTACTGTGAATGTCAACTCTATATTTGGATATGCACATAAATGAGTTCCACACTTTAAAAATGCTCTTGAGAAAATTAGCACACGTCACCGTATTCGCACATCAGCCACTTCAACAAGCCTAATATCCAAGTAAAAAAAAAAAATAGTTGTATCTGAAACATTGTGAGGAAAACAGGGGAATAGCAAATTTTGAAACTGGAATTATGATAGGGCATTGAATGGAATTTGAAAGAAACTCGAAACCACCATAGAAAGTACATGTGTGTAAATATAACGGTTCCATGACATTTGCTCCTGCGACAATTGCTCCGGTCTAACTTTGCCATGTTAATCCTAAACCTAAACCTAACCCTAACCCTAACCCTAATCCTAAACCTAATCTTCACATTGTCCTTAACAAAAAACCAAATCATGATCCTGACCTTAACCTTTGACCTTTCGAGATATGGACGGAGGAGCAAATGTCGCAGGAGCAAATGTCGTGTCACCAAATATGACACATGACATTCACATATTGCATGTTGATATTTATACAGCAGAGGAATACTTCATCTGCCCAATCATCACTAACCCTATGGACAAGCAGGCAGATGCAGCTGAAGCATCCAGGCACAAGTAATACCTGGGATAAAAGTTGAACTTTCTTCATACTGTCCTGTAAGTCCTCAAGATCAACTTAAAATAATTAAGGATTATATTTTTAATTACCAAAGAGCTGGCAAATTTACCTTATTTCTGATCTCCAAGCTATGTTACAATGAATATACAATTGTTGAATGGAGAGATGATAATGATATAATTCCAATATATATTCCAAGAGAACTGCCACTGACACAGCAGCGAAGACAACAGATCAACCTGAAATCGTGGGTCACAAGTTACACACTACCCCTGAGAGTATTTGCAGAGCATATAATAGCAGTGTCACAATGTACAAGGAATATGAGGTAGCAGTGTTACAAAAATCACAGGCAAAGAGTATCAGATTAGCAGCTGTCGGGGAAGTTACTAGCAGCCGAAAGTCAGTATTCCAAAATAGCATAGAACAGCATGTGCATATGAGTCCCTTAATCTGTTCGGCAGCACCAAGTTCCTGAGTAAGATATTGAAACTACATGTATCAGACAAGACTTGGAAATTCACATCAAAACAGTTACACAGTATATTACGCTACTGCATATCCCACTGCTGACATCAGAAATGAAATATTCATCATTATCTTTTAAGTCATTTGTATTCATACAACAGTAAATTTCTTTGTCCCTTTCATGAAAGTGGTTATTTGATGTCATATAATTTTGGTTGAAGACAGACATGGCATCAAAATGCCACCAAAGCTGTTTTTTTTTTTCCTCTCCAAATATTCAGGACATCATAGAAAACATCCGGAAGCAATGGATGCAGTCATTCGAGATGCTCCTCGTGTTCACATATTTCCAGGAATATGAGCGTGAATTTCACTTTCCACCAATCAGAGCTGTGTCTTTGAGGGACTCCCACTGAACCCCCACGCATGACAAGCTTACTCCCACAGTTTAAATCCCAGAGAACGACGGCGACAGCATCAGAAAGCGGATCAAAACAAAGACCCCTCAGAAAAGTCAAGAGTGTCAGACACTGCAGTTCAAAGTACACTCAACATCCACTTCCTCCAGATTTCTTCCAGGACCTGGGTTCCAAGGGTCTGCCTCAGAGAAAGGAAGCAACTCCAATGTCCAGTTCAGACTTGTCCTCCTGCCCAACTAGTGAGACGTTGCAGCAGGCCTGAATGTATGTGACTGATGTTATGATATATCAAGCATAGCAAAACAAAAACCTGCCCGAGAAAATTGCCGCAGAAGAATATAATATCCTGGAGCTACATCATGTATACATGTACACTATGCAACTCAAAGAATTTTGCACCCCCAAGGAGCAGCACCAAAACATCATTTCTGAGTTAGCAGGAGTTCCTGATTTAGGCTTGCGTTTGACTTGAGTGAGTGGGTGCGTGAGAGTGTGTTTGTGTGTGAGTATACGTGCCTTGGTATTTTGTTTACAGTGTTTGTGTGTGTGTGTGTGTGTGCTGTACTGCCATTTTGTGAGAAGAGAAGGCAGCATCTGTCCTCTAGCTCTATCATTACCGAGTCGCTAGACAGGACAGAAAGGTTATGGCTGGTGCCTCAACCGGTGTTGATGTGAACTGTGGATGAACCCAGCTCTGTTTCCCCTCCACACTGAGCCATTCTGGATGCCTCCCTCTAGTCTCTGTACACACAGACTCTACTCTGACCCTTGATAATAAAACTGAAATTTCCATGTTTTATTGTCCATTTACATGTATGGAAATTCTTCTTGTTTACATGCAATATACAAAGAAATTGAAATATGAATTCAAACAAAAAGACACACAGGTACATACAGTGTATAATAATGAAAAATACATGAAATACAATTCCATAAAGCCTTGAGCCTAGTCCCTGGCTATTTCAGAGGGAGAGCATATAAGGTCTATGTGCTGCAGTCTCCAGTCTTACATTTCAGACCCTCTGTTACGCACTGCGACTAGCAAGGGTTTGTGTCTGCAAACAGCTTCCTTCTCTTTTTTTTTCTTTTTCTTCCTTCCCTCTTCTTTTTCTCATCCTGCTTCCTATAAATTCTCTCTCTCTCTCTCTCTCTCTCTCTCTCTCTCTCTCTCTCTCTCTACAAGTATTTCATGCCAATAAAATCTGGGGTCGGTCTTCTATAAATCTACCTAACCCTCATTGCTTTAAAGGAAGTATCTACCCTTCGCATCAAAGTATCGATATCCACATTCACTAAAATGAAACATCATGGGTAATAAACCATTTAGTAATCAGGAATTAAGACAACATTGAACTTTAAAAAAAAAAAGATTTAGAACATTTGTGTGTGTACATAGACATTCTATTTGTCAATCTAGGTCTCTGTCTCTCTGTCTGCCTCTCTCCCCTCCCCCTTCCCCCACTCTCTCTTTCTCTCTCTCTCTCTCCCTCTCTCTCCCTCTCTTCCTCTCTCTCATCTCCTCTCTCTCCCTCTCTCATCTCCTCACTCTCCCTCCCTCCCTCCTCCCCCTCTCCCTCCCTCCCTCCCCCTCTCCCTCCCTCTCTCCCTCCCCCTCTCCCTACCTCTCTCCCTCTCCCTCTCCCTCTCTCCATCCCTCTCTCAAGTCACATAAATTTGCATTGATACCCCTTGCTGGCATCTGTCTCGGTCCCATGGGTAATAATGCGGTCATGTTTTGGTTCCAACAGCAGATAAAAATGATGTCCATGTATCAAGCTGTCAAGAAGACTGCTCGTCAGCAATGCAATATTAGATGGATATACAGTATACTTGTATGTCTACATATGTTCACATTCTTTTACAAAGGTATGTAAATTATCACTTTCACAATAAGATATGTTGTTGACTTTTACTGAAAATTTTGAAAGACTCTATAACATAGAAAGGTACATGTAAGTCTACTAATTTTTTTTTTTTAATGGATATCATGTTAAAATAATCCAATGTGTAATAGAAACCAATCAAGAAAAAACTGAACAAGGTTCAACTTAAAAAAGACTTAAATGCCAAAACATACAACTGTTTCTTACATACTATATCTACTCGACAGTAAGGGGTAAAGCTAGAAAAGACATCTGTACATTATTTACCTACAAAAGGCAAACTTTTGTAGAAATTTTGATATTTGCATTTATCAGTACTGCAAAAGGTAGATGGGTTGCATAGTCTTCTGAATTTTTCTACTGTGTTTCTCTTCTCAGTTTTAAAGCAAGGATAAGCTTGTAATATTGACCTACAAGGATGACCTTCCCGATATATTGACCTACATGTAGCCTTGTGATGTTGACCTGCATTGCACATGTATAGCTTACATTTCCACTGACCAATAAAACTGCAAAATCTTGACCTTTTCAACCAAAGAACCCATTCACACCAATTACCCCCACCAGATTCCAAGTAAAATCATTATCAGACATCCATCTGAGTTGTTTTTTTTTTTTTTTTTTTTTTTTTAGTGAATCAAAACAATCATATCATTTCCATTTGAGAGTTGCCAACTGAACCAATACCATTTTCACACACAATAATCATATTAAATACGCTTGGCAGAAAATTATCGGCTCTGACTGTACAGGGGATATTTTGACCTGTGTTATGTACACATTTGAATAGTAAATAATAACTGAACCTTCTCCTCTCCATTACTGCATGGATAATCAAAAGGATAAATCAATATAAAGGGCATCAGAACAAAAGCAGGATGAACTAGTACAAAGCGTGACCCCCTTTAGACTGTAGCGTAGTTTCTAGAAACAAAGATTTTTCACATCCTCTATGATTTGCAGGAAATTCTTTGTCAGATTGTTCACATTTTGTTGGTCTAAATTATCCACCTACCCACTGAGTGATAAACAATTCAGCATTACTGGAAGCAGTGTAAAAATTAAAATTTCTTTCTCCAGGGCTGCTTAGAAGTCCACCTATTGTGTTCAGAGATCTTAATGCACTACGACCCATGGGCAGAAATATTATTTGACGGTGGATCTTTTTTCATTTATGGTGGCTTTTTCAAGAGTTTGGGGGGCTTTTAAGCCAGTTACCTACAAAATCGGTTTTTAATATTACTGGTCGCAAACTCGCCAGACTAAAGGTTTTGAGCAGAGCCAGACACAAACAAGACTAAAACTCAAATTCGCGTGAACTTGGTAACAGAGGGCCGGCAGAAAAGAGTTGTAAAAAAGATCAATTTTTTTGTCATATGTTATCACTCAGAAAAAAGGAAAAGAACAGACATTTATTGGTATGAAAATTTTTATGATAGATCTAACGGTGTTCCTTAACATGTTACCAGACATGTCTGGAACCCAGTAAGGATTTTTAAAAGTTAACGAGCCAGACAAGACCAGGACTTTGGGTTATGAGCTGCAGCACTCGTCACATTGTTATCGACAAAGAAAAGACCCATGCTACCTGGAAAGAAGGCCATTCTTACACCGCAACGGCAACCAAAATTTATAATGGAACAAGACAAGAACTTGTCCAGACAAGCCCATTCCTGGGAACATTTTGAAAATTATAATAAGCTGCTAGAAGGAGGCAATCCTTTCATGCTGAAAGATATTCATTGTTTTTCAACATCCACTTTCATTCAATTAGGAATTGACTGTCCCATTAGGCAACTAATACATTTAATATTCTTGTATTCAAGTAAAATGAAAGTGATAAACCAATGTTAAAATCCATGGATAAAACACAAAAACCAATTTATGTTAAAATCCATGAATAAAATGCACAAGTTTCAAATAAAAATAGCATTATTAAAGTGTGTTGAAAGAATGATTGGACTTGTTGTTTTGCTACATTTTTGCATTCGCACAATATCATTTATAATTTTCTGAATTTTAAATTTGTTTGGTTGCCTTCTTTTATTTGAATAATTATTTTGTCTTAGCTCCCCCCCCCCCAAAAAAAAAGAAAAAAGATACACATGTATTAACAGTACATTTACACACATAAATTTTTTTAAAAAAACAGTACATTTACATGTAGATAAGCAAGCACTACCATGAATATTGGGGGGCACTCGTTTTTCTGAAGGTTTTTTTTTTTTCGAGGGTTCATAGTTCCGAATCACAAATTTCCCATACCAGGGAGTTCATAACTCAAAAAATGAAAAAGGATTCATAATTCTGCACATTTGTTGCATTACTCCAAAGGTTCATAATTCCGGAGGTTCCTTATTCCGAAGGTTCATAATTCCGAATATGAAATAGGGTGCATAGTTCCGAAAATGAAATAGAGTTTGTATTTCCGTAAATGATAAAGGGTTCATAATTCCGACAATTAAATAGGGTTCATTATTCCAAAGTATCGCAATTCCAAAAAGATGATGTAGGGGTCTATTACATTTTTTTGAATTAATTACAAACTTTATAATTGTGAACTTTTGGAGTTAACAAACCTCCGGATTAAACGAACCTTCAGAAACACAAACATTCAGAAAAACGACATGAAATTGATTATTCAACCGCTTTAGCAAAATTCACAAGTGAATGAGTAAATTAAGCAATGCGTAATAAATGTCCCCGCCGGAAGTGCAGATCTGTGGAAATTAACTAGCCTGAACCTTAAAACTTCAGTGAAAAACTTTAGTGAATAAAATAATAATGTTACTGCATGCAAAAGAAGAGAATACCAACAATGCATGTATACAACTGAAATATAAAACATGAAAACATTATGAACCTTCAGCCATTTTGAATAAATTTGCATAAATTTGCATGAATAATGAATTTCAAAATTCTGTGTAGAAGTTTGGAAGCCCCCACCCAGCCCTATCAAATAAAACAATCGGAATCAAAATCCGATGTGAAATAGAGGAGAAGTAGCATTTTTCGTCAATTTTGAATAAATTTGCATAAATTTGCATAATTAATGAATTTCAAAATTCTGTGTAGAAGTTTGGAAGCCCCCACCCAGCCCTATCAGATAAAACAATCGGAATCAAAATCCGATGTGAAATAGAGAAGTAGCATTTTTCGTCGATTTTGAATAAATTTGCATAAATTTGCATAATTAATGAATTTCAAAATTCTGTGTAGAAGTTTGGTAGCCCCCACCCAGCCCTATCAGATAAAACAATCGGAATCAAAATCGGCCAAGAAATGACGGAGAAGTAGCATTTTCTAACATTTGAGCACACACGGACAGACGGACTGACGGACGGACGGACGGACGGACGGACACACACACACGCACACACGTACGGAGCCCGTTTCATAGTCCCCTCGCGAACTTCGTTCGGCGGGGACAAAAAAGCTTCATAAAGCCACGTTCACATATGACAGGCTAAAACAACTTAAACAAAGACCACCACAGCAAAATTAAATGACACAAGCAGAGTGTCTTCAGATTTCTACATCTTATAACACACCAATTCCAGAGCATGTTTAGAGACATTTGTTGCATGAAGCTTCCTTTTTTCCCACCCTTACTTTCTCTACTAATTTACACTTTAAATAGTTTTTATTTTGCTGCAGCATTTTTTTTTTTATTATTATTTTTTTTTTGGGGGGGGGGGGCGGAGGTTAAGGTGGTTTACTGAGTCAAATGGGAAGGAAGCTTAATGCACCATTGTTCCAGATTCTTCTCGAGTTTTGTTTAAATACTCCTCAGGTGAACTACTTTCATACAATGTAAAAACTGTTTCAGGGCACAAGTTGTAAATAGACCAATCACCAATGAAAAAAAAAATTAAAAGACATAAAATCATCCCCCATATCTATATGAGACATTCAAATGCTAGAAGATTAAAGAACACTGAAGGAGTGCAAAATGTGTAGGCCCAAACAGAAGTTTAACTTGGAGTAAACTTTATACGCAAGCCAAATTTTATTCACCAGTATGGTGATAGTGAAACATGACCGTTCTTGCTTTAGAAGAAAATCATTCGAGGAAATTCAATATTTTGAAAACAAAAGGAAATTTCAGAAACAGGAATCCATCAATAGATAGTCTTAAATGATAGAATACAAATAACAAATATCTTTTTCTACGAGGATGAATTACATGTATGGCATGAGATTTCAGCTGTGTGCAAAGTGAAATTCCAGCCACCTCTCTGACCTGCCAAGCAGAGCCTCGTAATATACAAAGTTAAAGTCTATACGAATTCTATATCAAAGTCCCATTATACTGCAGCAATCGGCATGACAGGTGAGACAAAATGAATCCAGACTCTCATTGTCAAGGTCTGGTTCCAGTTTACAAACCGAAATAACTCAGACTTAGATCTGTTACCGAGAAATGTTTTGCTCTGTCTGTTTGGTGTTCCATGCTAATGCCCTACCTGTACTATCAGCTTTACATACATGTACTGCTATTGTAAAGAAATAATGAAAGATGAAAATTCCCTTCACCAGTATAGATAAAAGTAAAAACTACTTCAATGAATCAATGCAATGTTGTGTGAAAGTCATTTGGATGGATGAACCAGTTTAGTGTAGTGTGAAAGCACCTCAGGTGAATCCAGCCTAGAACTCACTCGACGTTACCCTACGACAGGCAATGAAAACAATATCATCAAACAAGAACCCACCTCATGTTATTTCATGTTTGAAGAATTTTGCAAAAAGGGATACACTCCTTCAAAATCCTTCAACCAGTATAATATATGTTAAGTGAAACACAACTGATGAATCAATTCAACATTGTGTGAAAGTCACTCGGGTGAATCAGTTTTGTGTCGTGTGAATGTTTTTTCAGTGACCCCGGCCTAGAACTCTTTCTACCTTGCCTTACTGCAGGCAATAAAAGCATTATCATCAAGCAAAGAACTCATCTCATGCAATTATTTGAATGTGGGTCACAATATCCATGCGTGCAGACTTCAAAGTAGGTCAAAATAAAAGTGTACAACGTCTATATCATCGAGAATCTTTCATAATTATGCCCCTCCCCCCCCCCCCCTTTGTTATTTCAGGCAATTGCTTTTACAAAGATATTTTGTTAGCTACTTGGCAGAATTGTATGCATGTATACTACAAATCCTGCCATAAGTGTTCCCAAGATCAAGCAAATATTCCAAATGAAAATGCAGGTCTGCTTGTACATGTCAACAAGTAGAGAAAATATATGATACAAACTATCAGACTGTAATTAATGAAGAGTGGGGGTTTCCCCCTTTCTTTCCTTCTTTCATTTTATGAGAAAATATAAATCAGGCCATCTGAACTAGAAGCTGCAATCTGACTGATACACTTTTTTTTCTAGAGCAAGATGCTAACCTTGTGGTAATCTGGGTTCCAGACAAGATAGCAATCTATAATAATTGTAATTCATGTGAAAGTAAGATAGACATGTTATTTTTTTCCCCCTTAAAATCATGAGATATTGATCTAGTTATACAGCAAAAATTCCACCGTACTTCAGGAATTTTTCAGTGAGATCCCAGATTTTGAAGCCAAGATTGGCCAATCACCATATTTCAGGAGACCCCCCAAAACCCTTAATCAAGTGAAAAGAATGAAAAATAAACTAAGAAAGAAAGCTTTTGCTAAAAACGCCACGCAGGACGACCGACGGAACTTTTACGACGCACTTCATACATATAACCATCTCCAGAATATTGACAGAAACCGTGAGAGGAAGCGGACTACTGCACGGGAGGAAAAACATTGCACTTCAAATTTTTGGGATTTCTGCAAAAAGCTCGTAAACGGTTCCCTTTATAGCGATACCCCAAAGCCCTCATTTACTAAGGAAACTGCCGACGAATATTTTACCTCTCGATATCAATTGCCTTCGGACATTAACATTGCAGCGCTTAATTGGATTCCAGACGCACGACCTAGTAACCAAGCAACCCAGAATCCATTTAACACCACCCCGATACGCCCGTCAACCATTAAGAATGTGCTGCGGAGGAAGAGTTCGCGTTCTTCGCCCGGGCCCGACGGAATTTACTATGGCATGTTGAAAAAATTGCCATGCACGCACCACTTCTTGGCTACCCTCTACACCAAAATAATGCAAACTGGCATCCCTCCCTCTAATTGGTCAAAAAGTAAAGTTACACTACTACATAAATCTGGGGATACTACACAGCCAGAAAATTTTCGGATGATTGTTCTGTCAAATGTTGTTGGAAAAACATTCCACCAGGTACTAGCAGAAAGACTCGAAGATTTCATGATAGATAATGATTTAATTGACTGCAATCTACAAAAAGCATTTCTAAAAGGTGTAAATGGATGTACAGAACATAATGTAGTGATGCACGAGGTGCTCTCCCATGCGAAAAGTAAATCTAGAACGGTGCATGTAACTTGGTTTGATCTAGCCGATGCTTTTGGGTCTGTTAGTCATGATCTTATTCACTTCACGTTACGAAGACATAGGTTCCCCGGACCTATCCAGTTGTATATGAAGAATTTGTATAATTCACTTTCAGGTAGAGTAATTACAAAAGATTGGATTTCAAATGAATTTAAGTTCAGAAAAGGCATATTTCAAGGGGACCCCCTTTCACCGTTGATATTCATCTTGTGTTTCGATCCAATAATCCAATTTCTAAAGTCTAACTCAGCATATGGTTATGATTTGGATGGAAGACGTATGATCACGACACCATTTGCCGATGACTTCTGTTTGATAACACACAATAAAAGATCACATCAAAGATTGCTTAACCAGATAGATAGTCATGTAAAATCCATGGGTCTTTGTCTAAAACCATCCAAATGCCGTTCTCTTTCTCTGTCTTCTGGGAAATTTGATGATCATACATTCATGGTTGGGGATGATCGTGTATCTTCGGTTGGAAATGACATTCACAAGTTTCTTGGGTCTGTAATAACCAGAAATCTTTCGTCATCTGAAATTCATACCTATATCTCGAATAAACTTGAAAACCGCCTTAAAAACATTGACAATTCCGCTGTACGTAACGAATTTAAACTTAAGGTATATACCCGCTACCTGTTGCCATCACTACGTTTTGATCTTACCATAAATAACATGACTCATTCTCATTGCCATGCATTGGACTCTCTTTCCAATGTTTATCTAAAGAAATGGTGTGGCATGCCACGTCCAGCGACGTTAGCCTTTGTACACATGCCCAATGGTCTTAACATTCCGACTATTTCAGATCTGTATACCGAATGTCACACACTTTCGTACATCACCATGAGAGAACAGGGCGATGAAAACGTTAATCATTGTCTGAACACTAGATTAGAACGGGAGAAGAAATGGGTAAGGAAAAAATCAACCATTGTTAAATGTGACACAGTTTATTCACACACTGAACAAACCGAACTGAAAGCGAAGAAAAAAGAAGCAAAAAAAATCCTTACTCAAGAAATAAGTGAGATTTGGCATTCACATGTAAAGAACCTATTAGTTCAAGGTAGATTCCTGGACCTTCTTTCAACAGAAGATAACTGTGTTGTCTGGAAAAGTATAATGTATAACTTACCTGTGAGAGTGCTAAAATTTCTCATAAATTCTGTTACCGATACAACAAACACAAGGGCTAACCTCGTTAGATGGGGTAAATCTGTAACAAACAGATGTAAACATTGTAACGGCATTGAATCGTTGAACCATGTCTTGAACAGTTGCCCTACTTTCCTTTCACAGGGGCGCTACACGTGGCGTCATAATAACATTTTGAAATACTTTGTACGTTTGGCCGCGGAAAGCATAGCTGACAAACCCGAAAAGAAAGTCTTTCATGACATTCCAAACCTTGCAGGATACTCTCCGGTCTCGACCATCCCATTATCATGTTCACAAACAAATCTCAGGCCGGACCTCTGTGTTTTAAACGAACGTGACAAAAAATTGATGATCATGGAATTGTCGGTTCCTTTCGATCTTGATACTGACAGAGCTCATCAATACAAAACCGACAAGTACTCTGCCTTGGTCACTGACATAGAAAATAATGGCTACCATGTAGTATTCTTGGCCATTGAAATTGGTGCAAGAGGTTTTCTTTCTAAAGATAATACTCAGCGACTGAAATCATACCTGTCTTTTCTCGAGGCCAGACGTCCAAAGTATAGTGCAATTAGGGATAATCTGTGTAAAATGGCAGTGGTTTCATCCTTTTCAATTTATTGTGCAAAGGATGAACCCATATGGGGTGATTATGATCTTCTAGAGCACTAAATTAATACCTAATAACTGATGGAAGTAAAATCCTGATTACTACAACAGATAAACTATGTCCCACCTAGTAAGTATGTAGTGATGTAATATTAATATTATTATAGATATATGCAAGCACGCACAGAAAATAATGTTATTTTAAGAATAATAAAATATGCCATAATTTTGTTGATACTGTTGTTTTGGTTTAGTTAAATGATAACCTAAACAAATGATTGTCCAAATCTCTCTCAAGTTCTTGTCTATAATCTGGAGACTGTAATGGCAGTTATAGTATACTTGTAAATATTGTTTTCTATTCTAATAAACATAATAAACCAAAATTGTTGTACCTCACTTTTCCAAAGTTACTCAAGTTAATTTTCCCCTGAAATTGGAATATAAGTAAATCTTTCAGATGTTTTTTTTTTTAATCTTTTTCTCCTTTTAGCTAGTAATTACAATAGCTGCCAGTCTTTTGTTTTTGTTTTTGTTTTTTGTTTTAATTGATCTTCTCTGATAAAATAATGTCATTTTTTTTTTCTTAACATGAAATGTTATGTTTGTCACGTACACGTTTCCATGACCTCTGTACCGTACATTAATATTACTGCCCTGCATTGACAGTAATGCGTCATGACTTGGGCCTTATATTATTATTCTCTATTTTATGTCTATATATGTATTTATTCTGTAAATGTTCTATCCTTTGTTGTGAACTCAATAAAGTGATATCAAATCCAAAATTTGCTTTATTTCTTAGAACTTATTTACACTGCATTTTCGCATGATAGCACAAAGGAATATATGATTACCCTGACATAGCTTGAATCTTAGGCATAATATACATAATCTACATATGAATTTTATTTAAGATCTCTCCCTTTTTCTTTCAAGAAAGAATCATTATTTTGTCATTTTCAACTTAAAGCCAAGACCATTCCATATATTTTCTTTAAACCACCTTTTTTGACAGTGTAAAGCCTTTCATTAAGACTGACATGGAGAAATATTAAAATAGGAAAATCAACTCAATTCCCCTGTAAACCAGACTACTTTGAATGAGCCGAGAGCTTGTGCACAGAATCGAAAGGGAGCAACACAAAGAGAATCGAGATTCTCAGCTAAAAAACAAGAGAGAAAAAAGGGGTTTGCCTGCAAATCTCTAGAGAGGGCTCACTTCAGAACCATAATCACACACAATGAAGTACATTGCACAAGTAGCAAGAGCTTTTCAGAACCGGCCTGAAAAGCTTTCCACACCCAATGATACAATTTATGTGATATGAGTAATATTTCCAACATATATGTACTATATTCGCAGTCACACTAACAGCTAAACCATTGCTAAAGCTGTTAGTTCCCTGGTTTCCATCAGTATATTTTGTTCACTGTTGAAACGGTGTCAACACAATTTTGTTCACATATATATTTTCAATATTTGTATTCGAAAACAAAACAATGATGTACAATGTCAATGAAGTTTCATAATAAATGCCAAATACCAAATACCAATCATGAAGTGTTTTTCTATGCAATGAACAAGAATATGCAATTTTGGTTCATAACAGCAATACTACAATCTACAAAATGCGTTCTGCCAAAGATCAATTCCTGTGTTTATGTTGTTTGTTTTTTTTAAACATAAAACATAGTTGATCATCGGCAAGAGTAGCTGCTGGAATGGTTTGGATAAAACCCAAAGAAATCCATGGAAATAATGATATGGATGAATCTAAGCAAAATCAATATTTTGCTAAATATGTGATATACATGTAGGATATTAGAAATCAATGTACAGAATGAAGCTTTTGTTGTGAGAGATGAATAATTGGTTACTATGACAATGCACTTAATATTCTCTTTTTATTTCATCTTAATAATCATAAAGCAAAAAAAAAAAACAGAAAACACCGTCACTCTTCCTCATACTTCTTCTGTTCACTGCAAATCAGACAAAAAGCATTAATCTTCTCAAGTCTGTAGGATGACCAATCACTTTCAGACACAATCTCAGACCTGCCAACCCTGAAACCCAAGAAATAGGGACAAATGACAAGGCAGAGGCTGAAAATAGGACATTTCTGAGTTTCCTATACATTACTACAGACAGATTTTTGCAAAAATAGGGACACAGTGGTAGAAGTGGCTCTTTCTTTTACCCAAAATCAGGATTGTCCCTGTCAAATAGAAACAATTGGCAGGTATGCAATCTAAATTGGCAACAAAACATGGCTGCAGAGCCTACAATCAGCCAATTCTCTTTGCTATTACTAATTAATCTTGCTTTTACATCACTGTTACTGCTATTTCTGGGCCCGGTTTCGTAACTTTTTATCAATAACAACTGCTACAGATCTTCAACAATTTTGCTCTAAGCCAATCAAATTCAAGGAGTTCAGTAGCTTGTAACGATTACTGTAACTTGCTATTGATACTAAGTTTTATGAAACAGGACCCTGGTCAGAAAATCAAGGAAGATTTTCATTAGTGATGACTTTGGTTGAATCAGGCGTCTACATGCATTCTTATTTGTGTGATATAGATCAACTTGGCGACTAATGGTGTTATTTGACTATGCATTAAAAAAAAGACAGAAGAATCACTCGGCATGCAGTTGAAATCTATGGTTAGTTATTGCAGTTTACATTTTGTGTGAGGTAACCAGCTGCTCTTGTGACTATCCACAAAGACTTTTTAACAACCACAAAAATTCATGTATCGTAACATTCTTTGGTACTTCCATAATAATCAAAACACACACACACATATAAACAGGTCTTAAAAGTTGAAAGTGATTACACAAGATACATTAAGAATCTCTACATGTACATCAACGTGATAATCAGCGCAAAGTTCTCTCCGAAAATATTCCTTCATACTATTTATTCATCTCTCAGTGCATTGACTAACAAGCACTTTGTTTAGTACTCTTCATTCATCAGAACAGACACACACACAAAACAGAACAATAAAATATCCTAAAGTACACTGAGATCAAAGACGAATGGAGCATCTTGATAATAAAAAAATGATCAGCATATTGAGCACAATATTTTCTTTCAAAATGTCCATAAAAAATACATGTATGAATATGCCTTGAAACTCTTCAAAAGCAAAGATATACATGCACACACCAACACACAGTATAAGCCTCAAATGTACGCTTGAGATCACACAAAAAATACACACAAACAAATATATGACACCACATTAACCGCAACCCTACACAGATGAACACACATGGGACTTACCACTGATAGGCGCTGAAATGGAAATATACCATCCCAAGTCCATAGAGAAAGGTTGCATCCTACAAAGAAAGAAACAAAACAAAATCATTATACATGTAAGTCCTATACAAAATCTGCTATAAAAGAGACTTTATCCATCACCAGAATGCTAAATTCAATTTAAGTATAATAGCGTGAAAGATGATGGTGCTACATGTAAGTGCAGCCTCCTTTTGAAGTCATTCATAGTTAGAAAACACTTTTTGGGGCTTTGAATTTGAAGATAATAAACAAAATATTACTGCTCAACAATGTGTCACTGTAAACTGATACAGGCTTACATAATGGTTTTAAAATGTCCAAATTGCCGGTCACAAAAAAGAGAATTTGTCTTGTTGTAATTTCATTAACATGTACATGTACATCATGGGGATTAGTTACAGAAAATGTAAGACCACTTCTTAACCCTTTCGAGACAATTGACCACATTTTGTGGTTGGGCTCTATAACTTTTGATTCAGAGCCCTGAAAAATATACTAGATACATGAGTAGAAAGAGCAAAAATTTCTGCACACACTGTGTCCATTTTTGTTACATGACAATATTGCTTTTGATCCCAGGAATTTTAAAAAGGAGAATAAGATTTAAAATCCTTAAATTGGCAACACATTGAGAGGTTCAAAATCATTGTTTTTTATCAAAATTGGCAACTTTTTCAACTTTTCGCCAATTCTTTTAACCATGTATATTGTTTTCAAAGACATTACCCCTTATTACAATCTTGTAGTACTAAAAGAAAAATATTATTGTTGCCAATTTGAAGAACAAAATGTGATCAATTTAGCCCTGAAATAATTCCTGTCCTGAAAGGGAGAGAAGGTTGAGTTCTGGGAAAGGTGAAAGATAATTTCTTCCTCATTCCTTTTATGTCAGTTTTTATTCCCAGTTGATTTTAGACACTTTCTTTCACAATGTAATCGAATGACCAAAACTCAACTTTATCTTTAATGCCACTTCTCGATAGTGCTGGTATCGGCATGGAAAATCTATGTCGCCATGTCGCAATAAAATTAACGCCGATGTCGACATGTGTCGACATCTGGACATGAGTCAAACAAGTCTAAACTCGGGTCGCTCCCGTAGTGACCGTACACTATTAAACCAGAGTTACCCGACACAAATTCACAAGAGCTTTACATGGAATACATGCACTATGTCCTCACGGGCTCACACTCGCAGTCATACTCACTTACAGTTCTCAAAGATGCACACTGTCAACTATTTGCCCCAAAATTTGTTTTGTATGATCCAATTTATCAAGCATTAATGAAAGTCATGCGGTGCGAGTCAGCTAGTGTCGCATATCTAGGCATGTACATGTACGTAATGTATACCGGTCGTCGCAGCTAGATACGCAGCGATCGTGTCGCGCGCGCGCGCTGCTAATGCATATGTGAAACAAATCACGTACGCGCGCACGACGCCACGGCGAGGTACATGTAAAAAGACCCATTTTATGTCGCCATCGGAGCATGCGTGTCGACATGTCGGCAAAGTCCAAAACCAGTACTTTTGTCGCCATAGTGGCGACATCAGGCGTGTCGATACCAGCACTACTTCTCGATTTGTCCCTTTCAAAACAATGTTTGATCCATATTGACATTCTCAGACCATATCTTACCTTCCAGTATTCACTATCCAATGTGAAGAACTTCTGATAAGCTGACAGCGCTGTAAAAATACAAGAAAAATAAATGACAAACCAAGTTATTTCATAGTTTAAAGATCAAACAATAACTAAGGGATACAGGAGTCCTATACAAATGAGCCCCCAAATTTTAACTCCACGCTCCAAAAATGTCACACTTTCCAACTTTGGGTCATAAAGTCTGTAGCAATATGTTCTCTTCATGAAATGTTGAAAAAAATTATCTCAAAACAACCATTGCTCTAATGATCTCCGCCTTTCCAATCAACCGGTTCATTGAAAAAAGACAAGGGAAAAATTGCAATGACGTATCTAAAACGGAGATCCAACATCTGCTCCACCGACAATCGCTCCAGGGCCCCGTTGCATAAAACTTACCATTAATGGTAGCTCTGTTATCAATGGTAACTACTAACTACCATGCTAACATCACTCAACAGCCAATCAAAATCAAAGTTTCCATGGGAGTTACCATTGATGGCAAAGTTACCGTTGATGGTAAGTTTTATGCAACGGGGCCCAGGTTCTATTTTGTCAAAAAAAAAGATTGAAGATTGGGTTGCAGTTGGATTTTAGGTAAGGTTTGGGGCTAGGGCTAGGTATAGTGTATACTCCTACGACAATAGAGGGTTCATTAATGTATTTAATGTATTTAAATCTTCAAACAAAGGTTGTTCTTGACAACCAAAAACTTGCCCAAGGCTTGCCGGACATAGCAACAAGTAATGTATGCAAACTTTTTATAGTCTGACAGACAGGTTTCTATTGTTTAGATTAGGTTTAGGTTTAGGGATAGGTGTTATGTATGGTCCAGGGTTGGAGTTAGGATATTGACCGCCAAGCAAATGACGCCGGAGCCACATTATGTAGTACAATCATTTCTAACATAAAAGGCACAGGTATGTTGTAGAATCAGCCAAACACACAGAAGACATGTCACTTCTGAACAAAAGTGCACTAGAAAATGTTCACTGACCTTTGCTGTATTCCCCCAGCAGTAAATGGTAGTGGCCCAGCTTGCAGTAGATCTTAGGGTCACTGACCTCCTTCTTCTTGATCTCCTGCTCCAGCTGGGCAATGGCCTGTGTGTTAAGAAAGAGACGGAGAGAGACGGAGAGACAGAGAGATGGAGAGAAAGGATAAGGAGTAAGAGAGAGAGAGAGACAGAGAGAGAGGATGGGGAATGAGAGAGAGAGAGAGAGAGGGGGGTGAAGAGAGAGTGGGTGATTCATATTTATTGATCAACATCAGAGATAAAAGCAAATATAAATCATCTACATACTATGTACCGACGATGCATGGATGCGGGTGCTGTAGAAGCAGTCTGTAACAAAACATGCATGTACATGTATCTCCTCATACAAAAAATGTACCTCCCTCGCTCATCCTTTCCACTGGTGTATGACATCAATCATAGTAACTTACATGTAGTATAATATAATGACAATATTGCCAATATTGTTAAACCACAAACTTTCGCAAATGGTAAATGAAGATCAGTTTCACTGATTCGAAACAAAGGCACAGAAGCTCATGCACAGTTTTGGTAGCAAAAGGGAAATTGGAAAGCAACGTGTTAAATACAGTCTCATATTGTTTTCCATTAATCAAAAGACGTTTGTACGAGACCATTTGGTGTTCCATCAATGATTTCCGGTGAATTTTACTGTAAATATATGTAAGGAACGCTAGATCACAGTAATATACATGTACTACCCTACACCCCCCCCCCCCCCCCCCCCCCCGACGGCTACTCGCACAACAATCGCGCAGCTTCGCACGGAGATAGCATGTGTGTCACCATGTGAAGGTTTTGAATGCATGTATGGTGTATAGTGCACGCTGAAGTTGTTGGGAGTTTATATCCCTGACCTGGACTTTAAATTATTTTTTGCCTCTCATTTATTTAATATACCACTTTAGGATGCATGCAATCTTCAGAACATCTCTGTATTGCTAGTATCTTGCTATTTATCAACAAAAATACAATAAATCTGACAAAAAGTTTTTTAGGGCTTACCAAAACTAAACATTACCTTTAAACCACAAACTTTCGCAAATGGTAATAAAACGAAGGTCAGTTTCACGGAAGAATAAAAATTCTGCAAAAATTCTGTGTTGTGTCTCTGTTGCGACATTCGAAACAAAGGCACCTAAACTAAGAGAATCTGACCCATCTTAAGAGCGCTCTACAAGTTTCTGATGTCCCCTTACCTGCCCTGAGCCAAAGATAGCACGATCCCTGATTTCATGCATAATTCATAGTTAAGGAATTACTCCATTTTCAGCTGGTGGCAGGCAAGGAGGATCGCGAAATCGGATATCGCTCAAAACATAAAATCTGCCAGATTCTGGACAAAATGTCAAATGAATTTCAAAAAAGGCAATCGATAGAACGTCAGACACAAGAAATGGACAGAGAATGAGAGCAGGGAGAATAAAAAGAATGATAGATAATAAAAGAAAGATGCATATGAAGATGGAAGTTGTGTGAAATGTATCTCACAGTGATAGCATCATCCATCTGTACATTGCAACTAAGTTGGTTCATATACAACGCTCATGAATCATTATGTTAAAGCAAGCATGTTCATGTACATGTACTTTCCTTGGATTGTGCGCACTTGCATGGTGCATACAAGTCGTCACTGCCTTCTAGTCTCCAAATGATACCAACATTTTAAATTTGAAAATAGAAATACATAGATATAGCTTTGAGTTTCACATTTGAAAAGGAGCAACATGTCCATCCATGTCTGTACAATGATGCATAGCTGTGATTTTCTTCATTTTTCCTGAAGCCCAAGCCCCACTATAGCAGCGGCCGATTGCTGACCAACGACAGTCAGTCCATTGTCTGTGATCATAGAAGGTTTTATTAATTTAAGCATTACTTCCCCACTGAGCTGCTGATTCCATTCATTATACATTACAGTCTTGAAAGGGTGTTCACTGGTTAACAACTGGTGGCCAACCAATGAAAGGTTTTCGATGTTGCATCGTAAACCTTTTACTGACCAAACTGGTCCGTAGAAGGTTCTTCTGATCTTCAAACTGTTGTATAATGGTAGACTACCGGTCTGCAACCGACTGGCTACACTGTGTGCAACCTGTAGGCGACAAGTCGCCGAGTAAAAGAGTATTTCAAATTTGGGGGTTTCAGTTGACAGTGTTTGTTTTTGCAGCTTTTTTGGCTGTGATGGTCAGCAACAGGTCGCAGCCACTCTAGTGTGGCTTAGCTTTAGATCGATGAAACTGGAGAGCTCACTTCACCCTTTACTTCTGCCTCCACCTTTACTTCTTCCTCACACACACACACACACACACACACACACACACAAAGATATTTTTCAGTTTATTCTGCAACTTAGTTGCACATTTTAACAAAGCAGTTTTAATATCACAACTACATGTACATGTACATGTATAAAATATCCATACTCGTAAAATGAATATGTAAATGCATGCACGGAGCCCATACAGGTGTTGGTTTGTTAACTGTCACAATATTACAAGTCTTGTCTGACTGATGTACTGTCCATGTACATGTACATGTAAATATGCACAAATATCCCTTATCCAGGTCATCACTTCACCTCTACATCGGCTTCACAGACATCCATTATCAGTCCTAACCAATATCCCCTTTATTTCCATCCAATTCAACCCTACAGTCTTTACAGACACAATTACATGTATGTGCACAAGTGTCCTAATCCCAGTCATCATTTCACCTAAGTTGTACATGTACATCAGCTTTGTAGACATTAATGATTGGTGATCATTGGTCCAAACTAACATCCCCTTTTTATTTCATTAATTCGATGCCATTTGCCTGTACTCTATTCTACTCTGATGAAAAGAACATGTACTTGTTGCCTGCCATGAAATCTTTAGCACCGACAACAACATCCACTCAATCACATCCCAACCAAGCGATGCGACCTGACCTAGATACGTCCCATTCACGACAGCGTAAACAAGTCCAAAATTTTCACAAAAACACATATAGGGGTTTGCCCTGGGCCCTGGGAAGACTAACTGCAATGTAGTCTCTGAACTATAGCTGAGCCACGTTAGCAAGCACTTCAGATTTGGACTCCATACACATGGCTACTGTGGTTTGAGCAATATTGCTCAAGTGTTCTCTCTGAAACACTCCCCTCGAAATGTACATTATCCCTTTCATGACAGGAATTATTTAAGGGGTAAATTGATCACATTTTGTTCTTCAAATTGGCAACAATAATATTTTTCTTTTAGTGCTACACGGTTCTAACAAAATGTAATGTCTTTGAAAACAATATGCATCATTAGAAGCTTAGTCGAAAGTTGAAAAAAAATTGCCAATTTTCATAAAAACAGTGATTTTGAACCTCTCAATGTGTTGCCAATTTAAGGATTTTCAAGCTTATTCTCCTTTTAAAAATTCCTTGCATCAAACGCAATATGGTAATGCAACAAAAATGGAAACAATGTGTGCAGATATTTTTGCTCTTTCTACTCATGCATCTGGTATATTTTTTAGAGCTCTGAATCAAAAGTTATTGAGCCAAACCACAAAATGTGGTCAATTGTCTTGAAAGGGTTATGCCAGCAATGTGAACACACACTTCAGACTAGGCCCTACTTCAGATTGGGACCACTTTCATATGACTACTGTGGCTCAAGCTTTACTGCTTTAGTGTGTACTCTCTGAAACACTCCCCTCAAAGCGTTTATCAAAAAAAAAGAAAAAAATTTAAAGGCTAGTCTCAGAGCTAAAGTACACTTTAAGCTATACCGGTAGGCAGGAAATATGAACAAGCAGGGGCCTGGAATGAAAAGTCTCTGAACTACAGCATGGAAATGCAAACATGCACTTGAGACAGGGCCCCCATTCACATGACCACTCTTGCCTGAAGCTTTGTTATATCAGTGTATCTACTAAAACACTTCTCTTGGTGAGAAAACTAGGGTGGTATTCTGAAAATTGTTGTAACTTTTGTTGTAACTTTTGTTGTATCTTCCGGAGATAATATCTCGCTAATATTGTTGTAAGTTGGTATTCTGAAAATTGTCTTAAGTAGATCTCTCTAAGGACCGCCTTTATATTATCTTTGACACGCCCATTTTTCGACACTTTACCAATCAAGATGGACATATCTTGCCCATTTGCCCTGTACCCTTAAAAACATTAATTTCCATTTTCTCAAGAGAAAATATTAAATCATACATATATCTTAGATATGATCATTGGTCATATATGTTTTTACACAAAACCTGTATGAAACAAATTTATTCCTTCATCAAAAACTAAGAAAATCAAAATTTATGAAATTTTCTGTACTGAGCTAATGGGAGAGAAGCTCGCAAGATGCGTCTCGGGGTTGCCAATTTGTGTTTGATTGATTACAACTTCAAAAATTCGTAACTTTCTTATTTCTTACCATATTTTGCTCAAACCTTCACTGATCTGTTTCTCTCATTTTTCTTCTTTTATTCAAATCAACATAATACCAGGTGGACTTTCGCTTTAACATATACACCATATTCCATGTTCATCATAGTGTCCAGCCAAACTGTGTTTGCTAGACATAACTAGGTCAGACAACCCGGGTCAAACTCTTGACCAATGCAATCAATCAGAGGGGCTGTGCACTGTTTGCTAGCAATCCAAACAACAACAACCAAATGAGAGACAGGACTCAAGTAGGAGAGCCAATACCACATCGCTCAGTGGATGGTGATCTTGATTTTTTTTAAATAAATACATCAGTACATGTACATGTACAAATAACTTCAATGGAGGCTAGAGCTAAGCAGCTTCATCACAGATCTATGAAGAGATTAGCATACATGTACATGTATCAGGGCAGGTACCCCCCTCATCCCCCCCCCCCCTAAAAAAAAAAAAAAAAATACCCCCTTAAACAAATATCCAGCCACTCTAGCAAACTACCCACAAGGTGTTTGTGGTCAAGTGGAGGGGCGGTTTTCCTGAGGGGCGGTTTTCCTAAGGGGCGGTTTTCCTAAGGGGAGGGGGGGATAGGTGTACATGTACATTACTAGCCTAGGGGGCAGTTGTCCAGGGGTGGTAATGCAGGGGTAACAAAGAATATGTGTTACATGCAATTATTTTTTTTTAATATCACAAGGATATTTTACAAATTAATAACACAATTTCTTTAACCTGACAAGTTAAGTCTAGGAAAAGCTTCCACTGAAGTCAATTAATGCATTGAAAATATCTTAATGGATCTGCCATGTAGTAAATGTGAGATTTATTCCTAACATTTTTTATGAATATTTTTCTACCAGAGCCCTTAAACAATTTAAGAGCTTCCCACAGTTGCTCATTGCTCCCATTTTCTTTTTATGACAATCAATGACAGTATATTGTGCATACAGTCAGCCTTCTCGCCAGTACGCCAGTACATGACACCCTTGGTGTTGATACCAAAGGTTAGGAATTTCACAAAATACATGTATAAACCGTGTGTAGATTCTGTCAACAAGGGTATTAACAAGGGTAATTAATCAGTCAATGCCTACTTTCAATCCCCAAAGTTGTTTTACATTTAGTCCTCCCAAGTCCCATACCACCTCTGTGGGATGTCATAATACTTTCAACCTGCCAAATTGCTTTGGTCCTCTCAGATCACCCCCATGGGATTTGGTAAAGCCATATTTCTGACAATTTGAACCATGCATAAACTATTTTCTGTGGGAGAAGCCTGCATAGTGCATACATTTCTTTCTGTGCAATGCTTATTAAACTTTAAAATGATTTGAAAATATTCTCAAACAGTGTGCTCACTGGATCCAAGCTGCAGCAACAGATGCAGCAAATAACATTCTGTTCAAACAACATTCTGTTTGTTGGGTTTTTCAGCTCTTTTTTTTTTTTCCTCTTCCAAACCTGCATAGAGACATCATTCAATTTTACTTAGCTTCGAAACATCTCCATCATAATAAATCTACTCCACACAAACCAGTATGCTTAGAAATAAACATGGCACTAAAAAAAAAACATGCCTTCATGTCTGCTCTAATATAGGGTAAAGTTCACAACAGAACTAGGCCACTGATCTGGCTTGGCACAAGAGGGCAGCAAATCAGGTTTTTGCCTAAGATTCCACTTGTTTCAATGCATACACACATGACATGTGAATTCTTATAGTCTGTACATGAAAAAGGATGTATACTCGAGGGCCGCACGATACATCATGATAATATGGAAATACATGTATTGCGATATTGAAATACTAATGAAAATTTTATATTGAATTTTGCCAATATTAGATTATCACCTTCAAGCGATATTTTAGAAATATCGTTGATTCAGGTATACTAGTGAGTTTTGCATGTAGAAATGATAAGGGAAATGAAATGCCATTTCAAAAAACACGAAAGAGATCATGAAGGATCTGTGAAATGTTTCAACAAAGAGAAAGACGCAAGTAAAGTCATGACGGTGCCCACTAGCAAGTAGAGGGCGAATACAGGCTGTGCTTCGTGCAGGGCACAGGTACAATGTACCAACGAGATTTGATCAATTAAGCTTTAACCCTTTCAGGACAGGAATTGTTTATGGGCTAAATTGATCACATTTTGTTCTTCAAATTGGCAACAATAATATTTTTCTTTTACTGCTACATGTTTCTGTAAGGTGTAATATCTTTGAAAACAATATACATGGATAGGATTTTTGTCGAAAATTTGAAAAAATTGCCAATTTTGATAAAAAAACAATGATTTTGAACTTCTCAGTGTGTTGCCAATTTAAGGATTTTAAAGCTTATTCTCGTTTTTAAAATTCCTGGCATCAAACGCAACATGGTCATGCAACAAAAATGGACATAGCGTGTACAGAAAATTTTACTCTTTCTACTCATGCATATCAGGTATACTTTTTAGAGCTCCGAATCAAAAGATATTGAGCCAAACCACAAAATGTGGTCAATTGTCTCCAAAGGGTTAAGACAACAAAAATACCACGCAAGCAAAAACAACAAATCAAAATTACTGTAAAGCAATTCCTTGCTTTTGAAAATTATACTACTGGTACCCAAAACAACTCGCAATTTTTTATTTTTGAGGAGTTACAACATAAAGATGTACTCCGTAACTGAAAGTCAATATAAGAAATTATGATTTTGACAGCAGAGGGCGAACTCATGAATATTCAACAAGCAGCCCTGAGTGTCTAGGTATTTATCATTCATGAGTCTGTACCTTGAATTTTGACTTCTCTCTTACACCCCAAATTTTTAGAGCAATGAAAAAATATTGTTGTCGTTCAAAATGATGTCATTTTTATTTTTCTTTTAAATTAGAATTTTCAATTCAATTTAAGGACTATGTGATATTTATTTTTGTGACTAGGTGGGTGACCATTTCGAGTTATGCTAAAATTTAGGTGACTGGAAATGTACTTTTAGGGTGGTGACGATATATCACCATATCAGTGATAACTGAAGCTGACGATTAAATCGAATAACCCAAAATGCGATATCATACAGCCCTAGTAGACTCTGATAAGGAGTCGATTTTTTTTTAAAGCAGAAAATGAGAGAAATGACTGCGTGAAAATTTGACAAAAATCCAATAAATAAATAAGAAATTTATATTAATTATTCAAACTTTAAAATCACTATACTAATTGGCAACTCGGTGACCTTCTAGGCAAACTCCTCTCCCATATGTTTTGTACAACAATTTCAATGATTTCCATTCTTCTTCAAAGAACATATTTCCTCAAAACTGTGCCTAAAAATATAATTGGTAACATTTTTTTTGTACAGGGACTCCTGTATGAATAGTCTTGACAATATTTTGTACAAAAACAAAAATGGAAAGGTGCTAACAAAGGAGATCACATATATGCTACTTTGTGTAATGATCACCAACTTCAAAGCTTAATATTCTCTTAATCTTCATCCAAGTTTTTCTCAAACTTTCCATGTTTCTCTGATTTTCTCATTTTCTGCATTCATTCATTATTCATATCAACTTGATTGCGAGGGTGAACTTAAACCTTTACATACATATTTCGCTGACTAATTTACCATGTAGGCGAAATCAGGGTTAGTTTGATTGCAGCTTATGTAGGTACATGTAGCTTAGCGAAGTGGCACAAGAAAGAGCGGCCAGAACGCAAAATGCATATTGCTGAAAATCATAATTTTATTGAATTAAGGTAGAAATGTATAATTAAGCCACATAAAGGCACATCGTGTGCGAATAATGCCTCTGCTACCTTGATTATGCTGAATATTACCAAATTGTCATTACAATTGTCAAATTACAACTTTCAATTCACCAACAATTTGAACATTTGTGTTCCGGACTCGTCTTTTCGTGCCGCTAGTTTCGTTAAGCTTCCTTAGCAGAATCGATCTCTTTCACCTTCTCCTATACTGTTAATTATACCAAATGTTAACAGTGAATGACAAGTAATAACCGTCCACTATACACATGTACATGTAAATTGCAAGAAAGGTGCTACATTTACCAACATTTGAAATAGAAAGGAATGGTTGTTTGTTGTTGTTTTTTTTTTCATTTTTAATGGTATCGTCTTCACAACACTTTTTTAAAAATTGAACAACTTTTCATGGAAATTGTCATAAATCTCTCACAAGATAGGTTGACACGTAAATGAATTGTCAATACTCGTTGATTTTAGTGTTATGTGACACAGTTTTTTTGTGGAAAATCCGTAAGCAAAATTGACAGTTCAATTTTTGTTAAAGGGAAAGTCCATCCTGGTATTAAGTTGATTTGAATATAAGAAGAAAAAAAGAGAGAAACGGATGATTGAAAGTTTGAGCAAAATCCGCTATGAAATAAGAAAGTTATGAATTTTTGAAGTTGTAATCAATCAGACACAAATTGGCAACTCCACGATGTATCTTGCAAGCTCCTCTCCCATTTGCTCAGTACAGAAAATCTTACAAATTTTCATTATAATGGTTTTTGATGAAAGAATAGATTTGTTTCATACAGGTTTTGCGTAAAAACCTACGAGCAATGATTTTCTAAGGTGCATGTATGACTGAATATTTTCTTACGAGAAAATAGAAATTAATGATTTTTGGGGTACAGGGCAAATGGGAGAGGAGCTCGCTAGATACGTCATGGAGTTGCCAGTTTGTGTTTGATTGATTACAACTTCACAAATTCAAAACTTTCTTATCGGATTTTGCTCAAACCTTCACTGATCTGTTTCTGTTATTTTTCTGCTTCTTTTATGAACAAATTGTAATCGGGGTGGACTATCCCTTTAAGTGTCCGGACACACAACCAGCTGTCTCAATTGTCAAGAATTTTGGGAGCCTGTTTGGGAGACAATCTCCTATTTCTGATACCAATTTTCTTTGTTTTCATTTGCTGCAAAGGGATCACCTTGGCTCAAATTGACACTGTAATAAGCAGATTGCTCATGAAAAATTTATCCTTTTGACTGTCCACTTTACAATTTTTAATACATTTTTGTTGTGATCCATACACAAGACAAATAGGCTTCTGATCTCAGAGAGGAAAAAAAAATTGGCTGAGAAAAAATACCTTAATGTTGATGTTTTTATTAGTACCGGTATTGTCCTCTTGTCACTTTTATGTTTTTTTTAAATCTAGATCTAACGATGGAACTATCCTACTACCCCCCCCCCCCCCCTCCCACCTTCAGATAAACAAATTATCAAGGGTAGGGCTCTATATAATATATATTTTTCATCATCATCATCTGGTACGGAATGACAGTTAGCCAACGGCCAACTTAGCCTGTGATTCCAGGTCTCTTCATCTGAAATCGTCACTGAAGAGTTGTTACTTTGTGCGCTTGCGGGAGGAGTCATGGAAGCTCAAAGTGTTGATTCCACCAATATTTATCCATACATCGTTTGAATTTATCTGTTGCGGTTATTAGCACTTTATCTTCAGGTAAGCTATGCCAGTCGTCAATGGTCGATGATTCTTCTGCTGAAAGACTTGCTTCTGACATCCAGTTTACTGTGTGTCTTTGATATTTAGATACTTTTTTAGGCATAAGTACCAAGAGAAGATGATTGACAAGGGTAATCTGGATCTCCACGAGCACTGCCAATGCAATGTCAGTGAATTGCACATTTACCTTGATTCTGTACCTTGATGTTGAACTTAAAGTAGCACTAAACTGGTAAAACCTGAACAATGCCATCTTCCAGTGACTGCTAAATTAAGATTATAATTTGAAAATTAATTGCATTTTATTTGGAATTTTGACAAAGAGCTTGTTTGGATAGGCACATTTTATATTTCAAACTATCATTTTTGACTTTGCAAATGTGAAAAATTGTCTACAGGTATATCATATAAGCTTCTACAAACTACAATGGGGCATGATGGGAAAAGAGAGGCACAGACACTTTTCAAATCCTGTTAAAAGATGCCGCCATTAGGAGCTTCAGTTTACTGTCACTTTAAAGTACATGTATAACAAACTTATTGCCCCACTGCATCGTCGTGTTAGCTATCTGCAGGTTATATCACGTTTGTCACATGTGTAGGTCAGACATTGCAAAAGTTAACATCAGGGTCGAGACTTTGGTTTCCATCATGTCCATGCTTTTCCTAAGGTTGACTTAGATCTAAATAAATTTACATATAGCTATCAATGACTTCTGATGGCAGATTGTTCCATAAGTTTATCAAACATTGAGAAAAGTTTCGTCTTATCCACACATAGCGACTTTACTATACTTTGTGTGTATACTCTTGGATGGTCATACACCTCACCAATTTCAAACTCCTCTGCACAAAAGTCGCCAACATTCACTCAAAATCGGCATGTGATTTGCAAATACCAACACCAACATGTCCATGAAATGCAATAAATTCAATTCACCCATGCTGGAAAAGATAACTTTCACATCAAAACTCCCGAAATGCGTGTAAAATGTTTTCATTGAAAAAATAGAAAAGAACCTCTTTGGATTCCTTTTATCTTGTATTTTCAGATTAACTGCTCCTGACCGGCTCCCGAATGTAAGTCTACTGTCAAATTTCCTACCCTTTTCAAGGATATTTTCTCATCACTATTATCAGTGAATTTGATACCCTTTTTTCAGAATTTTCCTGTTTTTGATACCCTAAACGAGATCCCCAGGTTACCCGTCTGGTGGTGAAAAAACAAACTTTTTTACTCGTTTTCATGGACACGGATGCCGTACAGGCCTCAATGCGACATAACCCCCTGGGCACTTATACATATACAAGCTTATCTGAAGTTAACCTTGTACTCCAGACTAGCTTTTACAGGTGAATAGGCTTCAATAGCTTTTGTATGCATCAGCAGGTCTTTTTCCAATCTAGATCATTCATACATGTGAGGAAAATAATTTATTATTTAAAATTTCACTTTCACTTCCAAATCCCCAAATTTGTGGCACAGTAAGAGTTGAAGAGTCCCTGAATCAGGTAATCCAGCAAATTTAAGAAAATTATATCTTGCTTAGAGCAATTTTGTTGTCTGTTTTTGACTGCTGTAACAGTGGATATTGGACACAGTCCCACATGCATAGGCAAGGGCCTATGACTGAGTGCCCCCTGGGATTCATTCATTCAAATTCAATTCATTGTTCACTCATTTCATTTCAATCACATTCCAATTTTACTTCAAGTGTTTTAGAGATCATTTCGAATCTAAAATCAGAAAAGCATCATACAAACTGCATTTACATCATCAGCATTTTATATTCTTTGTAAGGTGCTATTCAGGGCCCAGCCTTTTTTTTTAATGGATACATTTTTGCAACATTGATTTTCAGCACGCAGGACTACGCAAACCCTTGCACACACAGAGAGATACTGCAAGGGCGTAGGACCATGGAGGTTGAACGTGCGAGATTCGCGCCGGTTATGTACGTTCCCATTCATACTTTTGTCAACATACCTTATTTAGCATGGCCTTTTTCTGGGCTCCCTCTTCCCCTTCCGTCGTCATGAATCCAAAAAGTCGGCTGAAATATAAATAAGAATAAATAATGAACGAAAAAATGAAATTTATGCGGACATTCTAGAATAAAAAAATAAAATATTTTCAATTTCATAAAATGGTCAGCTCAGCTCACCTATCGTAGGCAGTCGACAAATCTACTTCAGCGGGAATGGGAGCATTCGAAGTCATGACTTCTCCCACTTGTTCGGACGTCATTTTCCAACATTCTAGCTCAAAATATTCACTATCTACATCTCCAGAATCACCAGAGGAGCTGGAACATGTTGAAAATGGAGCGTCTGGCTAATTAGGAGCAGTCAATTTTGGTTGAAGTTGCAAAGCTTCGTACGGGATACTCGTACATGCACACAAACTCTACAACTCCCCTACCATTTATCCACGCTCGTCGTATACTTGCTCAAACACTTTTGTAACGCCCGTGTGTATTGGCTATTCGTCAGTCACATGACCGGCTTTTGCAGAGGGGATTTTGTTTATCACTGCGATTTCTTTTTTTCGGCGGACCATGCAGGGTCTGATATATTTCCAGAACAGAAGATAACTTTTTGCAATTCAGGTCAAGTGCCTAATCATTTATTATCTGCTTTTCATAAATTCAGTAGCAAGAACGCCTTTTTGAAACACGTGGAAACCATTTTCCAAATCTAACTAGAATTGGTCTAGAAGTTATAACTGTAGGCGGTTACGTAATTAGCATGTGGCATATATATTTCCGCTCACAGCTTTGCTTTGTTTACAAACAAAGGGTGTGACTGGCTGATAGCGGGTATATCCGCCCGACTCCCGGAACCCTACGGCCGCCATTTCCTCAGCGCAGACCGGCTCGCAAGTTACAACAATAACATAATATTCCAGTACCCGAGTTATCGGGTGCACGCATATAGGCCTAATCATCTTCCTGGATCTAAAATTGGGGGGAACTTATGGATTTGAATAAGAAAAAATGATGCGAAGACGTTGATGAATTTTTGCCCGGCTGGGCAGGTATAGCTCAGATTATATCAGCAGCTAGGCAAATGAGGCAGTGGAGCGGGCTTCCCCCCCCCCCTCCCCCTTTTTTAAAATCCTTATATTTGAACAACCATTGAGGTGGCCGCTAGTAATTTTATAAATTTTGCATGGTACGGTAGGATCGTACACATTATAATCGACTGTCATCGGCATGAGCGAAATGTCTTCTAAGATTGCTCGTTAAATGAAATAAATTTGATAATATTTTTCGAGAAGGACTCGGACAGCACACCCTCCTTCTTCTCGTTGCTACTCCTACTATCAGTACATGCTCTATGAAGGAGAACTTTGGCATCAAATTACTGAAGGAGATGTCAAATTTTGCTTGGAATGCCTACATGATCGTAACATCCCGAATGACCACGGAGATAAAGCAATCATCATTTCGTAAAGAGACGTGGATACTTCAATCAAAGCCTGATTTCCAAAGCAAATGCATGTTGACTTTTGTTGATTTATGATACCCTGATCATCATTTATGTTGCCCTAAAAATATCATAATTTCTCAGTATTTTTTTCTTTTTCTTCAGATTACTGGGATCCGCCCACCAAAAATAGCTGCAAACCAACATTCCCCTTGTGACATCACTTGTCAATCTCCATCCAGAAAATATTAACATTTCAATAGATATTGCTATGTCGGATAGTCACTGTCAAGTGTCATTTTCGCACAATAGCATTCTACGAACGAATACACCTTCACTAACCTTTCTTTTGCAGGTTTATTGCATCATGCCATTGTAAAAAAAAAAAAAAAAAAAAACTTGACAGTGACTAAATATACTGTAAGAAATACACACTAATATTTTAATGTTATTTTTTTCTTCAAAGTCACTTAAATTTCATGTAAATACCAACTTAATTATGCTTGAACAACTGAAAATGTATTTCTTACAATTTCCTAGTTGAATGAAAATAGACCTTTCATGGAAAAGCATAATTATTCTTTAATCCAAGCCAATTTTCTATGAAAGGGTTCATTCCCCTTTAATTCAACGTAATATGAACCCGTTTACTTAGATTATTTTAAACATTAGGAGTAGGCGTACTTTCATTCAACCAGGAAATTGTAGGTCCATGACATTTAATTGAAAATAAAAAAATAACATTAAAATGGATTCTAGCCTCACAAAAAAACAAAGGGATATCATACACTACTATCGTTGTCTCACAGGCTGCATGCAAACACAATTGCAGTTGGGTATCATCGCGCATAAAGAATATAATTATGTAGAGCAGTACATTCTGCGTAAGCTGTCTTTCGCTGCTAAATATTGCTTCGAAGGGGCCATTTAGATTTATTAATATTATTATGCAAATTGCCCAAAGTTGCTTTTTCGGCAACAAAGCTGAAATTGTTCAGAGACCACAAGGAATCACGAATCTACAAAAAACCTTCAACAGAAAGAACTGAAACAGAAAGTGAAAAAAAAAAAAAAATTCTAGGTTTAATATACAGGACTGTCAAATGGACTATTTCAAATTCATTTTCAAACGCTCGCGTATTCAAGCGATTTGCTCGGTTCTGGTTCATATTAGTTTTCATGCGTTCAAATTTATTTTTCCAGCATCGAAAAATGTGCTTCGCACATCCAAATTAATTTATCGTCGTTCAATTTAAAGAGGCCAAAGCGTCATTCAAGTTCATTTACGACGACTTTCATTTTCATTAATATAGACAGTCAAGTTAGCAGTATGTTCATTCATTTTACAAGAAGTACAGAAAATAGCCGGGCTTTGCCTTTTTTATGAATCTAACTTCTCCAATTTTATCGTCATTTAAGCATTCTAATGTTTTCATATGTAATTTGTAGTTGCAAAATGAGGAAGTCATCCAATGATATGGTGTAAAAACGAATCATTAATTGGACTACCCTTAATTTTTTCATATACTGTATCGTTTCAAATGTGTATAGCATATTCAAAGTAGCCTTTCATCATATGGTCTGTCTTTTTCATTTTGTCTAACCTTATTTTTTCAGTAGACCATTCGTTTTGTTATTTCTTATTTTTGTTTTTGATAATCACAGGGCCCCAAAAAATAAAAGGGATGCTAACGGAGCTCGAGCAACCCCACTTCTAGTCAGAATCCAAGTTCCGCGACGCAGGGGCGGATCCAGGATTTTGTAAGGGTGGGGCACACAAATGAAGAATTGTCAACTTTGGGAAACTGCTTGGAGGGAGATCCGTATTTTTTTTTTTTTTTTTTTGGGGGGGGGGTCTCGCCAGCCCTCCAAAGTCGCTCAGTGGGGGGGGGGGGGGCTATGTGGTTCCGGTTCCCTTCCATAAATCTCTGACAATAAAAAAAAAGGGGGGCTCCGTTCTCAAAGGGGGGGGGCACAATCAAAAAAGGGGCGGGCACAATGCATTGTTTTCTTTCAAAAGGGGGGCACGGGCCGGGATTGCCCCCCCCCCCCGAATCCGCCACTGCCGCGACGCTTGCGTTTGTTTATCAACTTGGTTATACAGGTTCCATGATTTTACATCTTGGGAGAGTAATGTCATTTTTCATCATTATCATTTATTCCTGATCTATGACACTGCAAGAACACGACTTTACCTATATTGTTTCTAAATCCTATCTTGTAAAAACAATTTGAAATTCGAAGGGAAGGAGTACATTGTTGAATCCACTGCTTAAATCGCGAACATGCTTGTCTGTTGATGAAATCGAATTCCCAAATGTTCGCTATTAGAAGTTCCCATGATTTTGAATGCTCATTGGGTAAAATTCTAATTTGAATGCTCATTCTATCCAAATGTATGATGAAAGTATGCGATCGCTTGCCCTAAAAATCAAAGTGAATGCTCATTTTAGACAACTGAATGTTGATCTTGATGAGCATTCAGATTCAAATGAAATCGAGCGACTGTGCATCATAATTATTTGGCTGCTGTTTTGATGAATTTGACCGCGAAAACCTATATTATTTTATTTTGCTTTGCAATAAAAGTAGGCCTATATCTTTATTGTCCAGATTTGGTAAGTTTTATTTTCTTCATGCACGCTTAGGTCTTTGAAGCCAGAACTTCACTGTGGCATAGTGGTACGTTCGAAGCTTATTATATTTCCGATCAGGAAATGCGGAGGTCGAATCCCTCTCGAAGCCCCGTGTACGTCCACAGTATTCAACAAGAACGTTTACAGATCCCTCTCTCTCTCTCTCTCTCTCTCTCTCTCTCTCTCTCTCTCTCTCTCTCTCTCTCTCTCTCTCTCTCCAGGGGGGGGGGGGGGGGTGATGAGAAAAGGACATCCACGAAGTATAAATTGATTGGATAGTAGTGTTGTTCGGGATAATTTTAGGGGATCGTTGTAACAGTTTAGATTTCCCGGGGTTGTCTTTGGGAATACGAATTTTTTAAAAATGTGCATGGAGCTACTCGAGATAATGTCGTATAGAAGCCATGCATTGTTGAAATTGACAAAATTAATCTTTCATTTTCGAATCTATTGTATCGATATTGATTGGGTACTAATACATTCCATATAATTGATTTGTCCACTCATGGGTATAACAATGTTCATTCGTTAATGTATAGAATAGTATGTTGTGGATAATACCATGCGATTTGTTTTTATGTATTATTTTGTACTCTTCTCACTGAAAAAATGAAGCTCCTCTTAGTCACATATAAATCATTTCTCGTGAGATGGCGTACTTTATGAAACAAACCAGTGCCATCCATACATAGAGTTTGGCCAACTCTGCTCCAGTGGGTAACAATATGGCGGCCTGTTGCTTTGTTAGGCAAGCATGTAACAAAGGAATATACGCCATGTTGTGCCCAACTGAAACCGAGTTGGTCAAACTCTGTGAATTGATGGCTCTGAACAAACGAGTTTTAATTAGCTTGGTTGTCAGGCTACCCCATAAATAGTCGAAATATTATTATCACTGTAGAATTAAACTTAAAGAGATGATAAATAAGTGGGTGAAATATTTCTTTTTATTTTAACAAAAATTATCGATACTAATTGCATTGAATTTCTAGAATAGATACCACAAAAATATTATAATACCATATTATGTTCCATTCAGTTGCTTGTTTGTTTGTTTGTGCTTGGTTGTTGTTTCTTTTTTTGGGGGGGGGGCTCGACTGAGGTGTTGATTTACATTCAACATGAAAAGAAAATTGTGAATCAAATACAATTAAGCCAATAACAAAGACATTTTTCTCGAAGGTACATTCACTGATAAAGATTATTTCAGATTCCATTTAACAATTTCTCCTGTAGCCTTTTATATGACTGTTTCATTTGTCTCTTTGTTTTTGTCTGATTTTGTTTTTTTTTTTCTATATCGCTTATCAATCATCTTTCGAGTCTGTATACGTGCTTCAGTGAGTTAGTGTGAGTCATTATCTTGGCTTTATAATCTCTACCAGCATTAGGCGTTATTGGCGCTTTAGGGACGAGCATGGTAAATTTAGGTTAATCTCTTCACATTGGTAAAGTGCCGGTGTGTATTATGCACATGTGTGTTCAAAGTAATAATTATAAAACGGGTTCAAGAATGTAGCCATCCTGATTGGTCAAATAACACCACGTGACCGTGCAAAAAAAAATTACTAACGCACGGCGAGGGAACTAACGCACGGCTAATCCGGATCAAACACTAAAATTGTAAGAAAACACTAAGATTGTAGACCCGTTTTATAAAACTTTTAATACATGGTTGTGAGTTCGTGCATTAGTGCGATCCAGCAACACGCAGGTTTTTATCGTGGTGTCTAACACACTCGGCTATGCCTCGTGCGTTAGTACACCACGATAAAAACCTTTGTGTTGCCAGATCGCACTAACGCACTCCCAACCATGTATTAATAGTATAATGCTGCATGATTTATACTCAGTGAAATGCTTTCAGTAGGAAGTCAGGGGCCGCGGAGCGTTTTTGAAAGTGGGGGGGGGGGGGGGGGGGGCTGATCTGATTTCACTCATTAATGCACCGGCGTAAATTCAGTTTAAGCAGTGGGGGTATGATCGCAAAAGGCATTGAGGGGAAATTTCCAAAGTTTAGGGGCACCGATAAGGGCTGTTTCAGGAAAAAGGGGGCACCTACAACGGGAAATATATACAATCTCTAAACATTGTAATATATACCCTACATTGTGATTACATTAATTTTATAAGGATATCAAATACGTTTCTCTCTTATATGCTCTAATATAATTTACTTAAGCATCAAGTTTGCAGTTGGGTTTAATGACCTACATATTAATGTGCGGGCGAGCGAAGCGAGAGAGCATTTTTTAAAGATCTGTGAGGCTGCATGGTGATCAACAACATCTTATAAAGAGAGAAAAAAAACATTTCTGAAAAGTGTTTAAACACAGTCTCGGCATGAGAGACTGAAAAGACCTCTAATAAGTAACATAACTATATCAAATATAAATGTGAGCGAGCGTAGCGAGCAAGCCTTGACGAAATTAAAGTAAAGTTGCTCTAAATCGCTATAAATTAGGGGCACAAATTATGGAGCAAGAAAAAGGAGGCCCTTATCAAGAACGATAATGGCACTTATCAAAAAAGAAAAGGAGCAGAAGTACATGTATGTCATATTAAAAAGAGCAATTATCAGACGATGAAACATGTGGTATTTGTCGCACATGAATATTGGCACTTTATACCAGAGGTAAAAAGGGCACTTATGAGAATGGAAAAGGGGTGTTTTTTTTTTAAATATATATATAGAGGAAGAGGGGCTCTTATCAGAAGGAATTGTACTTCTTAGAAAGAAAAGAAGCCCGTTTCAAAATGAATTAAGGAAAACTTATCAGAGGTGTAAAGGGGTACTCATCAGAGATGTCAAGTGTCATTTAACAGAAGGCGGAAGGGGCACTTGTCGAATTAGAACGGGCACCTCTCAAATTTGAATAGAGGATATGGCCACAGGTAAAGATGCACTTATCAGACGGAAAGGGGGTAATTCTTGTATCTGAAAAGTGAGAATGGAAAAAAGTCAGTTACTGAAAGAAATTAATAGGTACATTTGATGCAAATGATATAAAAAGGAAAGATTTTATAAGGAGTTTTATGATAGATGAAAAGGGAAGAGGCTCGTTTATAGAAATAAAATAAAGGGAGCTAGCACTTATCAGAAAGAACAGGGGCAATTATAAGATTGGAAAAGGGGAACGTATTATAATATAAAGGATAAATGGGGAAGGGGCACTTCTTACTAAGGAAAAGGGACAGTTGTCAAGGAAGAAGGGGCACCTCTCAGATTTTAATAGGCCTCTGGCAATTATCAATGGTAATAAAATCAAATTTTAAGATTGTAGAACGGGCAGGAATATAAAGGAAAGGAAGCACTTATCTAAAGTAATCTATGTAAAATGGGAAACTTCTAGGCAGTGGCGTATCTACGGGGGGCAGAGGGGGCACGTGCCCCGGGCGGCACTTGGAGGGGGCGCAAAAAACGCAAAAGAGAGAAAGAAAAAAGGGAGAAAATGAAGAAAATCATAATTCTTAAGGATTATGCCCCCCCCCCATTCGCATGGTAAATGCATTAGAAAAAAAGTTTTTGAGGGTTTAAAATGCGAAAATTTTCTAAATCTCGGTCGCTTTGTTCCCTCGCATAATCATTTTGTTTCAGGATTTCGTAATTTCGCGTCCCCAGTACACTATAGTTTTTAAATAGCTTTTTAAAAGGGTTCATAATTTGAAAAATAAAGATGTAATTCTTGTTGCTTTGCTCGCTATCATGTAAGTTTCATCAGACTCTTGCTAAATAATGCGCCCCCAATATAGGAGGTGTATAAAATAGTATTTGCAAAGGTTCAACATTTAACAGAAATCTCAACTTTCAGTCGACTTGCTAAATTCCTCGGCCATTTCTCAAGGTATTGCACATTTGTACCAATGGAAAACATGTTAGTAATGGACATGGATAAGAGATTTTGATATATAAAATCGGTCATATATATCGGGACATTCAAATCATATCTTTAGCATTTTATCTGCATTTTATAGGAATTCTCACAACAATAACAGTCTTTTATATTAATTTTATCAATTTTATCAATTACTAGAAATTATTTCTTCCTTGAAAATTAGGGGGATTTTTTTTTTTACGTGTCTGCTCAAAAAAGTGGGGGGCTGCAGCCCCCCCCCCCCTCCCCCGGTTCCGCGGCCCATGGGAATGGTCATAATGAGGGTGCGTTCAGAGCAGCTTCAGAGCTGCTATTTTCAGGCCAGAATCAGCGTTTTGATACGCGTTTAGTTCAAAACTCGGTTGTGTTCGGACACCTTTTTTTTTTCCTCGTATATATATAGAAAAGTGGTTTCAAAACACTGTTCCAAAACTCATTCAGTGCATGTGGTATGCGAATCTAGCGGAAGAGGCCCACTTTGCCTGGAGAAAAAGAACTATAATTATAGAAAGGAAACGGCGTTTCCAATGAAGTCCTGTGCTTTCGAAACGCTGATTCTAGCTTCGAACCCAAGGCTATCTTTCGTTTCATCACATGTTACACGCATATCACAAGTCCATAATCAAAATGATTACCTTTTACCCAATTTATATATCTCTTCCCGCGTTTCTAATTATAACTCGATATTCGCAGGACCCATTCTCGATTTTTAATAACCCTTAGACATTTCGATTCTGGCTTGAACACCAAAAGATTATCATCGCGGTGTTAATTAGGAATTGATGAGAGTTCAATTTTGGTCTTCAAGGAGCAAAAGAAGTAGACACTTCTTGTTGCAATGCTATTACGTAACGTGCAATATTTATTTTATTAATACAGCAATGTCCGGTTAAAACAATTATGGACGATGGCGTGTGTTGGTTCCCTAATGTATATGGAGACAAGACGGAACGTTCACGATTTTGTGAATGTCTTTAGAATGTCACTTTGCCTCTCTGACCTGACAATAAGCATGATAAACTAATCATGACATATAGTATTTTAATGTTCATTTTACTTTCTTCCGAAATAATTAGGTCCTAAACAAAAGAGAGAGAGAGAGAGAGATAGAAAATATTTTCATCTTTTAAAAACTGAATGTCTTAAAACTATCAAATAATTTCCATGATTTGAAATTTTAAGTTATATAGACATGAGACACAGAGATGATAACAGTATTCAATAATTTTGTTTTTTGTTTTGTTTTTTGTTGCTTTGTTTCGTTTTCTATTCTATCCATTTATTTTCTTTGTTTGTCTTGTTTTTTACCACCGCACGGAGAATTTCACCCCCAAAATGCTACTAGGTATAGGAATACTCATTTCGGAAATGATAACGGTAGACAAAATTATATTTTCTCAGGACATGCACGTCAGGGATTCGAACCCTCTACCTGAGATCCAAGATCACTGCGTGGATGAACCACGTAACTTCCATAATTTATTGCCTAATGAGAAAGGGGTATGATGTATAGCCCGTATTGTTATATCACTCTGCAAACAATAAAGACTCATGCAAAGACCATGCATCTCACGAGGCAATTAAGACCAGACAACACTTGATTGGAGGCGATCGAACGCTATCGTTGACCGAAATTCAAACCGGATGTCGTCTGCTCGGATTTCGGAATCTAGACTCTTTTGGTCGCGACTGTCATGATCATGAATTCCTTGGAAATATTGTTTGGATGTCTTTCACTGTATTTTGTTGCTACATTACGTATGGTACTTTTTAAAGCCTAAACGGGTACTTGTCCGAAGTGACTGTTCATCCGTTACCAAAGCAAAAAAAGACTGGGCAGACATATCTGAACTAAACACCTAAAAGTAATTTCCTCCCACTATATGGGGAGTGACCATGCATCATACCAACTGTTGTTGCACATCGTTTAAAATGTAGTTATATTAGTTTATTACCTTGGTCAAACTACTATCACAAGACTGGTATTATCAACATAAATTCGTCGGATTCAGCGCACTGGAGAAATACGACTCGTTCTTCGATGTCGGCGGCGAATTTTGAACATTTTGAGGCCTCATGGAGCTAAATTGTCAGTCATCTACGAAGTGCATTGTAGCACTTATACATCTTAATCGCTTTCAAATAAAGCATCTACTTTGCATAATATTGGGGCAGAAACTGAGAAACATTTATCCTTACCAAGTTGAATCTTTGGACACGTTTATTGGACTGAGCGAGGTCTATCTGTAATTGGAAATCATCTTCATGTATATTTCAAAGTAAATTTAAGCTTACTTCATGTTGGCTGTGGATGACGGCTTTGTGACATTCAAGGGGTGTAACTGCAAAAAAACCTTCTTCATGAAACCAAAGGGACTTGGGATGTAGCGAAAGTCGTCTACATTTCTTCATAAAGTCGAAGGTACTTGTGAGAAAGAGCAATTTCACAGGAATAAAAAAAAATGTTGCCGCTTTCAAACCCAACCCGCCTTTTGGGTTAGCAGACATGCATATTCACATTACCCCATACTTCATATTTAAAGCAGTCTCTCGTCACGTAAAGCGAGAAAACAACCGATTTCCTTGATATTGCACTACATCGTGAACAAAACTACATTACTAAAGGCAGATCAGCGATTTAAACAACTGCAACCAAACGTTATATATCGTTGACGGCTCTATACATAAATTATGGACTAAGTTGCTACCCAATTGTAGAAGAAAGTATCGAAGTAAATAATCAGAGAGATTTGCCAACAAGAAAAATGGATGACGGTTTGAGGCATCATGGGGTCAGTGGAAAGCGGCCCTTATTTCTTCTGGTGTTCCTTTTGGTAAGTCGGTGAATTTTTTTTTTTTTTAAAGACAGTTTGTTTGTTAAATCCCCATTAAATTATACCTCAAAGTTATATTCCCACTAAGTATATGTTTATTTTAGCAGGAGTAAGTGAGAAAAACAAAATATAATGGGGTTAAGAATGTGCCTGTGGTGGCGAACGTAGGAAGTGCCAATATGCACGGAGGGAGGGGGAGGGTTCCAGAAAATTTTAAAATCCAGATATTTTCCTGCAAATAATTATGTGGAACACATCGCTCGGAGAAAAAAGGTGTATAGTGTTCCAATGTTATTATTATTTTTCTGAACCTCAAAACTGGAGGTAGAGGGGGGGGGGGGGTACGCTTGGTATGCTGAATAGGCCACTAATAGTGATGATAATTCCCATGCTGTGAGTGGTGGTATTCCTGCATGAATATCTTTGTACACCCAAACGTAATGGTCAATACCGATTGGAGGCACTTTCAGTCGCGGATACACCACCCCCCCCCCCCCCCCCGGCCAGAGAAATCTGGATCCATTTCCAAAGATAGGGTCTTTAAGAATATACATATATTTCTTTCATGAATGGCATGCAATGACAAAGCCACGCGTAAATGTCTAGTGGTGTCTTAACTACAAGCAAGTCGTTGATTTCAAGTTGATGTCGATATTTGTCGACAAAATTGGCATGCATGAAAAACAACAGAGTATATTTTGTTAATTTCAACAATTGCTTGAATAATCATTACATAATACAAATGTACAATGACACCCATTAGTCTATAAATCATGTTGGTTATTCATCCTTATTATTTTACATTCAAAATTGTCAATATACGTGTATTAATCGATTTCATTGAATGTAGAAGAATCTACATTCAGCTTTCAGCTGCAATGAATTTTATATTGCATTGACCATGTCATATCAAATTAAATTTAAAAAAAGACTGAATAAGGGATGTCAAAATGTTACACCACCCTTCACATCTCCTGCCAACTTTTTCTTTACATAGCAACCGATTTGTATACACACTTTAACAGACACACTGCCAAGATACCAGACACAATTTTAATTAGTAACTAATTATCAACTTGGTGCTTATTTCTTCGCAAAGAATCCAGATAAAAATCAATGCTGAGATATTGATTTTCGTTTTAGATTGGAGCGCTGGAAAACTCCATGGTCCTCGGAGATAATCGTTATTCGTTTGAGATAATTATGACTTGTTTGGAGTCTTGGTAAAACAATCAAGAATCGTGATCCGTAATGATTGCGGTCGATCTCTGGTTTTCTGGAAGCAGTTGCATGGACAGGTTAATTGAGTAGTACATAGCGATAAATGCAGGGACCGCAGAGCGTTTTTGAAAGTGGGAATGGGGGGACTGATCTGATTCTACTCATTAATGACAATTTTCAAGCCTTTTCCGAGATTTTTTTCACGTGTCTACTCAAAAAAGTGGGGAGCTGCAGCTACCCTTCCCCCCCCCCCCCCCCCCCCCCCCCCCCCCCCCCCCCCCCCCCCCCCCCCAGTTCCGCGGCCCATGTAATGTATACTGTGCTGGTTTCGGAATCATCAAAATGACTAGAAATAGACTTAATCTTGCCGAAAGTCACATGCACTGCACGCAGAAACACGACTGTAAATTATGGGACTATAAACAAACACATGTGCCACAAAAGTTTGGTCAAAACTTTCAGCTATTTCTGGTATATGAGGCCAATGGAAGAGCAGTCCTCTTCACTTGAGGGGACATTGTTTTCTTTTATGATTCCACACTACCATAAAAGAATGATAGAGCTTACGAAATTGTTTCTCCTTTACCAGAACTCAACATGATCTCTTTAAGTCATTTGATTTATAGATTGATAATCGTTTGCTTCCATATATTCAGTTACATATTATGTATACAGCTTGCAAAGTACAAAATATAAAGAAGTATAAAGCACATTGTAAACAACTATATAAGAGTACACTTCTGAAACACAGAATTTCCAGTGATAGTCTTGGAAGGAGAAGCTTGTTGAAGAAAAGCCTCGGTTTAAAAGAAAGAAAAGACAAACACTGGAGAAGAGAGCTCTCAAGGGAAGGGAAAAACAGAAGTAAATTATATATGTAACACCTTAGCTAAAGATATTGGGATTTTGTATAGATTGCAATTCTTGCCACAAACTGTTTTGAAAATGCTGTACCATTCTCTTGTTTCTTCCCATATAAACTATTGTATTATTGTTTGGGGTTTTACTTCTAAAAGAAATATTGAACGAATTCATAAATTACAGAAACGTGGAATTCGCCTTATCACACATTCCCCGTAGCCTATCTTTCATCCAATTTACCCTTATTTAAGAAAATGCAAATCCTACCTATCCATGAATCCATAACTGTAGATACCGCAATTTTCATGTTCAAACTATCTAACAACCTTCTCCCTTTGGTTTATAATGACTTTTTTACTCTAAATTGTTTCATTCACAATTACAATACTAGGAATGCACAAAATATCTATCTTCCTCTCAATCGCACATCGGTAACACAAAATTCAATCTTTTATAATGGCCCAATCCTTTGGAACAGCCTTCCAACTAAATTTAAGAATAGTAAGACTGTAAAACAATTTAAATGATCTTATAAGCGACATCTTCTTGATACTAAATTACTGTATATGTTTCCCCGTCTTTTCTTCTTTCCTTTCTTTAGTGTTATGAACTTCTGTACACTTGATATTCTATCATTTCTTATAATTTTGTTTTTATGTACTCTGTATGAAGGGGTCATTTTTAACAAGCCTATTTGTGCTTTCCATGATCCCTCCACTATTATTTATTATACTGATTTGTATTGATTTTTTTGTAATATGTTTTTTATGGTGGAAATAAATGACTGAATTGAATTGAAAAGAGATATATAAAGGGGTGTTAAAGAGAGAGAAATAAAGAGAGAAAGGAAGAGAGAGAAAAAGCAACTTGAAACCTTTTAAGTCACGAAAAGGAAAAATATTTCCGGCAAACATCGACACACATCAATACTACTATTTCAAAAAACCCGATTCATATATTACTAAAAGATTTTTCAAAATAACTTTCGAAAAGAAAGAAAAGTGTAAGTCTGCAATTTGAAACACTTGTCACAAAAAGGACAAAAACAACGTATATTTCCGGCAATGATGTATGACACATTATCACAACTACTATTTAAAACCCGATTAATATTTTACAAAAACGATTTTTTTTTTTTTTTTTTTTTTTTTAATGAATTCGAAAATCAGCCCCAAATGTGATATGAAATGAAATTATTTTGTGTGGAGACAACAGTATGAGATTCTTTTAAACTGAATACGCTGTGATGATATAAGCAATTCTAGCATCATTTTGTAGAGCATCGATCTCAACATTCCTCTTATTCTTATAAAATATCAGCATTAATTTTTGACTTCCTGAAAATGTTTAGTGGTTCCTTAAAATATTTCCACGTATTTTTTATCTGACAGCTTGCTTGCTCCGACCAGCTGAAGGCGGAAACAAGTTCTCCGTCCAACGCTGATTCCAATTCGTCGACTTCGGACTGGTCCACAAAATTGTCTTCATCAACCTCTTCATCGACCGCTTCGTCTTTATCTACATTGTATTCTTTGTCTTCATCGGACTTTTCGTCTTCTAGGTCGTCTCCATTGGACTCGACATCTTCATCATCGTCCACATCGAACTCGAAGTCTTCTTGGTCTGGAACATCCTCATCATCTTCATCATCACAATCGTCATCTTCATCATCGTCCACATCGGACTCGCAGTTATCTCTGTCGTCTTTGTCTGGGATATCTTCGCAATCATCTTCATCACCACGATCATCATCGTTGTCGTCATCATCATCATCATGGTTTTTATCGTCCACATCAGACTCGCAGTCTTCTTTGTCTGAAGCATCCTCACCATCTTCATCACCACAATCGTCATCTTCATCATCGTCCACATCGGACTCGCAGTTATCTCTGTCGTCTTGGTCTGGAACATCCTCGTCATCTTCATCACCACAATCGTCATCGTCATTATCGTCTACATCAGACTCGTCATCTTCTTCATCATCCCCAACGGACTCGCAAACTTCTTTTTCTTCATCTCCGTCGTCGTCATCCTCGTCTGCATCGGATTCGTCATCATTTTGGTCTTCCTCGTTTCATGATGAGAAACCTTCGTCGCGGTCATCGCGGTCATCATCATTCTCAATCTCATCATCGTCGCAGTCTTCGTCTTCTCTATCTTCTCCATCGTCAGCTTGGTCTTCAGCGTCGGATTACCAAAATCATGTATACGATTGTGAGTATCCCTTTGAATCGGAACCCCGAGATTTTCATTTTGTATTTTTATTTTAATTATCATGTTTATTGTTCTTTCTTGATAAGTTGTTTGATATTTCGTGTATAAGTTATGCAAAGTGATTAGTAATAACATGTACATTAAGCGCTAAATATATGTTAATTATTATTACTATCATCATTATTAAGATTTTGAAAGACCACCCTAACACGGACACCCGTATACAGCGTTCATTGAGAGTCAAAACAAAAAGAATTCAATAAAACTGAGACATACAAATATTTTTAAACAAAACTGGCAATGAAACAAGATTCACGAGCGGGGTTGGGGTGTGACTGCAAAATGGGCAGCTTGAAAGATGCTGGAAAGGTAATGGAAATAATAAATTTCATGTTTCTAGCGTTTTCTGTAATAAATAAAATGAACGTCACAACTTTCAAAACTAAAATAGTCATCTTTCGTATTTTCACTATCAGAGGAAACCCTATTTAAAACAGAAATCAATAAATCGAATATATACATAATACATTCATCATCAATATTACAATTTTAGTTCATTTGTTTATATGAAATGCATCTTACAGAGTTTACAACTATGTGTAATTTGACGCAAATGAGATTTACATTTATACTTGTCACTATTTTAATGTACATTGAAAGCAGTGAGGTAGCTACAGTTAAAACGCCCCCCCCCCCCCTCCATCGAATGGCGAAAAAAAAGGCGGAGAGAAAGAGGGAAAACGGGAAGGGGTGGGCAACGTTCAAAGAAGGTGATTCGACCCCGTCCCACACCCCACATCGGTGGGTTGGATCGTTCGCATTTCATTGACCTAATAAAACTGGTGCCCCTTCAATGGCCGACCCCCACTACACCTCTGTCTATGCAAATTTTATGAACTGACAAATTTGATTACATTTGGGGCACCTATACGTCTAGATTAGAATATCATAATATCTGTCTTGTGTGTTCTGTATACAGATGCATGCTCATGGGCTACTCGCGTTATAAGTACAGAACCCGAAGCTATGTAAGTGTGATTAAAATTTCATAATTCATTCTTTCCATATTTACTCAAATATATATATATATTTAAAAGAGGGTCGTCTCTATGTTGGTTCAGACACCATCCCCATTCAAAATATTTGTCAGCAAATTTCATGATTGTTGGCAGATTTTGACATATATGAAACATGTTATGTTGGCAACTAAAAATGTTTATAACAGTGCTTTGGAATAATACTCATGCTAATCCGTATATTATAATTCAAATAATTTGTAGAGTGTGAGGAAATGACCGGAGAAAAATAAATGTTACTTCCAAATGACTTTTAACTAAATCGAATTATTAGAGGCTTATTTATAACATTTTTATATATATCATGGTTTATCACTAAACTCTCTCTGTCTCTCTGTCTCTCTCTGTCTCTCGTTCCCTTCCTCTCTCCCCTTCTTCCTTATCTCCTCCTCCCCCTCTCTCTCCCCTTCACTCCCTTTTCCTTCTCCATCTCTCTCCCTCTCTCGCTCTGTCTGCTTTTTACCCACCCCCTCCCTATCTCTATCTTTTTCGCTTCCTCCTTATTCATCACCTCCCTTCCTCCTTATTCATCACCTCCCTTCCTCCTTATTCATCACCTCCCTCCCTCTCTCTCTCTCTCTTTCTCTCTCTCTCAGTGTCGGTTCAGGAGGAAAGAACAGTTTGATAGGCCCGCCAGACGCCTATCCATGTTACACTAGCGTCCCTATCCAAATGCCCTCATTCGCCTACATAATCGTAAGTATCACCCCACCCCCTCCCCTCTTTCTTCCTGTCTATCACTTTCATAATGCTTACCAGGCCACTAATCCCATCCAAATGCCGTCACTCTCCTACAAACTCACTCCTAAATATTAGCCTACTTCTTCCCACCTGATAATTTTGGATGGTTATCTAAGTACACCTCTGATCCTTTTGAAAAGGTGGGGGTGGGCACTGACGAGGGAGACACACAAAACCACAAAGTCCCACGAGTCGGTTACATGTCGTTTTTCCGAAGGTTCTTTACTCCGACGGTTCTTAATGCCGCAAATGAAATAGGGTTCATAATTCCGAAAAATGAAAATGGGTTCATATTTCCGAAGGTTCGTAATTCCTAAAAGTTATGTAGGGCTCTATTGCATTTCCGGAATTACGAACCTTCGGAAAAACGAGTACCCCCCCCCCCCCCCCCCACTAGTCATATAGTTAGACTATACGTATGATGTATGATATTTATGTATTTATGTATGATATTTGTTAATAAAGGAACCCTGTGGAAGAGCTAAAAAGAAAAAAAAAAGATATATAGTTAGACACACGAACACACATACTTTAGTGGATTACCTTTTTCAATATTACGTAAAATCGAGTCAAATCAACCCTCGGAAAAGTTGTCAGAAAGTCTGCGACAGGAGTATAGTTTCTCGAAGATTGGAGTTGCCCAAGTAATTGTTGTTGAGAGTTATATTGCCCGGGGTGGATTTTCTAAAACACTAATAGATATGATATGATATCGAAATTAATTATGTTGTTATGAGAGATATGCCAATATATATATATATATATTTCAAATATGTATTTTACTTTCAATCTTCCATGTTATAAAAGATAATTATGTTAATGTTATATTTATTCTTGGGAACCTACACAAACAAGCTATGCTTTCCAGTAGGTTCCTTTTTCATTTCATGATTTTGTACTTTGTAAATCATATTGTTTTGTATTTGGAAAAAAATGAAATGAAATAAATCTTGCATCAATCTTGCATCAATCTTTTTCGATCGCTCTCTCTCTCTCTCTCTCTCTCTCTCTCTCTCTTCTCTCTTTATTTTCTCTTCTCCATTCTCCTTCCTCCCCCCCCCCCCCCCTCTCTCTCTCTCGCTCTCTCACTGGAAATATAGTTTGAGATCCCCGAGGAATTGTTCGTACGACGGGTTGCTATCTACATGCCGAGAGGTATTGAGTCCTTAGAGTATATCATGGCCTACGATTACGACGCGGATGAGTTCGAGTTCGTTTGGGAGACTTATGAGAAAATCGTTTTGGAATGTAGTACCGGTATCTTAGCGGCTGAAGTGGATGTGAGTAAAACCATGGTCCTGACATATTCAGCAAATACCTTCTTTTCTTCCTCGAATTTCTGATTTTGTTGGATCATATTTTTTCTAGTACGCTAAATAAAGGCATCATTTTGTACTGAATTGTATTGTATATGTGTTCATTACATTATTTTATTTTATGACAAATCAAATCATATCAAATTTATATCCTGTTATAGTACAATGTTTTACATTATTTTATATTGTATAATACTATATCATATTATTATATTATATATATATATATATATATATATATTATATCAAATTACATATTATTACAGTATATAACATCATATTATATAAAATTACATAGTTTTACAGTATATAACATATCATATCATATTATATTACCACACAATATTACATATTCTATAACATTATGTTGTAATGTATAGGCTAATCTTTGTGTAATCATATTCAACACTGAATTCACAGTATTACGAATTCCCTATACTTATACATCATATTATTGTCATACTGAATCATATTGATTTACATTATATGATATTGATATGTTTGTGTGTTTCGACATCGAATTCACAGTTCCACGAATTCCCGACCGATACGATTGCCCTCTGGTTCAACGGGGATTGGAGCGATGATGGAATAGAGGTGGACGCGGTGCAGGTCTATGGAACACGATGTAAGCTTCATACTTTCATCATAATAGTAATAATGATAGTAATAATTGTAATAGTAATAATAATGACTATGATGATGATAATAATGATAATAAAAGTAATAATAATAATAATAATAATAATAATAATAATAATAATAATAATAATAATAATAATAATAATAATGATAATAATAATGATGAATAATAATGAATAACAATAATATGAAATGATTTTGATGATAATGATGGTGATGATATGAGTAATGATAACGTAAATAATTTTTGTATCGTGCATATCAGAACGCATCGCAAAGAGATTCGAAACCTCAACCTTTGATTGAGAGTCAAGTGAATAAACCTCTCTACGACAATGCTCCCACATGTATTAAAATTTTTGGACGGTGACGGCTTTTTATTCCTACATAAAAGGGGTTATGTAGGGATGTCGGACCAAATCTGCCGAAAGGTTAGCCCCAAATCTTCGAAAGAAAAAAAATGTTTAATATATTTTTTGTTATATATCAGACAAACATGTATAGCCTTGGATCGATGAGTTCATATCTACTCATGATAGCTCTACCAATTTCGTTTAATCAAAAATTTGAATTTAAAGCTAACATTTCAAAGTTCTGATTTTTTTCACTTATATTGAAACTAACGTTTGCCACTCTGTCTGTCCTTGTCTTTTGTTCCTCTGCAGCAAGCCCCTCTAACGTGCGTATCGTAGAGGGCGGTTCACTGACCAAGGGGCGGATTGAGGTCTTTGACCCTGTTGAATGGAATTGGGGAACTGTCTGCAGGAGCGGCGAGTTGAACGACAGGACTGGCAAGTTACTTGCGCATCAGCTAGGCCAGTGTGACTTCGACCGGTTCGGTGGAGATGGGGAGTTTCCAGCCAGCATGTATTCGGCGATAGTCAACAATCCTCAGTGTTTCTCCTCTGATGACAATATCCTGGACTGTTTGGAGTCAGGAGGAAGCTGTGACATAACAGATGTTGGCATTGTATTCACTCACAGTAAGGGTTTCTTGAGAGCAATCGTCCAGTTCCATTTTCTATCAGTAATGATGTTCTTGGATACAAGAACAGTTCACAAATATCTTTTATGTATGCTTTTCTTCAATGATTAGGCCTGTTCTTACTTTTTCCTACCCCTGCAGGTACTTTATATCTCATATCTCGAGATATTTTTAAATAAATGTACATTGTTCATGTAAAATTCATATGAAAAGTACCAGTGTTTGGGACAGCGGAAGACTCTATGTCTCAATGGCTAAACTAATTGTCTCTTAAAAATCGGACAATCTAGTTAAGTGTATTCGTAATTCTGCAGGTCTCTGAGCACTCATGTAAAACAAACAATTAACCAATCAGTGCATGTTCAAGGACCTTCCGTCCATGATCCTTGCTAACCCTAAAAATACGTTTTTATCGTGTTTCAGGTTCTTTGGAACTTTGTGAAGGGACTGTTGTAGAAGATAGTGAGAGCCAATGCACCTGTCATAAGACAAAGACCGTCGCCTATAGCAACATCTGCCTCGGCTATGCGAAGGTTTGTTCACCTTCCGTCATTTCGGTCTCTGGGGATATTGATGCACACCTGTACACAGGTCCGAACGACAACATCGTGGAGAGTCACGAGGAAACGACTACAGGAGAATTTACGTCTCCTACATCAGAAGGTAAAACCACCGCAGAAGAAACGACATTCGCGGAAACAACACCTGAAGAAACAACAGTAGGAGAGGTTTCTTCAGAAGCAACAACGTTACCTGAGACTACAGCTGGAGAAACAACGTTACCTGAGACTACAGCAGGAGAAACAACGTTACCTGAGACTACAGCAGGAGAAACAACGTTACATGAGACTACAGCAGGAGAAACAACGTTACCTGAGACTACAGCTGGAGAAACAACGTTACCTGAGACTACAGCAGGAGAATCAACGTGTGATGAAGTCACGGTTGGAGAAACAACGTTGGGTGAAGTCACCGTTGCAGAAACGACGTTAGGGGAAGTTACCGTTGAAGAAACGACGTTAGGGGAAATTACCTCTGAAGAAATGACGTTGGGTGAAGTCCCGGTTGAAGAAACAACGTTAGCTGAAGTCTCGGTTGGAGAAACAACGGAAAGGGAAGTTATCGTTGGAGAAACAACTATAGATGAATTCACGGTCGAATTAACGACGTTGGTCAACCCAGTCTCTGGAGAAAACACAGCAACAGAGTTGCCTTTCTCAGAAGAAACGGTTTGGCAAGGAACAGATGTCACCATATTATCTGATAAAGTGCCGACATCTGAAGTTCCCAGCGTTTGGTCAGATGATGGCTCTTCGGTGTTGCCGCTTGTCAGCAATGACGGGGTCGAATCGGACATGCAGTTGGCTACTACAAAGCACTGTGCTAGTTTAGATTGTCCAAGGCACCTTCAGTACAGCGGTAGGTTGGTTTTTATTTCTTTTCTGTTAGCATGGTAGGATGAACTCGATTATCAGTATGATTATAGGTAGATTGAATTTAACATTCCCTTTCCGATCTAACTGTCAGTAAATATCAGTCGATATCTGTCTGCTATTTTAAGAAGGCTGTACAAACTTCAGGATAACAGAACTCGTCTGTATGTCGTTCGAAAAATAATTCCTCTTGCCATCATCATTCTGATGATTCACAATTGTAATTACTTTTAAATATGTTATGCTAATCAGACTTTAAAAAAATCTTTCGTTTGAATTTGTGTTTGATTCCAGACCGTGCCGAACTTGTGGACCTCAGGAATGCATCCATATCGAGTTCGAGCTCAAAATCGAATCACGCCGCCGAAAGTGCCTTCTTACAACAACTCATCCCCACTCTCCTGGACTTTGAGTACCTGATCGACAATGACTTCCTGCGCAACTACCAAGGCTTTACCGGCTGGCGTCCGGCATCTGATGACACCAAGCCCCCGTACATCCGTGTGGACTTTGAGATGACGGTGACCGTCCAGGGCTTGGTCGTTCTAGGAGGGCAGGGCTCCGGAGCACATGTGATGTCTTTGAAGGTTGCGTATGCAGACACACGGGAATTCGCTTGGAAGTACTACCAGGAGGGTGGTACTACGCAGTCATTGGTACGACTGCATGAGTTGTAGTAATGCTGCTCGCTCACTTTTGTGTGTTACAAGACTATTACTGTTTATACGACTGATATTGTCTAATATATTTTATCCATCTTCTGTTGATTCTGTTGTAAAATTTCAGGCTGACGATGGAGTTTGCATGACTCCGAAACATGTACCATTTCTTAAAATGTTATGTTTTCTTTGTTGTTGTTTTTTTATTTTGAAACTGTTATCGTGTCGTCCTTTTGGAAATATCGATCTTCTGCTAAGAGCTATAGAGGCAGAAGGGCGTTAACCTATATGCTTTAACACAGTGTTAATGCCCTTCTGTGGCCATCAGCAAACGCTATTATCTAGATTAATATCAGTACCGTTGTATGTGAGACTACACTGTAAAAAAAAATTCGTTGAAATTACTCAAAAAATATTCGTCAACGGATTGCCTTGATTATTTTAAGTATTTGTCACAGGAAATTTTAAGTAGAATTTATTTATTTTGCTTAATAAGTTTTTACTCAGTTAAATTGAGTTACATTAACGTAAATAATTTAAGTAATGTTATCATGATAGATAACAATTAAAAAAAAAATTATGACATCTTTAAACTTGTACCCATCTAACATTCACTGACACTTTTTCAATTTACATGATTTAGGATTTAACCAATTATCTATCATCATCACAAACAAATATTATTATTTACGCTTTAATTTGACAACTATTGAAAGGGCTCCGAATTCTATATATACTCGATCGTATCATCTTTAAAAGAAAATTGGTTGACAATTTTCCTGAAATATCAAGTTTTGATTTGTTTTGAATTGAGTGACAATTAAAAATTGTCCTATCTTCTTATCTTTGCTTAAATGAATTAGGAAATATTTTTAACTTCTTAAATTTTCATTCAACCACAAAAAAGAATTGTTTTATTTAAAAAAGAGATTAATTTGGTCTTAATGAATATTCATGAATTATGTTAATACTTATATTACGCACTGCATCAGTCTTCACTTAAAAAAGATAAGTAAAATCAACAGAAATTGTTTGAGTAATACGTATAACTTTTTATTTTGAGTAACATTACTAAATTGATACAAGTTGAAGTTACTAAAATTTTCTTTTGTATTCATTTTACTTTAAAATTTCACGTATTTTCTACTAAATTGAAAGTTTGAGTTAGCAAGACTTAAATCGAGTGCGTAAGTGGCAAAACTTATGTTTTGAAGTAAATTCTACATGGGAAAAATAAGTCAAAATTACTAATGGGCATATTATTTTTTACAGTGTATAGTTAGAGGGAGCCTTTTGTGTTTAATGCGCTTCCAGAAAAAGAAGCCCCTATATGTCGAATACATCTTGAAGTAAAGTGTCTAAATTGTTTCTCTATTAATTTTGTTTTCTCCTTTTTTCTTAGGATTTTGAATTGGATTATTCAAATGGTTATGCTAGGATAATGTTTGACCGATGGCTTGAAGCAAAGCGCCTGATACTGCTACCGCAGACTTGGCATGAGGAAATATGGATGCGAATTTTCGTTCTTGGTGCACGTTATATAGGTATAATTTAAGTTTTCTTCATAATATCTGTCTTTTATTTTTCTTTAATGATCCTTTATATAATGCATGGTCTTTGGACATAAATAAATAAAAGTCATATCGTCTTATCTATCAAAAAATCTGAGTGACTGAAACTACTCTCAGAGTGTCCATGCAAATGCTCAGCCACTTTGTCAAAAGTTCAGTGATTTTTTCCCCCCTCTCCTTATGTAATCTTTTTCTTCTTAAGAATCTATTTTCAATTTTTTACATTTTATTGAGAGACTTTTGAGTGATTTTTGTCCAACGTCTACTCAACAAATTGTACATTGAAATTTCTCTCTGAATATATTTCTTCCTTTGTCTTCATTGATTCTTTCCCTTTGAATCAATCTCTTCTCCGTCTCCTCTGCATTTCTCTCTTTCTCTCCCCTTATCTCTCTCTCTCTCAAACACACACACACCACACACACACACTCTCTCTCTCTCTCTCTCTCTCTCTCTTTCTCTCTCAGGGGGTCCAGTACCATTGGGTATGGAAAGCGGGGAGATTGCGGACGCCCAGATTTCGGCCAGCTCTTTCCTGGGTGTGGGTCATGGCCCGGAGGAGGGGCGTTTGAATGGCCCCTCGGCTTGGTGTGCTGGCCTCGAGGACAGTGACCCCTGGATTAAAATAGACCTCTTGACCCGTGCCCACATTCAAAAGATCGCGGTACAGGGGCTCGTCAACGCATCCGTCGATGATCCCGGGGTGTCGGGCTCGTACCCAGACGAGATACGTATGACATCTAGCTTAATTGATGGGTTCTATACCTACGTAGACTTAGAGGTGAGCGACTAGGAATAATGACTTCAATTACCCTTTTAGGAAAATACTCAATTACCATCTTAGTTAATAAACTCGTAGAACAATTACCCCCATGTAATTGCCCCTTGGACACCTACCACCTACGACAACTGTACCATAGGACACAATTATTACACCCTATGACAACTAGCTCTAATAAGAACACCCATGAATTTTAGGTTATCATTATGAGGTATTTTGTTGCTTGCTGGGGTAATTGACCTCGAAGGGGGGGGGGGGTACTTCATAACGATACATGAATAAGGACAAGACTTATTTGGAAGACAATGAATGTCCTCCGTTAACGAGACAATTTACGCATCAATGGACACACGTGACCTTTGAGCCACGCTGCTCGCTGAGATGCTGTGTAGAAGCTTTATGGTTCTGACTTGAGCGATCAGACTTACTTCCTTGGTAAAAATCATAGGAAAAATCCCCATGGCTTGTTAACTCTACTTTTTCGCATACAAAAACTACGGATATCACATGATGTTCACAAATTTCCAGGGTTAACATAATCATGACAATTATGAATGATATTAATTGAAAAAAAAGTTGAACCTTTGAGGTCTCTGCATTGCGTTTCTGTTCAGGGGCGGAACGAGCTGTGTGGCGCAAAGGTCAGCCGTGTTCACTAATGCAGAACTTGATCCCGTTAATGGAGGACTTTCATTGTCCTTCGATATCGGCTGTCTAGCTCTCTGGCTGATGACGGAGTTTTTAAATTGTAAGACGTTTGAGAATTCGTAGTTGTATAGTGAAATTTTGAGATATAACTATTTCTGATGTAGGCCATGTATTTTGAAGAAGATAAATAAAATATCGCCATTCATCTTACTCAATTTAACGTAACGATGGTTTTTATATGAAATGTGTATTCATCTCTAATTTCCTTATGCATTTTAGCAACAAGGAAACAGTGCAAGTAGTGCTGGAGATATACAGGAATTATACACATTTTGGGATCCCGTCGCTCGGTACATCAGGATCAAAATAAAATCATCAAGTACCGCTTACAGTTGTCTCCGAGTCGAGATATACGGCTACATGAACTTCGGTAAGTGGGACATTAAACGTGGTATTATCATCAAAAATTCTTAATTTGTTTGAAAGAATTTGAGACTTGTGTTTCCATGAAATAATCCGTTAATATGTAATATTATTATTTATTTTGTTCCACTCGGTATCAAGTATACAAATTCAAATTCAAGTTCAAATTCAAATTTATTGATATAAAATCATGGCATAATAGGATTATCATCAAAATTGAACAAAACAAGACAAAACTCAGCAGAGACATGTTGAATATATGCGAACAGAATACAACAAAGTAAAGGCACATTATATTAAACAAAAGTTTTAAATAATTATTAGGTTATAATTGACTGAAAAAACACGTAGGAAAATTATATTAGCTATCAGTTCGCCAATACAATCATGTACATATTCCGAACATAAATACAAATGGGATATGATAAACTGATGTCTTTCAGGATCGACTTGCAAAGTATACTCCTCCACTTCGGGATGGCGCCTGGCCGGAAACATTTTTCGAACTCATCGAAAATAACTGATTTTTCTTTACTTCATGTTCCAGTGAGTTCATTTATTGGTATGTAGTTTTTGACCAGTTCCGATCTGCACAGTTTGAAGCCAAATTACACACATTTCTGTTGCTTGTTCTGTGTGTTTTGAACAGAGCTATGGCCTGATTTTGATGGTATTGACTTTGACGATCACATCGATTATGGTACCAGTGACGACATCCACTTGGAATGCAGTTGTTTAAAGAGCCCTCCAATAGAGAACTTTAAAGAAGGTGAGAAAAATTTCAGTGATGGCATTTGAATGTCGCCTCTCTTCATCTTCTTCTTCAAGTTATTATTCTACTTCTTCTCCTTCTTTTTCTTCTTCTTCTTCTTCTTCTTCTTCTTCTTCTTCTTCTTCTTCTTCTACTACTACTTCTTTTTCCTCTTCTTCTTCTTCGTTATCATTATCATCATTTTCCTCTCCCTTTTGTTCTTAATTCCCAATTTCCTTGATTTTTCCAAACGCCATTTTGACGAAATAATTAAGACTACTTAATGTTACTGAAAGCCTTCCTGTTGTTAGGAGTGTAACTTTTCTCTCTTTATTGTATAGCTATTTTCTTTTTAAAGAGTGGATGTAATTTAATGATCTCGGCAGTCTAATCAATGATAATCTTGTATCTATCTTACAGACTACTACTTCTTCTTGAGCGGTTCCGAAATTGTTGACTCATACTGCCCGGGACAAAACTGGCACGGGGACACCTCCGCCGTGACACCTTCTTCGAACTGGCCAGAGCAAACCTCGGGTCTCTCCCCCGTTTATTCGAGCGCAACGACCGAGTCTATCTTCACGGACATTTTCAGCGTGGAGATTTCGTCCCCCGCTCTGACGTCACCCTCCTCTTCATGGCTGTGTCCCGGCATGACCCCGGACACCACGTTCACATCCACCATCATCTTTCGAGAAGTCTTGGCCATACGTGAAGGTAGTTCCCTTTGCATTCTCTCTCACAGGGGCGTAGCAAGCGGGGGTGTGAGATGTGACACCTCCCACATTTATAAAAAAATACGGCCGGCAAATTTTGAATTCTTATTCGATGTCAGCGAATGTCAAAGATTGATGACTCTTTTCTCAACTAATGCGTCGGCAAATTTGGTTCGACACCCCCCCCCCCCCCCCCCCATTCACAATAATCAAGAAGCATTCCTGCTAACTCATATTCGAATATGCAGAAAATTGAAGAAAAAATGATGAGCTCTCATTTGGCGAAAGAATGTTGTATGTACCTACTAAAAGTACAAAATACATGTACTAGAGAAGTTGACAAAGTTTTTCTGACGAGCTACGGGGGCGGGCTTGCTCCCTAGCCAAACCCTCTAGCTAGGCCAGTGTTTTCAGTTACGGTATTCACAATTTTGAGAATGTAATCTGACAAACTTTAAAATGCATTTCTCATATAATTACCATTTCATTATTGGCAGATTACAAAATTATATTTTAAAAGGGAGATATGACACTGTGCATTGATTACTGTTATCATCATCATTACCATAAGTACTATAATTATCTATAAATCGGACGAGTTGGACGCTTTAATTTACTTGAGGGTCTGACGGAGCTTGATGACGGGGCATGGACCATTCAGACAAGGTGATCGCCGCGGATCATTATCATTGTCATCATCAAAATTAAATGGTCATTAAAAAACACAAATTATCATTTAACATGTTTTAGGCTGTGTGAGATTAAACTACTTTCTTCGAGGTGATGACCGCACTAGTTGGACGCTTTTCATGAGGGTCTTGACGGAGCTCGATGACGGTACGTGGACCCATTCAGACGAGGTCGTGGCATCGGCCCATGGCTCGCCTGGTGGTTCGTCGGGGGAATGGACAGAATTCTACATCGATTATGAATTCAGTGAGAATTATCAGGTGTGTCCGAGTTACTGTTATTGGGTGCAGCAACTATGAAGATAAAACTTTGACCCTTTAAAGTGGTATATAAACTAAATTATATATTTTTGTAATATAGATATATTGGCATCAAAATTTCTCATGGAAACTACCAAGAATCGAAAATGTTAAAGTTGATCATGTTGATATTTCTTTTGAAAACTTCAGCCTAAGAACATGTATGTTTTCCAATCATGATATAATGTTTAAGCGTTTAAGGTGATTTAGTTAAAGCTGTCAATCTTGAAAGATTAATAGGCATGATAGGTAGCTGGTGGTTCAAAGTTTCTTAAATAATTAGAGCGCTATATGGCAGCTCGGCAAAACCAAGCCCAAATTAATACTGATAAGCGCTTTGTGAATATGGAATTAATTCATTAATGTTGTTATAATTATTATTATTACCTTTACTATAGCCTCTGACTACTAGTATTGTTTTGGCATTATTATGGTAACTGCTATTGTCATTTTCAAAATCATTATCACTATGCCTACCCTCAAATTATCATCAGCATTATCATGATTCTGTCATAATGATACAAACAAATCAGTGAACCATTATTATTGGTGATAAAAATGCAGTCATTAGTATTTTTAACGGAAACATTGTTACTAGAGTTATTATTAATATAAATAGCACTGTTACTCTTCCATGCCCATTCGCAATATTGTTGTAATAATTTACTGTTATTATTCTCCACTCTCATCAGCTGGTTGCAGTGTTCACAATCATCGCTGACGGCTATTCTATGGTAGCGTTTGGGCCGGATAGTTTCCAGTTAGTCTCAGGTATCTATCGTATATGCCATACCTTCAATCTAAACAGCTATTGTCAAAGAGGCAGTGGCGTATCCAGAAATTGACAAACAGGGGGGGGGGGGGCGGGTAGGACAGAAACTTCAATCAAATTGTAAACCACCGTTGTGTGAAGATGGGAAATATTGATGAGAAGTTGTCTAGGGGTAAAAGCCCGGGGTGTTAATCCAAAAAGGGTAGACTTAGGTTTAGTTTCGGGAATGTGCCCGAAGGGGGGTAACAGTCCGGGGCTTATTATTAGAGGTTGTTTTATTAATAGAAATATGTTTCTTTCTCCTGATTTTTTTTAAAGGTGTTGTAAATGCTTTTCTCGCACTAAAGTGTAATTTGACGTGTATTTCTCTACCAAAATAGTAATATTTGTTTTCTAGTGGAATGGCAGTTATCTCAAATTAAGTAAATAATGTTTTTAAAAACGCTACTTTACGTTCCACCTCCTCGTGTTACAGATAGTTTTATTGATGCGAAAGAGAACAAATTGGGGATGATGAGCTTGAAAATCGTAGACCACCAGATTTCAGCATCCAGCGAGCTCAGTGTTAGCACCCCAGCCACATCTGCCCGCTTGTACGACGGTACCGGCTGGTGCCCCAGCGAAAATGACACGGACTCTTGGATTCAGGTATTCATATCTTCAAATGACATCGACTTAACAGTCAGACCCAACTTCGGAAAACCGAGCACAGGTATATACTCCGAAAACGGCGTATGGAGCAAGATAAAAATAGAGCCCTCATAGTTCAGTGCGCGACAGTGTGTACAAAAGGCATGGGGAAAATCGTTCGATGTCGACCTGCTAATGATAATATATTTTCAAAAATAATGCTGCGGATATATTTATTTCAAATGTTTGTCATTTGAAAGTCATTTCATATGACGAATCCTTCAAGGATTTTGAAGATAATTGACACGCAGCATTATTTAAAATATATATACATATATATATATATATATATATATATATATCGTTGTCAGGTTGACTTTTCAAGATTTTCCCCATGCCTTTTGTACACACTGCCTCGCACTGAACGATGAGGGCTCTATTTTTATCTTGCTCCATACGCCGTTTTCGGCGTTTATACCTGTGCTCGGTTTTCCGGAGTTCGGTCTGACTGCTTAATATCCTTTAGTCATTTTCCTTAAGAATCGAAATGATAGTAGGGCTATTCTGTAAAAATGTGTCCCGTAATAGGACATACCTAATGTATCTCTTATTTTGTTCAAGAATTAATAATTTACTTAATATGACCATTGACGAAAGTGTCTATCTTTAGCTTTCATCACTTTGTAATGACCACCATTTTTTGTTTAAATCAATTACTGTGTGCACGTTTAACTCGTAGGCTCGGGCGTTAGTCCAATAGCGGGCCTTGTGACAATAACCCATTTACTACTCTTGGGTTGAGAGTGGCAAATGTAGATTGATTTCTGATCGATCGGGGGTCGAACCGGGGCTCGAACCCATGACCTTCGCATCTTCATTGACGTGTTTCGTCCATTTGGCCACGACAATAAATGTAGATGACAATACATTTTTGTATTATACAGTAAAATGATGATAATTATACAATTATTATATAGAGACAGAGTTATCTATCTCAGTTATTACGACGTTCTAACATTTCCCTATCTTTCAAAACCTCTATTTTTCTTGCACCCTCACTCTCTGTCTCTCCCCCTCTCCCTCTTTCCTTCTACCATTTCTACCTATCCCACTACCCCCCCCCCCCCCCTCCCCTCTCTCTCTCTTTCTCTCTCAGGTGGACATGGAAAAGGTGATTTTATTGAATGGAATCATGCTTCAGGGCAGGAAAGACAGCAATGACTGGGTCACCGAATATTACATCCGGGTTAGCGACGATGAGCAGACATGGTTCTATTACGACGACATGAATACCCCAACTGTAAGTGGGGGGAAAAAATAGAAGCGTAACTGAAAGTTGCAGATTGAAATTCTCTCTTCCCCTTTTCTCTGAGCCATTTTCTTTCTCTCTTTCTCTCTCGCTCTCCCTCTTCCTCTCCCTCTCTATACGGGTGCAAAGTTGTCCCCCACCACACGGTATAGCTTTACAAGGGTGGAACATTGTACCACTTATCAAGGGTGCAACTTTGAACATCTATGCAAGGGTGCAACTTTGTACCCCTATAGGAAAGGGTGCAACTTTTTGCAAGGATTTGCATCCCTGAAGATTGCAAAAGGTGTTATAGTGAACAAAGGAAGCAATGTTTGTCGTTATAGGAGCAAATATAACACATTTACATAAAGTGTAACTTAGCACCCGTAGAGGGGTATGATAAAATGAGTTTTTTTTTTTTTTTTTTTTTTTTTTTTCGTTGTGTCTGTATCATTGCGTGGTCGGAAATGTTGTTTTCTGCCGATAGCTCACAGTCGTGAAAATGCACTTTATCATTAAGTTTTCCCCAATTACTGCTCATGAATGTAGTCTTTTCCCCGCAATATTGCATTTTCATCAGTCGGTAATTGTATTGTTATGATCATGATTGATATTCATTCAACTTTCTGAAATTCTCTCTTTATTTTTTTTTTAAATCATAGATATTTGAGGGGTCCTGGAGTTTCAGTTTAGTAACCCTGCAGTCGCTACCCGACCCGATGTACTGCCGGTTCATACGCATTTATCCAGTCGGAAATAACACCTACCCTTGTATGCGATTTGAACTGACTGGATTCAGAAGAGGAAATGGTACAAGTTGTATTGTTATATATTCGTATTTCATATTTTATGTTTAATTATCATTAAACAAAAAAACAAAAAACAATGCAATAATATAATAATAATAATGACGTTTTATTTACCCAGGGTAGCCACTTCAGTTATCAAACTGCTCTTCCAGCGGGCCCTGCCTAACATAATATGTTATTATTACCCTTCTGCATTCTAATATGCTGAGCGCCTGGCTAAGAGGCAGAGGGTCCCATTTTTGAAGTGTTTGGTATGACCATGGAATGACTCGGCCGGGGTTCGAACCCACGACCTCCCGTTCATGAGGCGGGCGCTCTGACCAAACTGAGCAAACATGCAATGATTGATAGTACAATGTGGAGACAGAAAATAAGATAAAAGGTATAAGCAATCAAATTAATTTGATTATTTTGTAATGAGTAACCGAAACATCTCCATAGTAACCCATCCTATCAGAAGGAGATATGAAAGCACTTAAAAAAATCATTCGTATTGGACATTATTTCAAAATGCCGGATGATCAGCAATGTTTAAAGATATTAGATAGTTTTGGGAACCCTCAAAAACTTTTCGTGAGATTTCTTTGATTTTACTTAATAAATAGCAGGGTACTAACATAACTAAGATGTTGTGACGTTTTTCCCGGTCTCAAGTGAAATATTCATCGAATTAGAGGTGAAAAGAATAAAAATCCCTGGCCCAAAAAAGAGGGGATGTAAATTCGAACAACGGCCACACACATTACTCACACGAGGATTGCTGTGTGTTATAGAATACGGTAAACATAGTGCGAAGCGCTGGGTTTATTGTGTGGGGAACCTTCGGGTGGATATGGTCTCAACGTGAGGCAGTGAAAAGCCGTTACCAAGCGTTTCTTACAGATATTTACACTAAAATTTGTTCGAAATCGTGAATGGAATGTTAAATAATCTCGTACATGTGCCTTATGATTAAAGGAGAATAGTATGTGACTATGTTAGATAAGTTTCTTGCCAGTATGATTTTTGCTACCGAGACTGTCTATGAGCTTTAAGACGGCTCCGAGCGAGGGTCAATTCTACTGGTCAGCCAAAGATATTCAGGCATATCACTGTCCAGGACAGGCCCAGATGCAGTCGCTAGCCTAGCGCAAGGTTGTAGATTTTTCAAAACATTGGCATTAACAGGCTAAGGAACATTGGCTAAGGAACATTGGCCAAGCAATAAATTTCGCTTTCACTTTCAGTTCACATTTACAGTGTTTTACGGTTTAAATGGTACAAACAAGATAAATGGTACAAACGAACATGAAATCTTTTTTTCAGAGAAAATAAGAGAAGGTGAGTACCTCCTATCTATACGTTTGCATGCAGTATTAATTTAAAAGACTGGGCTAAAATAAAAGTGAAACATGGAAGAGCCTAAGGAGAAAGCTACGCTTGTGAGTTATAGGCTCCAAAGAGTAATAAGATTTATAATAGTATTTTCAAAAAAAGTGGGAACAAGCCATGCATGATACTGCAATATGAGTATAAAAGTAAAATTATTGTGTCGCAGTAATCGAATTCGCGTTCAAAAATCACTTTCATTACTACAGTATTATAACAATTCACATTATTTGGATAAATAAACATTTCCTGTACGCCGTGGCAATTTCTGATGTATACCGAAGTGCTGACATGATTTAGCATTTTTTCTCAATATTTATCAGTGGCTTAACGCCACGCGCTACATCAAAAAGGCATATATAGAACAGCAACCACCATTGTAACGAGATTATGATATCAGCATTTCAGTATAAATAAATAGAACATTATCAATATGCAGAAAGAAAGCCATCTCCGGGCATCCAGCTACACAAAACAATGATTTTATGAAGAATATTTGCTTGACTCCTTGACTCCTTGAGTGCTACAAGTCTTATCTTGTTCACTATACACTGTGGCATGAATACTTTTGAAGTATACAAATTATTGGCTCCGAGGAAACGCCTCATGTGCAGCCGGCATAAGATAACCTTAGATACCTTAATTGTCTTTGATATCTTAGTTCTGACTCTGGTAAATTCCTACAGCTGTTACGACTACGCCGGTTTCAACGACGGAAACGACCACCTCGCTGACAACGCCTCAGGCAATCACTACCACACCTACAAACGCAGTGACATCCAACTCTTTTACCAATGCAACAAGCAGTAGCACCGTGTCTGTCTCGACGGTACAAGAAGACAGTCCTACGACCCATGGACAGGTTCAGAACTTGATGCCAACTCGCAGTTCAAACGTGACAAGCACTTCGTCGGAAGCATCATCTACTGCGAATTCGTTACCAAACAACCCTATGAATAACGACAATGGCTTCAATACTCCTGGATCCAACGCGACTACAATGGCTGTTCCAACGTCCCTTGACCCGACAACAGCGAACTGGACGTCGATGGGTGGTGGTAAAACATCAAATCTGCCGCCCAATATGATCACGGGCTCGGAGGAAATGACCGCCGAGCCACAAGCAGAAATACCCAGTCAGATAGTCCACGCCACGGGAGTGAGTAGAACATTTCAGGTTTGGAGGGGGGTCAGTAACAGAGTATGAACAACATGGTTTTTTACTTGTTCCTCGGTACAAACCATGGTCCAGCGTTGAAGATATAATGTTAGGCCAAAGTCTTTTGTCCATCATATCAACGTTGGCTAAACGATGACAAAAACTGACGCTGAGCCAACGTTGGCTCGCCGACTGCGACAGTGCCGACTATATACTGCCGACGCTGACCCAACGTAATATTGCTCTTTGGGATACTAGGCAAATGATTTCCTTGCCAAATGTGGCAATCGTTATTAACTTTGTTTCTCGTCAGAATATTTTTGCTTGCCCTTAAAATATTTGAATAAGCTACAATCGTGACAATAGTGCAGCGAAGGACTTCTTCTCTGCAAAAAGCTCTACTGGAAGATTTTATAAGTTAATGATGTGCTGCACTCGCGCACGAGTTATTCTTCTTGCAGTATCTTATGGATTTTTTTTTTTTTTTTTTTTGTATGTGTATCGCCTGGGTAGCGTACATCTCTTAAAGGTGCAAGTCAAGTCGATAATGAGTCGAATCTAACATGGTCAAAAGTGAAAAGGTCAATGAACTTTCTGCAAAAAGAATTGTAATCGCAATATCTTTCTATAGATTTGAGGTAGAATCACCAAATTTATTCCACAGGTACATCTCTTAAAGGCGTAGGTCAAGTTTGAAAATGAGTTGAATCTGACCAAGGTCAAAGGTCAATTAACTTTCTGCAAAAAGCACTGTAACCACAATAACTTTCTATATAAATGAGGTAAAATCACCTTCCAAATATAATTTCATGTCAAGTCATGAATTAAATCACTTGAATAAATTCATTAATTGCTACAGAAAGCTATAATAGTTTTGTGATGTTTCTATTTTGTCCATGATATATCTCATCACACACCAAATAGGTTGATGATGTGTTCAACGCTGTCACCAACCCCAACATCACTGTGTCCTTTGAGACAGCGTCCGCAGCGCTCAACGTTGTTGACAACCTGACCCATCAGTCGTCCGGGCCATTGAACAAAGAAGATATAAAAAGCATCAAGGGAACCTTGACAGCCGTGTCGTCACATGCCGCCTCAACTAAAGAAACGGCTCAGGTATGTTGTCAAAATCAATAAGTTGCCCTCCACGTCAGCTATTAGATTGCAGCAATGTAAATATAAAGATTATTGGTATTAGGCTTCGGGCTTATAAAAATTGTGAAAAAATTGTTCAATTTTTTTAAAAGCGTTTTTAATGACATTTATTTCCAACTTTTCAATATAAGTGTACAGAGTATTAAATGAACAAAATAATGTATTTTAAACAAAAATATGACAAAATATACATTCATGTGGTACATAGGACACACCTCTAAAAGCAAAGCTTGGGGCGAGGGTGCCCTTCGTACATAATACATAATAATACATAATAAATATATAAAAAGGAAATAACTACATACATTAATTTCTTACCATCTCAAATTTACAGTATTGGTATTCAATTTCCATGTTGTTACATTTCCCTGTTGGGACAAGCGAGTCATATGAAATTCAGTTGGACCTAATGTACGAAATATCCAGTTGATACCTTGTCATTACGGAGGGCACTCGTTTTTCCGAAGGTTCATAATTCTGTTCAGCACAATTTCCCATGCCTGGGGTTCATAATTCCGAAAATGAAATAGGGTTCATAATTCCGAAAATGAAAAATGGTTCATAATTCGAAGGTTCGTAATTCCGAAGATGTAATGGAACCCTTTATAATTTTTCGGAATGATGGACTTTTTTTCATTTTCCGAAATATAAAGCCCATTTCATTTTTCGGAATTACGAACCCTATTTAATTTTCGGAAATATGAATCCTTTTTTCATTTTTGGGAATTACGAGCCCCTTTTCATTTTCGGAATTAAGAACCTTCGGTGAAACGAACCATCGGAAATACGACCTTCGGAAAACTAAACCTTCGGAAAACGATATGTAACCGTCATTACATACCTTAAGCAGTAACTTCAACCTCATGGACTTTAGAGTTAATTAATTTTCCTTTAGGCAATAGCAGACTCAAATCTGACAGCTCGGCAAGGAAGTAAAAAGGTTTTCAAATAATAAAGGCTTGAGTTTAACGAGAGTTAAGATTAAGATAGACGGTTCCATGAAGAACTTACCGTTTTAAGCCAAGCTTTTGAATGTCCCTCCGGCATGTGTTTTCCCGCCATCAAGCTAATCAGTGGTGGCCTAATCCCCGATGATGATCTTACTGTTGTTCTTCACAGACTTTCCTGGACGTTGTCGGAAGCATCCTTGTACCGAACGACACTTTGACGGATCCTGAAGCAATATCTACAGAGGTAATTTGTCCAGTTGTCTCCGCTTATACCTTTTTCCTTCATTCAATAAAATCAAAACGATGATTCAAACATAATATATTGTTACATATCGGCACACACATGACCTTGGTTACATCGGTTATCTCCACTTATCTAGAAAACCTCTTTGGCATGTTCTTTAAAAAAAAGAATTTTAAGCACTTGTGTCATAGATTTGTTTTGCATGTAAAATAACAAAATAAGAATAAACTGTTTGACACCTGGAAAGCCTAAAAGAAAGGCATTTCTTTTCAAATGCGCTTTATCATTTGGAATACGGCAGGAGGCCTTAAATGAATCGATGCGTATCAGGGCTTTTCCAAGACAAGTGTGAAATATTTTCAACAGAGAATAAGCAGAATTACTTAAATGATAATAAACTATGCCTACGGTATGACGATGTGAAATTCTGAAGTGATAAGACAGATGCTTTGTATTTAAAGTTACATATTGTTAGAGATCAATTTTATACGTTAATTCGAAAATGCTGTATGTATATGTAAGTGCAAGGTTGGGGGGGGGGGAGGAATACTTAAGCTTACTGCATAAAATCACATCATAAAATAAACGTTTACTTTTGGAGGTAAGGGCTCGTTACCCTTCTCAGGATTGCCACCAAGGGTATTAGGCAATGACACAAATTATTCCTAGTGTAAGGACAGATAACTAAGAAAGTAGACATTATTAAATTTCCATTTATAGGATTTTTTTTTCATTTTCTGAATGAACTGAAAACAAATATACATGTATAACCAAAAGAGACAAAGTGGCTTTAAACTGTAAACTGTAATAAATTTCATTCAAACTTTAAATGTGTGTTTAAAACATTTCAGGACTAAAAATGGTCAATTCAACGACTTTCAGTTTTGCGTGAAAAAAACCCCCACTAAATGCAAGGGCATTCTTTCACTAGTGTTGACCCGATGCTGGCTTAAGGAGCAGTTGCACAGGCTTTACTTCGTCAAAGCTCGGTTTATGGTTGCAAGTTGGTCTTTAGGTTAGGGTTTAAGTATAGAGTTGTGTTTAGGGTTGAAGTGAAGGATTTGGTATAGTGTAGGATATTGACCCCGGAACAAATGTTGCCGGAGCATGTGTCATAGAACCTTAAATAATACATTGCACGATAAACAGATGTTATCACTTGATGCGTTCTAGCGGTTGTAACCATGGTTGTAACCATTAATCTATTTTTATTCCATGAAGAATTCGACATCTTTGAAGAAGCACGCTAGTAGCATTATGGAGCTTGTTGAATCATTTGCTACTGATGCAGCTAAAAACCTCCTATCACCTGCCAAGAAAAAGGTCGTCATACAGAATGATGACTTAGGTAAGAATGAAAGGGTTTAGGGGAATCACTTCAGAACAAGTTTCTTATACCTCTCCTCTCTTTGAATTGACCACTTTTATTTATCACCGTTTATCTTTATCTGTTTGATGATGATCAGTCACACTGAGAACATTCAAAGATGTAGGCTCCTCCAGTAAAGTCCGTATCTGCATGCCATATTTAATGAGTGTGTATGCGCGCGCGTGTGGGTGTGTGTGAGTGGGTGGGTGGGTGTGAGACCCTGTGTGCATGGCATTTCTTTACGACAGATTTCGTTCCCAAAAGAACGACTGATTTCAAATATTTTTTTTCATTTTACAATGCTACAATTAATGTGTGTTTGTGTGTGGGTGGGTGGGCAGGTGGGTGTGTGAGTCACCGTGTGGCATGTCTTTACAACAGATTATATTTCAGTTTAGGTCTCAAAGTAAAAATTGGTTTCATTATTTTGGACAGTCCTGCAGTTAACAAAGATTTCTCCCGAGGACATCGCAAACACAACAGACCCTGTATCAGTGAGTGTAAACTCAAGCACAAATGAACTTCACTTTCCATCATCTGTCTTCAAAGGAAAAAATGGTGAGACATCACTGGAACCTTTACGCTATATAAACTCAGTAGTGTAGCTACAGTTTGGGGGCACCCCTCCCCCGTATCACATGGTAAAAGGAAGGGAAAAGGAAAACTGTGAAAGAAAAAAAAAAGGAGAGGGGAAAGGGACCAAGAAAAAGTTAGGAAAGTATTGCTTCATTTCCACATTTTACCCAGCTTGGTCACCTTGCTCTCTTTTGCCTTTTATTCATCTTGTGTGTCCTGCAGTGAAGACATCACTTCTGACCACAATGAAAGTATAATTTTCATTCATTAAAAAAATAATTTCATTAAATTCTCAAGAATAAGGGAATTGGTTATCAAAGGCAATGATGACAATGCAAACGTTATTCTTTATCAAAATACTTTTTTATTGTATTAAAGTAAAAAAAAAATTATAATCATCTTTATCAATAAAAATCAGTCACCATCAGCGCAGTAGTATTCAACAATCTACATCTGACGACATCATCCCAGCTTGGAGGACTCGGTGGCAACAACACGGCCACCAGCGTGGGGTCAAAGATCATGTCAATCCAGGTCGAGGCAACTGACGGGTCAAACATCACATTCAGTGCCGATGAACCTTTTGAACTGGTCCTAGAACTACACAAGGTGAGGATAATTTGGCTAAGGGTGTGAGATTAAAGTAGAAGGTGTGTTTTTACTGTCGATTCTGGCTGAGGGTCTTTTTACTCTAATCTTGCCCTAATTAACAAAATAACTCCACCATGAATAATACGAATTTTATAACCATCCGTAAGTTTTCTGAGAGTTCGGTTTAATAGTTTAATGTTTGTTTCTCATCAAGTTTGTTAGTTCCCATCAAGTTTGTTAGTTCCAAAGCTTGGTAGTCCTTAATGCTTTTGGTTGCAATTTACATTTGTCCTAAAGACAACTAGTGCTGGAAAGCTACTATAAATTCTTTAAATTTTAGGATAAAGTTCAAACAAACACTGATTTTGAGCAATTGTGTATTTCAGTTATTGGACCTTTTAAACTATCAAACATCGGGAATAACTAAACTTTGGAATATGAAAACTAATTTATGTTCATTTTATTATCCATCCACTTCAAATCTCTTCTTCTTATTTTTACCAGGATGCAAATACATCAAACACTCAGTCTCTGTGTGTCTTCTGGGAATTTTTAGAAGAGTAAGATATTCATTCACTGTAATCATCATGATTTTTACATTTTTACCTTAGCCTTGGTATGTTATATGGTATATTACTATAAAAACAAAAGTATTATCTGCGTTGTCTGAGCATACTTTAAAGTGGCATTAAACTGGTAGAACTTGAACAGCGTTTGACAAACAGATTGTTTGGATAATAGGCAAATTTTATATTTTCAACTATTATTTTTGACTTCGCATTGTGGAAAATTGTGTGCAGGTACATTTCAAGCTTTTACAAACTAGAATGGGGCATGATGGGAAAAATGAGAGGCACAGACACTTATCAAATCCTGTTGAAAGATGGCACTTTTTATGAGCTCCAGTTTACTGTCAATTTAAAGCATACTAAATTGATAAATTAGAACTATTAATGGACTATGATGATAATGCTTTTTTTCTTTTGGTATAATTGATGTTAGTGTTATTAATTCAAATTTTTTAGAGTTTGAAATTTCAAATTTCAAATTAGTGTCATTATTAGTGTCATTTTTTCAGATTTCAGATGTAGTGCACGCCATCAACACCCAGTTATTTGCATGGTGCATGCCTTTCGCAGTTTATTGATACATTTCTACATATCAAACAAATAAAAGGAGGAATGAGAAAAAGAAAAGGAAAAAAAATCTTACAGGAATTATTATTCCATGCTTGCAATCAATATTAACCCTTTCAGGACTGGAATTATTTCATGGCTAAATTGATCACATTTTGTTCTCCAAATTGGCAACAATGATATTTTTCTTTTAATGCTACATGGTTCTAACAAAATGTAATGCCATTGAAAACAACATATATGGTTAGGAACTTTGTCAAAAGTTGAAAAAGTTGCCAATTTGGATAAAAAACAATGATTTTAAACCTCTCGATGCGTTGCCAATTTAAGGATTTTCAAAGCTTATTTTCCTTTTTAAAATTCCTGGCATCAAACGCAATATGGTCATACAACAAAAATGGACTAGTGTGTGCATAATTTTTTGCTCTTTCTACTCATGCATCTGTTATATTTTTAGAACTCTGAATCAAAAGTTATTGAGCTAAACCACAAAATGTGGTCAGTTGTCTCAAAAGGGTTAAATAATTGTCAATTTCTGTACATACAGTTTGCTTCTCTTTGCTTTGATATTATCCATTCTTTATCATATAAATATACAATATTTTGTGTGTCCTGTAATTATTGGTAGTGAGGAATCAGGAGGGGTGTGGTCAACAGTCGGTTGTCATAGGAACCAAACCAATGGATCACAGATCACGTGTCATTGTGATCACCTGACAAATTTTGCCATTCTCCTTCAAGTTAACCCGAATCCGGTGGTACGTATTAAGGACCTTATTCTAAATGGCTACATTTCAAGTTTGTTCCAAACATCCTTCTTTGAAGTGCCCTGAATGGTGGTATCTTACCAAGGAGCCTCCTTAAATGGTGCATATAAGTGTGTTTTACAATCTATGTTTTCTTTGCATAAAAACCTTCTCGTTTTTGCATGGTAAATGGCATGATACAAAGGATAATACATATATAATAACAGCTCAGTATAGTAAATATTTTCCAGTATGAGGTAATAACCACATACAGTATATACACTTGTGGGGGAACCCATTAAAAGCGAGGCTTGTCGAGTTAGGTCCCCATTTAGCAAAGAAAAAGAGCTGGAAAGTAGAATTGGTGAGATTAAGATGAGAAGAAACAAAGAAAGGACGGAAATCAGCACATGGAAACAGAACAGAACATTAAAAGACTAAATAAATGTAGAGAGTAAAGGGAGATAGAGAGAGAAAGGGAGATAGAGAGAGAGAGAGAGAGAGTGAGAGGAGAGAGAGAGAGAGAGAACAGAGAAGCGAAGTGCAGATCGAGATCAGCAACCTTAAATCTTAAAATTTGAATTCCACCGTAAATTTTATTTTTTTGCAGTGTGGTGCGTTCATATCTCCAGTAGATATCAAATGCCTATTTCTTATTCACCTCCCACTGTTTTCAATCTCCTCTTTCTCATTTCATCCTCTCTCCATTTATATCTCTCTTTCTCTTTCTCTTTCTCTTGAATTGTTTACCACAGCAAATAGAGTATACAATATTGGATAAAAGCAGATTTTTTTTTCCTTCAGATTATCTCTTTCGCATCTTAGTTGTATATTATCTGGATTTATTTTGATTCACATGAGTTCTTTAAATTAACCCCTCTTTCTACCTCCCTCCCTTCCTCCCTCCGCTTTCCCCTTCCCTTTCTCTTTTCTCCCTGTATCAGTTTAAGCAGTGATTCTTTTCTTTATTTCAATATATTGAAGGCACTGATTCTTTTCTTTGAAGACATATTTACATACACACACAGACAGACAGACACACACGCACACACGCACGCACACACACACACACACACACACACATATATATATATATATATATATATATAATGTGATGATGTTGAGTCTACTTTTACCATTCGCTTTGGTTTGGGTGATATAGAACATAGTGGGATGAATTCAAACCAAAGATGACGCAGGATACTCAGGAAATTTAAGCTTTCGTCTTTCGACTTCTTCAGAAATTTATTCTGAAACAGTTATAAAGAGAAGATACAATCACTAAGAAAGGCATGACAAAATTAACGAAGAGAATAATTCACAAAATACAAAGAGAAGACACAATCATTCAAAAATTGACGGACTAATATTATTGTCAGTAGAAATATCATGTAAAAATACCGAAATTTCAAATGAATTATAATAAAGCCGACATACCTGTCGTAAACAGAAGTGATGCCAAGGTCTTGTTGAATTCCTTGAATAATGTTAATAGTTTTGATAGTTTTGAGTTGCTTGGATACCCACTGGAGTTATATATATATATATATATAACTCATTTGTTTTTGTTTTTATTCCAGATTTGTTCAAATTTCAGATCAGTCTTCAATTGATGAAATATCTATCATTTACACAGGTATTATCCCTTGCTCATCGAGTCACATTGGATATGTTGACGTACATTGGATTGGCCCTGTCAGTGGCTGCTCTTGTATGCACACTCACCACATTTGTTTTGCTCAAGTAAGTGCTGCAAAGTCTATGTACCCCTTTTCCTTCTCTTTCTCTCAACAGTTTCCCCTTCTTCCCTGTTTCTTATATCATTCTTTTTTATCCTTCCTGATCCTTTCTGCTTCTTGTCCATTATGTATCTTTTCTGTAAAAATGTATATTTTTGTCATTATTTTCTCCTCTACTTATTGTACATTTTCCTTCCATTTTCTATTTTACGTTCTTTCTTTCCCTTGATCTGCTTTCATCTATTTTGACGTATTCTCCATCAATTTATTTATATTGAACCTTCAGGCCTTCAATCAGGAAGAATTTGCCCAGCTTATTGCTCCAATGTAGTCCCATTGTAATTTGTTTCAAAATCCAGTTATTATCAGTCCATTTCCATGGCCTTGTGGGGATAGTTGCTCAGTTTGGTAGTCCAGGGGATAATTACTGTATAATGTACATTTTCACTGAGTTGACTATACCACCCTCTGCAGTGGCATAGTATGGGTCCAGCCATTGAGGGGGCACTGGTGTCATGGTGGGGGGGGGGGGGGGGGCAGGGGTTACCAAGTGGATGAAATGCAAGTGAATAAGGCCATTGAGTAGGGGTGGGGTATGGGAGTGGGTCATAATTATCTTCTTTTTTTTTCATGCTGCCTCCCCCTATCCATTTCTTTCTCTTTTTCTCAATTCTTTTTGCTTTTTTCACAATTTGATTGGGGCATGGCCTGCACCCTGCCCCCTATGGCTACGCCACTAGTAGTCAGAAAATAATCTCTTGAATCTCTACACTCTTGCCAGGTTGATGAAATCTCAACGTACCATCATCCATACCAACCTGTGTATAGCATTACTCTCTGCTCAGCTCCTATACCTCATAGGAATAGAAAGAACAGCTTCAACGGTAAGAGGACTTGGTCCAATTTCAGTTGTAGAGTTGAGTCTAAAGCTAACATCCATTCGGTCTACGTCATGTGGCCTTCTTGTTTCACTGATGTACATGTAATGATTTGTGCTTGAATTGGAATATAATGGTTGGTTTAATTTATGCAAAATCATTTTTTATAGTACAACAGCTTCAACAGAAAGATGACATTATCGTCTCTTCTTTATTGCAGACTTCAATTTAATTCTGGTTGATGTCATGCATGTCTTTGTGTTGTTTCATTTATTCAATATCTGAATGTAGTCTGACTATAAAAAGCAGGTTTCAGGAAATACATTGGTCACCTCTGAAAATAACTAACATTGAATACCATCACACACAATTTGAACATGAAGCCTCTAAAACACTATATTGGCATGGTTTCTGTGCAGATGTTTTTGTAACTGGTGAATCTAAGAAGAGTTTTTGGTACGGGAGTCATCATCACCCGAAACCGCCCACCCATTGTCAATGCCCCTGAATGCCTCCCCTTAATCTTTCCGATCTTTCCTCTATAACCACCAGGAGTTGTGTACTACCATAGCGGTGCTGCTTCACTATCTCTTCACATCTACATTCTCTTGGATGCTGATGGAGGGTGTGTACATACTGATGCAATCTCGCTCGGCCTACGGGAAGGGTGGCAAGACATGGATGTATATGCTGGCAGGATGGGGTAAGAAAGAAGGAGAAAGGTATAGGGAGAAGGGAAAGAGGGAATAAGCAAAGAAGAGAGAAGAGAGAAGGGGAGAGGTTGATGGAAGGTGTCTACATATTGATGGACTCTCTCTTGCCCTACAGGAAGGGGGGCAAGACATATGCTGGCAGGATGGGGTAAGAAAGAAGGATAAAGGGATAGGTAGGAGGGGAAGAAGAAAGTGAGCAAAGAGGAAAAGATAAAAGAAGAGAGAGGGAGAGGTTGATGGAAGGTGTCTACATATTGATGATGTCTCTCTTGGCCTACAGGAAGGGAGGGAAGACTTGGATGCATATGCTGGCAGGATGGGGTAAGAAAGGAGAAAGGGATAGGGAGAAGGAGAAGAAGGAAAAAGCAAAGAGGGAAGGGGAAGATGGGATGATAAGAGAATGGAGAGATAGAGAGGGAGAATGTAAGAAATAAGGAAAATGGAAAAGGCTAAGAGGGGAATATAAAAGATGGTACAGGGAAGGGGTCTAAAACATGAGGGGAATGGAAAAGGAACATGGGAAAAGATGAATATAAGAGAAGGGGGAGGGAGAAATGGAAGATGAGAGAGAGTTGAATACTGGACTAGTTAGATGATGGAAGAGAGGAGGGAAAATGAGATCAAAGTAAAATAATCAGTTTTAAAACCACAATATCAAAAGGGGGAAAGATTTGGGAAGAAGAACATTTTTGAAAGTTTTGTTATTAGCAAGTTTTGTCTATATTATTTTGGTAAATAGTCTATCACAGAAAGACAAATAACGTACATCATCATAGTCTTAAATTTCATTTACTAATTTTACTTTTCTTCGTCAGGTTCCCCTGTTGTAATTATTGCAGTGTCTCTTGGCATACGCCTAGATGGTTATGGAACAGATGATTAGTAAGTTGGCATACTTCACCTTTTGTATTTTACCAAAAATTATATGTGAATAATATGTATGTAAATAAATCAAATCCTGAAATTACTGTTTTGGGGAGAATTATACTGTCCTTGATAAGATGAATGTTACAGGTCAAAGCTAAATTGGACGTTATTGGTTATCATAATTTTCAATAATATGAAAACATGGAGATAAAAGTAAGTTCCACACATCAATGAGTGACTGCACACAGAAAAATTGCATTATGTGCAAATTCAAACAGTTAAACTTGAAACTCATCAAATATTCATTTGATTTAGATGAACTAATTAATGTATTTTCATTTCAATCTTGTATCTTTCCAGCTGTTGGCTGTCTGTTGAAAATGGTTTCATGTGGGCTTTTGCTACCCCTGTACTGGCAGTGCTAGCTGTAAGTTTTTGATGTTGTTTATCAGTTTATGATACAATTTTCATTCAATTATTCTGAACTTGATATTAAAGTGATATATTGATATTGAAATACATGTACTTAATTATTAGCAATGTTTCTTAGAAAGGTATGCCTACAGGGGGGATAAAACTATACAAAAATAAAACACTAATGCTTAAGAAAATTCGAATTAAATCTATAATCTTATATCATGAATGTTTGACATTTAAATTACATTTTGTCTTTGGAAATCTTGTCAAATCTACAGAGAGAGGAATTTAAGTGAATGGCTTCATACAGATTGTCTGTACCCAAAATATGAAGATATTGCTGTTTGTCCTATTTAGTCTGATTCTAAGAACTATTAAATATGCCTATCTTGTTGACAATTATCTCTTTTTGTTTTAGATGAACACTATAGTCCTAATCATGGTGATTCGTGTGTTCATGGCTCTCAAGGCTAACTTAGATAAGACAGAGGCAGAGAGGTTAAGGTAGGTGCCTATTGTAGTCATTCCCTAAAAATGTTTTAGTCATTCTCTAAAAATGTATAAATATATTGATATCATATAACATTGTAGAATAGTATATCAAACCAATGTTTCTCTTTGAATAGGCAGATGCATGTGCACTTCTACTCCTCTAACCGCTACTAGTTTTATATGTATTTTTATTATGTCAGATATTTCAGTATTGTGATATATTATGTTATGATATATAATAGCTGGGTTTTTTTTCTTTTTTTCTTTTAAAATTGTACTTCATTTTCTTGTATCCTTTGTTATTGCTATACTCTTTTGTGTTCCTGGAAATAAAATGAAATGGAAATAAAATGAAAATAGAATACAAATAGAATAATTACAATACATATATGTATTATAACATATCATACTATATTACATTTTTTATATTATATGGTAGAATAGCTCTAAATGCATTATCATATTTCACTTTGAACAGGGCTGGTGTGCGTGCAGTTCTGCTTCTTCAGCCATTGCTAGGTTTTACATGGATTTTCGGTCTTCTGGCTGCATATGATGCTTCGCTCTTCTTTGCCTACATGTTCGTCATCTTCAACTCCTTACAGGTGAGCATTTGACCACGTTAGTATGGCCCAATATCAAAACGCAGGCGGGATGGAGGGGGGGGGGGCACAGGTACCTAGCAGTTGTGTTTTTTTTTATACTACCCCTCCCCTCCTATAGAATTAATTTTTCATTCTCTGCCCCCTTCCCAATTTTACACTGGATTTCTATTTCCTATTTTCTATTTTCCTCCCTCCTCCAGAGTGTGAATTTTATAACCCCCCCCCCCTCCCCATAAGTGAGAAATCATTTTTCATTTTGCCTCTCTCCCTTGTAGACAAAATTTTGTCCTTGAATTTGCCCTACATAATAATTCATTGATTGTAAGAATATTTTCCATTAACATTTTTGTCACAAAAAAGTCTCTTCTTTGATGTTTGTAAAATAAATGAGAGTGGATGATCATGAGGTTAAGTCATGATATGCAGGGGAGGGGGAATGTCTGCTATTGTGTCCCCCACCCCTAATATGCAGAAATAGCCTCCCCCTCCCTTCCCTTCCCATGATCACACCTCTGGGTAAAACACCGAGCAGCCCAATTCAATTTGTATATGGTTCCGTTCTATGCTTTTTTCCATTATCAGTTACTATATCATCTGTTTGGAGCTAGAAGGGTGTTAGCTCATATAATTTAATGCAAAGTTAATGCCCTTCTGGCTCCAAACAGATGATATGGTATATTGTAGTGCTCTTTTAAATGGTCATTTGAAAGTAAATGTTTACTCCAAGTAATGTCATACTGGTATCTTTTCAAAACTATTTATGAAAGTGTCATTAAGTTTTTCTTTTCTTTATTTTTCTTTTTTTGCAGGGGGTCTTCATTTTCATTGTCAACTGTTTGATGAATGAAGAGGTGAGTCTTTTTTTTCTAGCATTTTTACCAAAATTCATACAATATTTATGTAGTCCAGGTAATATCACTGAAGCAATTATATACCTTTGCAAAATGTCTGAATTCAGTTTTCTTTGAAAACAATATGCTGTTTGTTATGTGAGTAGGCCAAGCCATTGGGTGTCACCCCCCCCCCCCCTCATCCACCCCTGCTATGACAATAGGGTAAAATATATTGTAATCATTCGTCCATACAGGTAAAGAAGGCTTTCAGGACCAAGTACCATCGATCTAGGGGCCGGCGCAGGAGGTCCACACACACTACCCAGATCTCCACTACAGATACTTCTGTTGCATTCAAGACCACAAGGGCCTTTATGGATAGGTCTAGGGCTACAAGCAAGTCCAGTAAAGGATCCAGTGTTGCAGAAGGGGTAAATGAATTTTTATTATTATATTACATTATATACCACACTGCTATTATATATAACAGTTTGTTACGACCATTATTTATAATGTATTGTCATCGACTTTGTGGGTGCTATTCAACCAGTGCTAATGACAGCATTAAAGGTACTGTTTCATGTTTTAGAGTATAATGTTGCTTAAACTGTGTATAGATTATCGTAAACTGCTCATTTAGGAGATATTAGGCAATTTCAGACAGAGATATTACAGTCTAGTGTGTTAAAAGAGAAATTTGATGTTTTAGTTGCTCTTGCTGTTGCTTCTCTTTGTTTTTGATGATGCTGTTGCTTTCACTCATACATTTGTTTCATATTGATATTGTTCACTTCCCAGGAGAGAACAGCATATTTTTATTTTTCAAATGCACAATATTGTTACAGCACTTTGCATGATCAATTAGAGAGAGAGAGAGTGTTGAAAATATCATTCTACTTTTGATATCTCACTTGTGCTTTTATTTTTGACTTGAAGTTGGCTATCAAACTTAGGAGTACCAAAGTGCAGCCATTATCAGGTGAGTGAAAATCTGATCTTTTTTCTCTCTTCTTTTTGTTTTGACCCATCTCTCTCTTTCTCTATTTCCCTCTCTATCTCCTTCTCTCTATATCTCCCTTTCACTCTATCTTTTTGCTTTCTTTTGTTCTTTTGTTCTTAAAGCTTCTTCTTGCCAGTTTTATTATTCAATGAATTGTTAAATCTCTTTTGTGGCTACAATAGTTATTCTTTTGACTCGATATATTCATTGAAATCATGACTAGTAGAGAATTTTGTAACCTTTGTTTATACCGTGCACTTTCAATTTCTACCTTCACTATTCTTTATTTTCTCCACTACAGATGACAAAGCCTCAACGAAAATGTGAATTCGTGCAGGTGCAGATAATATGGGTAAAAAAGATCAGAGTGTGCGCAGATCATTCATTCACATACGGAGAGGAAAATTTGTTCTTAAAGCACAATTTATGTGACGTTTGATGTGTGTACTTTTGTTCCCAATCATATGCTAATAATATACTATTCTTAGATATATATCTGGACATCAACCTACCCCAGAAACTTCCATTTAATAAGCTTGACAGTAATAACCTAGCTTCACTGAAGCATTCATATATCTAAGAATTGTATATTATTAGCATACGATTGGGAACAAAAATACACACATCAAACGTCACATAAATTGTGCTTTAAGAATTTTTTTTTTCTCTCCGTTATGTGAATGAATGACCTGTGCACACTAGATACTTATAAACATGTCAAAATGGATGATCATGCTGAATTAGAGTGGTATAAGAATGTATTTGGTATCTGATTAATGTTGTTATCAAAATTTCCATCTTAATAAAAGTACAAATTAGATTGTATAATATGTGGTATCTGTTATTACAATATAAATATCTTATACTACTATCAAGCAATATTCTTGTTATGGTAATTGAATCAATAAAATTGTTTCATTTGTTTTGAAAGTATACATTTAAGCAAATGCTGACAGTCTAGTACTCAACAGCATACATATATTTAAATGTACATATCATTAAATAAAGCTTTTAATATATATCTGCTTCTAAATTTATCTCTAAATGTTTATGAAGTTTTATGCATCATTTCAGCTGGATTAAATGTTACTGGGTATTAATTATGCACAACAGAAAGTAAAGTGATTGTACTATTTTTTTTTTTTTTGTGTGAAATAAATGTAGGTTAGTCTTTGACATGGAAGTGTAAAGTGGTATATTTCATTAAAAAACAAAGAAATAAGACATTCCAAATCTTAATTAAGATAGTATCGAGGACAGTTATTTTTATTCTTATCTCTTTCTGTGGTATTTATTGCCCCTGATCTTCATGCATTTGCACTAACTGAAAATAAAAATCCTCTATTTTTCTATTGTATATAACTGAAAAGAATCTCAAAAACTTTGAACTCAAATTAACCTAACAATGAAATCTTAGCAATAGTGTTTTATTTTTATGTGTGCATCAAAAACATTGTTATAAAATGAATACATGAATTATTGTAGGCTATGTGCTATAAGCTTGAGTTTTGTACGATGAATTTCAAGTAGGGGTTGAATTGTTACAATTTTCAGTAATGTGATGTTTGTGTAAATATGATATGTAGATGGATTGAAAATAGAAAAGATATCAGAAGAAAATATGTCTTATTAAAGTTCATATATCATGAGTGTGTGTATATTTATCTTTACAAAATACAATATAAGGAGTTGGTAATATTGCAATTATTATTTTTAAAAAAGTGACTGGTGATTTGTGATGACACCTTGTGCTTATGTGCAAAATAATGACAGTTGAAACTTCTCACAAAACAAGGAGTTCAGGGATGAAACACTTTCAGTAACTGAGTAAAAGATTTGTGTTTTGTGAATAAATATGTATACTTTGCAAATAAATTGGAATAATCATATAAGATATATTTAGAACTAAAGATTGTGCCATACATATTCAGAACTCTAGTAATAATATAGGATAAAAGAAGTGTAGAAGTATGATTTCAGATAGATTAGGGATGTATTTTGTCAAAAGTTGTATCTACTGTGTTTATTTCTAAGATACTGATTACTTAGGATTTAGATCTTAAGGGTGTTCTCTTTGATCATATGTATTTCTTTGATATCAAGCATGAAGAAGTTTAAGTTATTCGTTCTCTTTTATTTTCTCTTTCTCTCCCTTAGACACTCCTCCAATACTAGCACATTAAAGAGAAAGTTGAGTTCTGGTCATGAGATTGAATTGTGAAAGAAACTGTCTCAAAGCAATTGGGAAAGGTTGATTATATAGCACATAAGAATTGGTGTATGCTGGAAGGTTTTGGAATCACCAAAATTAGAAGAAATTGACTCACTCCTGCTGAGGGTCACATGCACTGCACACAGAAATGTGTATATGGGACTACACACAAATGTTCGGCCCGAACATTTCAACGATTAATTGTTGTATTTTGAATGTGAGGGCAGTTGAAGAGCAATCCTTTTTAGCAGACATTTTTACTATGATAATCTTTCAAACAAACATAAAAATAATGAGAAAGCTCACAAATGATTTTTTTACCTTTCCCAGAACTCAACCTTCTCTTTAAATAAAATAAAACAAAGCATATCTCTCTTCAAAATAAATGACTAATTCCAACAAATTTCCTTATCTTTCATAATGTTAGAATTCATTTAATTCATATTTCACCTATGAATAAACAGTTGCATATCAATAATGCTGGCACAGCAGTGTGTGCATTATAAAAGAGAAACTTGTACAACATATTACAACAATCCAGCTCTCGCTCACCAATACATAGAACTATATATCTTTTCTGTCATTTGCACTGTGTGTGTGTGTGTGTGTGTCAAAAAAAAAAGAAACAAATTAAGTTAAAACTGTATATTTCCCCGACTATGTATATACAAAATGACAGACTCCTTACCAAAAGAAAGAAAATAATAACTGCATTCTTTAACTCACATTCTCCTACCTAGCACTAATGCCCTTCTAGCTCTCAACAGACTGTATCATAATATATTGTCTGTCAATCCCATAGATTGGTATACCACATGTACAGTTTACGGCACTATGAGTTTCTGATGACAATGTTTAAAGAGAATCCTATTTACTCTAAGGATTATTAGACAGTGTACAGTTTTTTTGAAAGCCTGATTAACTTGTTATTGTGATGTGAAACTGCTTTATATTCTTCCGGTTTGAGAGTGACTGAATTAAATTCTAAATTGTGCGTATAAATTGACTTTGTTTTTCTATTCTTATCAAGGTTTCTCGGCTCATTCTGCCACGAGGGTTTATCAGCAGAAGGACATAAATCCATATAATCACTAACTCATATACATACATCTATACAACCTCAAACTTATATATCCTCTGCTTAGTGCCAGAAAGACTTAACTTAACAGCCCTTAAAAGTGAGCTAATGCCATTTTGTTTCTCAGTAAAAAATATCTATTGGGGACATAGTAGTGTGAAATAGCAAATGAGTGAATACGGAAACAGCGAGGTGCTGCTTCATACACCTTAACATTGAGTTAATGCCCTTCTGGCTCTCAACATTTGACTGTGGACATAATTTAACTGTGAAATAATTGCTAAACCAACCCACCCCTTTACAGAATGTGTTCCAAAACGACGCCATGGGCAAAATTAAGTGACAATAACACAATCATTACTACATTTCAACAAGATAAAACTAGCGTGTACCTTGTTTCAAGTTTGAATTCACCTTGTTTTAAGTAGGAATAGAATATATTTCAATAATAATCCTATAATGGGATAGTGGGATATGCAATTTTATTACAATTCTAACTGCATACCCAAAATTATGCAAGTGAATGAGGTAAGAGTTTCAGTAAACTGGGACATTCTAAAAATAAGACCATATATGGTTTTTAAATTGGGAAATAAACACACACATACATACTCATTTTACTAAATAAAGTCAAGAACAACAATATAACAGGATTTCTTTTTTCTCTCTAAAGAAATGGAGGTCGGACCCCATGTTTTGTGCATTCTACCTCAAAACTCATAGGGGCAGCTGGAAGTTGACGTCTACATGGGCATCTTTCGCTAATCCCACGATGGTGGACAATCTAACAACCTGTTGAAGAAGAAGAAGAAGAAAAAAAGGATGGAAATGATACATAATTAATAAAAAATTGAAACTACCATAGCATATTTTATTATTAAAACTAATTGCTAAAAACACCTGTTTTTCTCAAATCATTATTCAGCTACAGTCAAACCTGCTTTAGCAACCACCTGTCTATAAAAACCACGATTTTCGTTTCCCTTGAAAAGTGTTTCTCACTGAAACATGATTTTTGCAAAAATAGGGACACAATGGTAGAAGTAGCTCTTTCTTTTACCGAAAATCGGGATTGTCCCTGTTAAATAGGGACAGTTGGCAGGTATGCATTCTCAGTGTTAAAAATTCCTTGCTGTATTTCATTAATTACAGTGAGTGAGTGAGCTTCAATCTGCCCTATGGCACGGGCCCTATCAAGATCCGTCATTCTTGGCATGATGCAGTTGGAAGACAAGTAACCAGTAAGTGGACAATCACTCAAATCAATCAAGATTACATCATTTTGGGGGCACCTTACCTGAAAGGACATGGGAGCCCTGAATCTATTCTATACAGCCCATTTGAAAATGCATTAAAATCATATATTTCACTTACTAACACATCAAAAACCATTTTCCATTTTCATAAATAGGGTAATTAAGGTAATTTTATAGGGCTGCACTTCCTTTGAGGAAATATCACACTGAGGTTATGACAAAAGAGTAGCGTGAAATGTAGTTTGTGAAAGTTTGTGACTTTTCCTCATAAAATTACTCATGATTTTAAAATTATTTGTCCATTTTTTTTTTTGTTAAAGAAGATCATAAAAGACTTTTCTTTTTGATTGTTACTTTATATCCTATTTTTCCCTTTAAGTTCTTTATTTAATCGTTTGTGTAATCAATAGGGCTGCACTTTGAGGAAATATCACAAAGAGGTTGTAACAAAAGAGTAGCATAATGTATAGTTTGCAAAAGTACCTGACTTTTCCTCATAAACGTACTCATGACTAAATTATTGTGTTTCAAAGGTCACAAGGCCTGTGGAGAATTAATTATTCATCTTGTGTATATACCTAAGGTATAGACTTACAGCACTATTGAATTTGAAGAGAGGAAGTAAAGAAGGAATATTGATAAAATGCAGTTTCCCATTAATTTTGTACAGAAAACTGAAAAATTATCTGTTTTTGGGCTGACATGAGGTAATAAAAGGTCAAGTGACTCATTAACAGTAAGACCGATTTTTGTAAAGTTGGTATCAAAAGATGCACAAGACTTGAAAGAAAAAAGTCAGAAAGTTGACTGGTGTGAATTGCAACGGTTCGAAATGCGCGGTGAAATTTATCTATGGGGGGCCTCTCAGGCCCCCCTCTCCCAGTACAGTAAGCGTTAAGCATGATATTTAAGAACTTTTTCTCATCTTTTTCGCAACTTTTTCTCACAACGCCCAGTTGTGGCGCACGCCTGTAATCCAGCTAACAGTGGAAGTTATAAACTGATTCAGCGGACCCAGGTTCGAAACTGAGTCATGTCTTTCGGATGGTGACGTTAAAGGTTGGTCCCCAGACGTAAATAATCATATCTGATTGATACATGTCTGTAAAAACCCAATTACACACACACACACACACACACACTTTTTGCTGAGAGAAAATTCTTAGCAAATGGCGTATTCTATAGAAACTTTGTGGGCTGATTTTCTTAAAAGTTTATTGAATACGGGCCCAATTTGGCATACTGTATTTACACAAAAGAAATATGTGCACCCTCCCCCTTAAAATTTCTGACCAAAAAGGCACCTCAAAAATCTGATTATTTTTTTATTTTTTTCAAATTGCTTGGCAGAAATTTCTAGGAATTGTGCCCCTCCCCTTTCTTAAAACCTGGATCCGCCCCTGCCTTGAAGTGGGTGGTACTCAATTAGAATTAGAGAAGAATACATACCATCTTTGCTGCTTCATCTAGATCATCACAGGCCAGTATCCTGAGGTCACTGGCGGCGATGATGGCTTTGGCTTCCTCCACTTGGGTTCCTACAAGATAGAATGAAAGAGATGAGAGAGTGTGTGAGAGAAAGAGACATGAGACAGAGATGGGCAGGCAGCGAGAGACAGGGAAAGATAGGGACGCATAGGTAGACAAAAGGAAAATAAGACAGAAATAGAAAGAGAAAGAAACACAGAATCAGAGTAAGAGATATAGGAAGAAATAAACAGACACACACAGACACAGAGATACAGAAAGACAGAAAGAGACATAGAAAGAGAAATAGAAAGAGTGAATGAAGATGAGAGAAAAAGAAACAGAGAATGAGAGAAAGAGATAGGAAGAAATAAACAGACACACACAGACACAGAGATACAGAAAGACAGGAAGAGACAAAGAAAGAAAAGTAGAAAGAGTGAATGAAGATGAGAGAGAAAGAAACAGAGAATGAGAGAAAGAGATACGAAGAAATAAACAGACACACACAGACACAGAGATACAGAAAGACAGGAAGAGACATAGAAAGAAAAGTAGAAAGAGTGAATGAAGATGAGAGAGAAAGAAACAGAGAATGAGAGAAAGAGATAGGAAGAAATCAACAGACAGACATAGAGATAGAGAGACAGAAAGAGACAAAGAAAGAAAAGTAGAAAGAGTGAATGAAAATGAGAGAGAAAGAAACAGAGAATGAGAGAGAGAGATAGGAAGAAATGGACAGACACACACAGACACAGAGATACAGAAAGACAAGAAGAGACAAAGACAGAAAATAGAAAGAGTGAATGAAAAAAAAGAGAGAAAAATAGAGACAAAGGAAGGCAGAGATAGAGAAAAGATATAGCCAGAGAGAAAAAAGAGAGAGAGACCAAGACAGAAAGACAGAAAGAGACAAAGAAAGAAAAATAGAAAGAGTGAATGAAAAATAGAAAGAAAGAAATAGAGACAAAGGAAGACAGAAATAGAGACATAAAGGTATAACCAGAGAGATAAAAAGGAGAGAGACAGAGACAGAGACAGAGACAGAAAGAGATAGAGAGATATTAAAAGAGTTCAAGTAGACAGAGAAAAACAGAGAAAAGATACAGTGAGTAAGAGAGGAAAAAAATAAGAGAGACACAGCAAGACAGAGAGAGAAAGGAAACAAAGGAGATTGAAAGAGATACAGTAGTGATTGACACACATACAGATTCCTGTATGTACTTAGGGGCTTATAGAAGCAAAAAACTTGGGAAGATACAGTGTACCTATATATTCCCTCTCAAATTTTACATAAAGACTGTGGTTTCTGTCACTACCAAAATTCCACATTACTGTATAAGCTGTTATTTTCGCGGTGGTTTTATTTTCGCGAATTTCGCGAATTGCCGTTGAGACGCGAATTTATCGACACGCGAAAATTTTGGGTATTTGGCAGGCAACGCCTGGTACCCAAATAGCAAACCATAGCACGCTTGAATATGCCATGTGTTCACAAAATCATGCAATATTCACTCTAATGTACATACAAATCATTTGGAAAAGTTGGTTAGATATTCACAGAGTTTTCTTGAATTTCACTTTTTTTCCTTCTCAAACTAAATCAAAGCCCAAACTTTATCTTTAAATTCATTTTCTAGATATTAATGCACTGACTGACTGACTGACTTTTCATTATATTTCCATCAAAATAATTCGATTTTGGTGTCACATAATTGAAGCTGTATTACATGTACATGTAGCTATTTACATATCATAAATATTCATGAGTCACATGACCAGAGGTTTCTGGTTGGAAGATTGTGCTTAAAAAAAAATTAAAATTTTGACACTAAACCAACTTTCTGAAAAAGAAATCTAACTAAATACAGTTTTATTATATGAAAATAAGGTTGTTTTTATAGACTGAATTGTGACATGAGGTTTTTTTAATACCTAAAGCTGCAAAAAGTGAATTTTAAGCCACTTTCTTTTAAAAGTCTAATCAGTTTTTACATAGACATATTAATGTATAAGTAACTTGTCAGTATAAGTAAAGGAAAGATGCATGCTTGGCACATGTAGTGCTGGCTCTGGTCTGTGCATCTATGGTGCAAAGTCTGGAGTGTATCCTTGCAATCGCGAATTCAACAACTCGAGAAAATGTCGGTACCCCCGCCATTCGCGAAAAATTCTGTACGTGAAAATAACAGCTTATACAGTACCTTTAACCATTTCCACACCACTGACCACATTTTATGGTTTGGCTCAAGAACTTTTGATTCAGAGCCCTAAAAAATATACCAGATACATGAGTAGAAAGAGCAAACATTGCTGCACTCACTGTGTCCATTTTTGTTACATGACCATACTATGTTTGATGCAAGAAATTTTAAAAAGGAGAATAAGCTTCAACATCCTTAAAGTAGCAACACATTGAGAGGTTCAAAATCACTGTTTTTTTAATCAAAATTGGCAATTTTTTCAACTTTAGGACAAAGTTTCTAACTATGTATATTATTTTATTAGAACCAAGTAAGCACTAAAAGAAAAATATTATTGTTGCCAATATCAAGAACAAAATGTGATCAATTCAGCCCTTAAGTAAGTCCTGTCATGAAAGCCATAATAATATGTAAGAGTAAAACTACTTACCCTGTAACCTGACTACAATAGGTACTTTGAGATTGAGTTCGTTGGCAGCGGCAATGATACCCTTAGCTATGATGTCACACTGCATGATGCCACCAAAGATATTCACCATGATGGCTTGAACCTATGACATAACAATGAAAAACAAATGACACGAGTCAGAACCATATGATCTAGGTTATTACAGGGTGGAGACTTTGCTGGTAGTAGCGCTGCTACCCTTAGCTGTAATGTCACACCAGATGATGTACAACACACACAAAAGAAATGACACAAGTCAGAACCATATGATCTAGGTTATTAAAAGGTGGAAGCTTTGTTGGTAGCAGTGCTGCTACCCTTAGCTGTAATGTCACACCAGATGATGTACAACACACACAAAAGAAATGACACAAGTCAGAACCATATGATCTAGGTTATTACAAGGTGGAGACTTTGTTGGTGGCAGCACTGCTACCCTTAGCTGTAATGTCACATCGGATAATGCACAACACACATACAAAACAAATGACACAGGTTAGATTTAAAATTTGCATTACAATTTACAGATGAGGTTGTATTTGATCAAGTCCAAGAGTGACCCCAACATTTGCTGAGGCCACATTTGTTCTGTGCTTTAATTCTTCCAAGATATAGGGTTAGTCAGTATAGTGGAATCAAAAGCACTTTGGCCATATATCGCTTTGATGTCAAAGAGTAGTAAGTCAGAAATACCGCTATTGATTGGGAGGTCTGTGACTACCTCGAGAGGTGGTTTTGAAAGCATTATCTAGCCAAAAGAGGAAATGAAAACGCTTTGGTTTTTTATGTGAACAGTCGCACCAAATAAAGCGGAATGAAGGGGCAAAGGTCATGAACAGAAAGCAATGCATTGTGCAGATGACGTACTTCTGCTCCGAGCGTTGCGCTCTATCCTGCTTTTTATACTGCTTCCATTAAATAGCAGTATCTATTGCTTAATGTGAAAGTAAAGCGATGCGAAAGGAAGGCGGAACAACAGCAGAATCAATAGCAGAATCAATAGCAGAATGAAAAGCGCTTCGGCAATCTGAAAGGGGTAGTGAGTTAGGTTTGGTTTGGGTTAGGGTTCAGAAAAGTGTTTGGTAAGGAATTTCATTAGAATAGGACACATAACAATTCTTTACAGCAAGAAAACAAACACATTTTAAAAGAATTCATGACAACCTCACCCAAAATTGTGTATCACTTTAAAATGGGACATAATAAATGTTTATCATTAATGGCTCACATTTAAGGAAAGGTGTAATCATTCCTAATATCTATAGCACAGAGCCAAGCCTAAATTACCTTGCTATCCGATGTGATGAGTTTGAACGCCTGTTTGACCTGGTCAGCTGTAGCTCCGCCTCCAACATCAAGGAAGTTGGCAGGGGTGCCTCCATGAAGCTTAATGATATCCATGGTTGACATAGCTAATCCAGCTCCATTTACTACAGTTATAAGGATTAAGATTAAGGATTAGGATTAAGAAGGATAAAATGAATAGATATTTTTAATCACAGATCATTTTATAAAATATTGAGAGTTATAAGAGGTTCTAAATCTACATATTAAACTCAATATATCACCGATATTGACACAGACATACACAAGTAGTTGTATTTTGCAAATCATACACAAATATTTCAACATTCTCATACTGTGACGGGCTATTAAATAACAAATATACATCTATGTAGGACCATAAGAACAAAACATCTTTAGTTTAATTCTTGTAATTAGGCCTGAGTCGAGTCGGTCGGTCCACCAGCGCCCGACCGATGCAATTTCATGCACACCGGCGGACCGATGAAATAAAGAAATACATAAGAAATTCACAGTGTCAAAGACTTTGAAAATTAACCAGTTTTAAGAACTAAATTTCCTTATTTATATTAAAACTTTCACGTGATATTAAATTTCAATCCTTTAATCAACCAAGTGGGACTATGGAAATAAGATCACCGAGCAAGATTTCTCAATTTTCTTGCTTGAATTTATCGGCCCGTATATTATTGTTGAATTCTGTGTGAGCGCTGCTGGTACAATTCTGCGCACCTGCCCCGAGATGGCGCTAACTCCAGGCTAACTCTAGTGGAGTAATCACGAGAGTTGCAAACAAACAGATAAAAGATGGCAGCGCCCATACACGTATACAGAATGCAACAATATCATAATGTTACGGGCCGATAAATTCAAGCAAGAAAATTGAGAAATCCTGCTCGGTAATCTTATTTCCATAGTCCCACTTGGTTGATTAATGGTTTGAAATTTAATATCATGAGTAAGTTCTAATATAGATAAGGGAATTTAGTTCTTAAACTGGTTGATTTTCAAAGTCTTTCATTAACACTGAATTTCTTTATGTACCGGTATTTCTTTATTTCAACGGTCTGTCGGTCTCGCCGAAAAATCACCGGCGGACGCCGGTCAAAAAAAGAAAACCGTTATGACTCAAGCCTACTTGTAATATAAATATTATGTTCTTTTAAGATCTCTCATGTTTTCCGTCTTCAACAATCAAAAACATGCTACTTTCCCGATGCGGGGGCGCGTTATATGCAGCTTTTTTGCACCGCATATTTTTTCATGAAATTTCATCGGTCCGCCGGTCTCCGCCGAAAAATCATCGGCGGGCACCGGTCAAAAAGAAAAAACCGTTATGACTCAGGCCTACTGGTAATCATTATCATTTGTGAACTTTAAGCAAATTTCTACTGGACTTTAAAAAATGTTCAACGTAAGCATGAGAAAAAAAGCATGAGAAAAAAAGCCAAACTTTTAAAGGCCTGTTTTAGCTTTTTGTTCTGAGATTCAAGCATTATCACCCTTAGTTCTCACCTAAACAACCAATGTCTCCATCCAGACCAATGTAATTGAGGTTGTACTCGGCCGCGGACACCTCCCTTGCATCTTCCTGTGACCAATCTCTTAAATCATGGATCTTCTTTTGTCTGAAAGCAGCGTTGTCATCAAAGTTGATCTTGGAGTCCATACAGAGGACTGGACAAAGAAAGCAAAGGGAGGATTTGTTTTCTTTGAAAAGAATACAATAGTCTACTCGGGCTTCTTGGCAGAAAAAAGTTTACGCATGGTTCAAATTGACAGAAATATGGCTTTACAGATCCCTGTGGGGTGATCTGAGAGGAACAGAGCAACTTTACAGGTTGAAAGTATGCACTGGCACATTTATTGGTCCATACTGCGTGAAATATGGCCTTATGACATCCCAGGGAGGTGGTTTGGGATGACCTATACAGCAGAAAATATGGTAGTTTTCTCGGTTGAAACGGGGGGGAAGGGGGGGGGGTAAATCTCACATTAAATTTGCAATATGGATCACACATTCTTTTTCATCGTAATCACATAGGAAAATACAGAGATACAGATTTTTGTTTGATACATCGTTATCTACATCTGAATAGTGGAAGAGGATCTAGTTTGATATCTGCAATACGAATCATAGATCCCTTCTGGCTGTAATCAAGAAAGATGAGAATACTTACCCTGTCCGTCACTGTCCTCAACCAGTGGATTGATCTCAAGCATAGTGGCATCATACTTTACGAAGACATTATTATACAGGTTCATGAACGTATCTGCCGCCTGAAACAAGAAAGCCATATATAAACAAGGCATTCACAAACAGGTTCATAAATGTATCCTCCACTTGTAAGTGATTTTGTGTCACAGCCCCGAAATGTTCTTTTCATCAGATTAAATTATCTGAACACTAATCAACAAAACTAACAGACAATAGATTTTTCAGGAAAAAAACTGTCCGTTACTCAGGCAGATGATTAAGAAGTAAAGCTTGACCATATTTTCAGTGTATACATTGGACCCAGCGTCCTAGACTGAAAAACACATGATTAACTGTATATTCTATATTAAATAATTAATAAGAGGATTATCTGAGGATGGTTTTACTACCTGTGGTATAGCTCTGTCTGGGAAGCCCATGAGTTTGGCTACCTTTTCTGCTTGTGATCTCTGAATACCTGGAAATTGAAATGATATTACTAAGTATTATAAATAGTCAGTCAGTACAAACTACAAAGATTATTTTATGCTATAACACAGTATAACATGCACAAACAAATCTAAGAACACTTTCTAGTATCAAAAGATGCCCCCCAAAAATATCAAATATCAAAATATGTAAAAGCCGGGAGCAATTTTAAGATCTTCAAAAAAAATATCCAAATATCAAAACGGCCTTAAAAGTAAGATCATTTTGTTTAAAAATAAAAAATGCCCTATGATGAATAAATAGAATTAAACGTTGAATTATGATAATATTAAAAATATAGTAGTGTGCTCTTGTACAGTGCACACGTCTGTCATTAAAAACAATCCAGGGCCCCGTTGCATAAAGCTTACCATTAACGGTAACTTTGCCATCAACGGTAACTCCCAGGGAAACCACGATTTTGATTGGCTGTCGAGTGATGTTCCATGGTAGTTACCATTGATAGCAGAGTTACCGCTAACAGTAAGTTTTATGCAACGGGGCCAGTTCTTCATTATTACTACCATGGGTTAATTAGCATGGCTATTATTCCTACTATGATGTTCTTCCAAGCTGGCGTAGAAGGAATGAGAAAGCTCACAAATTATTTTTCACCTTTCCCAGAACTCAACCTTCTCTTTAATCTAATCTCCTACCTGATACAATATCGATGGGTTCTTTGATGATTGCATCAGGGTTCTCTGCTGCTACATCCTCAATGTTTACACCACCCTGTGCACTGGCAACCATAACTGGCCCCTGAACATAAACAAACAAACAAACCCCCGGTTATAACACGCACCCGATGTTCACTGGGCCATTCTAACATGACCCAAACATCACACACATCAACAGGCATACTGATGAGCAATTACATAAAATCACTAGTTGGTACAGTGTTCATATGACTGCTTTCTCACGTAGAGGTAGTTTCCTTATTCACACAAATATTATTTCTCAACCATTTCCAAATTTTCAAAAGGATATATAAATGAACATGTAAGTGGAAAAACATTTCTGTCCTGAGCATTCGTGAGTTCCTAGCCTCAAGTGAAAAAAAAGGTGGCTATGATTTGCTCAGCTGAAAGTGCTGGAGATAACCCCAAAAGCCCAGCCTTTTTACAAACACTGCAACTTTACATGGTCAATTCTTAAATGACTATGGAAAATTTATTTCCCACAAACCAAGGCTCTGGCCTTAAAGAAAACTTTAGTAAGGATGTATTAACTTACGTTAAATGCCCTCTCCATTGTGATGGCAAAGTAGTACTCTCTCCTAACATACATCCTCTCGCAGATAAGAACCTGTAAGAACCAGGAAAAGAAAGAAGCAAAAAGGAAAAACAGTAATTATGATATACAAAATAACCATGATGATAAGTAGCATTATAAAATAAGCTATTTGTATGCGCGTATCGTAATAGCTGAAGTGTGATGATGTGAATTTGAATAAGCTTGTTATTGTGGATGGTTATAACTTCACTAGTGTGAACTGTAACTTTTAATTTTTTGCACAATACAGATCAGGCAGCTGTGCCTCCCTGCGCATACGGTTTGATTCATGATTCATGGCAATCAGCCTGAATGTAATCATGAGGAATACCAAATGGCATACTTAAAGGGAATGTCCACCCTCATTACAAGTTGGTTTTAAAAGAAGCAGAAAAGAATAAGGAAACAGATCAGTGAAGGTTTGAGCAAAATCCGATAAGAAATAAGAAAGTTATGAATTTTTAAAGTTGTAATCAATCAAACACTAATTGGCAACCCTGTGCTGTATCATGCTTGCTCCTCTCCTATTTGCCCTGTACTTCAAAAATCATAAATTTCCATTTTCTTTTTAGAAAATATTCAATCATACAGGCACCGTTGATATAATCATTGCACATATGTATAAAAATTCTATTCCATTATCAGCAACTAAGAAAATGAAAAATTATGAAATTTTCAGTACTGAGCAAATGGGAGAGGAGCTCGCAAGATACGCCACAGATTTGCCAATTTGTGTTTGATTGAGTACAACTTCAAAAATTCATAACTTTCTTATTTCTTATCGGATTTTGCTCAAACCTTCACTTATTTGGTTCCTTAATTTCTCCTCTTCTTTTAAAACCACTTTTAATCAGGATGGACTTTCCCTTTAACGATGTGCCTTGAAGTTTTACACCAAATCATATCAGCACACCCATTCACTTACCGAGTTACAAATCCTGCCCTTCTCGCCTGTCTGCTTGGTGATAAGCTTGTTACCGATCATCTGAGAAGCAAGATCTTTGACCTCTTCAGGTGAGAAGGCCAGCTTGACCCCTCCCTTGAGACCACTGGTGAAGGATCCCTTCCCCCTACCACCGGCCAAGACCTGGGCCTTGACCACCACATCTCCGGACCCTGTAGATGGAATAGAAGCACAGATGATAAATCAATGTTTTACTTTTAACCAGACATTTAAAACATAGTTGACTTATAATTCTAGAGTCTGGTATTGCAACTGATTCAAATGTGAATGTCTACAGGTATAAAGGCCACTGCACACCCTACAACCAGACTATATTCAAGTTACTATTCACATGACAAATCTAGACTCCAATCGGGAAGAATTTATATTTTATGAAATTCTACATCTGACACTTTAATTTTGTTTTTCAAAATCAAGTAGTAGTCTTTTTCATAAGGTGTTGATCACCTCAACAGCTGATAATGATGAATCATAGGGTTATTGAAACCAGCAAAATGTAAGCAAAGTTACTCAAACTTACTCATAACCACACATGCACATGGATATGAACACATGGGACAGTGACTATGTCTGGAAGTCTCTTCAGTCGAGACATCCTAACTTTCCCTATGACATGGCTTTTACAAAATTTCTATTGAATAAGTTAAATTTGAAGCCTTGATGCTTAGGGAAAGCATATGTACAATATAAATTTCAATTTACATCCATTATCACACCACCGTGATGCTATTATCCATTAGTTTTAATGATTCACAGCCTATTTACATGATGCATACTATTGAGTATTTTTAAAGGAGAATGAAACCCCAAACCTGTATGCACTTAAACAAAAGCAGAAAAAAAAATCTTAGAAGCATATCAATGAAAGTTTGAGGAAAAACGGATAAAGAATAAAAAAGTTATGAAGATTTTAAAAACCTAAAATCGCTAGATGACATTGGCAACATACTCATTATGCTAATGAGATGCAATGACATTTTTGTGCTCTCTTTTTATAGGTAATAAATAAGAAAATTATCAGATTTAAAGCTTTTAAACAGAGAAAATTGAATTATCATCATCGTGCTTGAAATATATTGTGAGGAATAGATTTATGAACACCAGCTATAATACAGAAATCAAATTTTTTTAGATATATTCATGGAGAGTGGATTTTTACAACATTATTTGTATAAGGCAATTGGAAAGTATAGCACATTTACATCACACAATCTCATTAGCATAATGAGGACAATTTCAGATTTCCATTCATTTAGCAATTTTAGGATTTCAAATATTCATAACTTTTTTATTAGTTGTCCATTTTTCCTCAACCTTTCATTGATATGCTTCTTTGATTTTTCTAACCCTATGAAAATGCATTTATTTTGGGGGTTTTATTCTCCTTTAAACACACTGGAGTGCCAGCAAAGAATTTATAAAAGAAAATTCAATATGTCGTAATCAAAATACTTTTCTGTTATTTGATTCACTCTGTTATCTATTTACCTAAGCTCTTGGCAATCTCGTAAGCTCTCTGTGCAGTGGTAGCGACCTCGGCCTTAGGGATGGGTACCCCAGCCTCCTCCAACAGCTGATAACCCATGTACTCATGGATTGAGAGGTTGCGACGCTGTTCATGATGAGGAATCACTGAGCTCGACTCCAACACCTAGAATATGAAAGGAAGAGTAGGAATTAGAGCACTCACACTTGTCATGCTTGTCATTATATATAACCTCCAACTACATACCTTCATACCACAGAGAATTGCCTCCCATAGAGAGAATGTGTGATCTCTAGCACATATCTGTGCTGGAAAGGAGCAAAGGTGCCAGCCAAAAACAGCCTGAAAATTTTAGTTGATCAAGATGATAAAGATCCTGTTGAAGAATCTGGCATGAAATCAAATATTCTATCATCCTGAAATGTAGAAGGAAGTATTTTCTCAAAATTTTGCTAATTATATTTGTGTTTTTACCTCTTCAACTGAGAGGTCGTGACCACTGCCGAAATTGACACAGCCCCACATAGTGATGGTTCTGTGAGTGGAATTAGAGTAGGGTTACCAGCAGCGGAGCTCCATGTTCTTCTAGAATACATAACACTTCTGCTCTTGCTCAAGGTTTATCAAAATATCATCTCCAATATGACACAAGGTAGATCCTCAGATCACAAATTTTTAAAAGTTTAATTTAGCTAGATGGGCGTGCCGGTCAATCAAGGCGGGGCTCTGTTTCATCATGTTCAGTGTCATTGAAGTAATTGAGCAATGACTGGGTTTCCTAATTTCTTCAGAATTCTGGCATTATCGTGGTTGAGGAAACCACCATTCACCCTGCACAGAAGCACTTCATTGCATCACATGCATTGGTGTCCTCATGCGAAATCGAAGTCTGATCGTGTAATATTGTATTTCATTTTGAAGACTTTCATTTCCCAAGTTTTTCATCATTTGGCGATTCTTGGTTTTATCGGTCTAAATTATTTTAGGTTGCTTACTTCAGCTTGTCTAACACTAACCCTAACCTTAACCATAACCCACCCTGAAGTTAGCAACCTAAAATAATTTAGACCGATAAAACCCAGGATTGCCCATCATTTTTGCTTATTTCAATTTAGAATTAAGTTAGATCTAACTTAAGTGTTAAAGTTACGTCTGGCTTGCCAGGGGGGTGTTTCACAAAGAGTTAAGCACTTAAATTCCTAGTTGCATGCGGTAAATGACACATCACTGCATTGGTCAGATCATGCTTAGGGGACGCACCCTACTGGGTAATCTACCAATGAGATTACTTGTTTAATACAGTGTGCGCATTGGCACTTATGCAGGACTTTAAGTCAAACTTAACTCTTTGTGAAACACCCCAGGTTTATTGGGGGGGGGGGGGCAAAACGATGTTTTCCCTCCCAATATTTTCTTGCCACCCCATAATCGATGCCCCAGCTTAAATAGCACTCACGGGACCATCACTATATGGGGCTGAGTCGATTTCGGCCTGTCACGACCTCTATTAGTATTAGACCCTCTAGTTGAAATGAAGAGGCCAAAAGTCAAAAACACCAATATAATCGGCAAAATTTTGAGAAAATACTTCCTTCTACATTTTAGAATGATAGAATATCTAATTTCATGCCAAATCCTTCAATAGGATCTTTATCATCTTGATCAAGTGAAATTTTCAGGCTGTTTTTGGTCCGTGAACTTCGTGAAGGCGTGATCTTGCTCCCCCTGCACACATATAAGATATCACACACTTGCCTAAATATGGGAGGCAATTGCTCACGGTATTGAAGGTACAGAGTGCGATGTTATCTCCAATAACCTCACATAAGTGTGAGTGGCTTAATAAAGTGTATTCTAATCATCGAGAAAGCAACGTTACGCGTCGATTTACGCCTACGCCTTTGATACCGGTATGGTAGCCAGCCTTCAATGTAGCCCTTGCCCGGCTGAGCGGGCCCTTGCTGTTTGGCCTTGGGCTTGGCTGCGCTTGCCTTTTCGCTCTACCCCTAAGCAGCGCAGCGACTGACATTGATCAGTAATGGACTGAAGAAGTATATCATTTACAATTGTTTCTTTCACACTCACAACTAATCAAATAAATGATCATTAAAAAGATAAGATAAGGATACAGCATGACACAATCTTACCTTGAAAAGACGAGGAGATCCTCTCGTTTTAGGCAAAACAAGTTTGCCGAATTTCCAAATGGAAGCTGCCATTTTGTGGCCCAAATGTTCTTCACACCTCTAGCGCCATCTCGTGTTGATGCTGTGCCATATGACGCAAAAGATGAAGAAAAAAAATTATCAGTGTTCACTTATCAGTTGAAATAGAAAAGGTTTTATACAATTCGTTTTCAAAGCAAATAAAAAGAGAGAAAAGAAAGAGGACATATCTTATGATTTAAAGCGCCTTGATTTAGAAAAGAAATTAACCGATTTAAATAAAAAACAAAAGAATAAAAAAAAAATGTTTAGTTTAGTTTAGTTTATTTTCCACACAAATCAATCAAAATACAAATTATACATTTTGGAATACATTCTGGATACAAATTATACATTTTGGAATACATTCTGGAATAATAGAAATCGATTACATAATTCAAGAACAGATATGTCACAATAAAGAAAGAATTTGAAAATATAGAAAGAAAGTACATGTAATTCAAATATTTACGTTCATGTATATATAGTGGAGGGGCCTAAAGGAAAGCCAGGCTTGTTGTGGCAAAGATCATCAAATGCACCGATGGAAAAAAAATCGTTATTAAAAAACAACAACAATAACAGTTTGTTAATGTGACAAAAAATCATTCAAAGTCATCTTCTTATTTTTTTTTAATTATTATTTAGTTTATTTATTTATTTTTTGCTAAAGAAATCATCAAAGTGTGAGTTTTTGTACTCCAAATAATGTATGGTATTATATAGATCTACCCATACTGAGTGTTAAAAAAAAAGGAAACCCAACTTCGAAAAATTCCTGTAAATGGATTATGTATTTACCGGTATTGAATTTCATATCATATATAGAAGAGTAATTCATTTGCTTCATTATGGTACCTGGTTTAGGTTTCTAGGGTCACGCATCACCGAACACCAATATTTTCAATATTTTTGTGCAGAATCCCAGGTGGTTCACTTTCTTGTAAAACATAATAGGCAGGTTTTGATTTGTCACCTCTCTTAGTAGTTCCATCAGTTAAAAAAAAAATCTCATTGTGGTTGGATAAAGGATGGGGGTAGCGCAGTTTAGTGGCTAAGTCAATGATGTGAAAATTAGTGAACACCAGTGGGTTTGTCTATATATCTTTTAAAGCTTTAAGGCTTTCTGTAGCCTTACTTGAACTTCACAAACATAAAAGAACTCCAAAGAAGATGACAGTCATAAATCTTAATAAAAAATAAATGAGATCATCAGAAAGCAAAGTGCTGCAGGCATATTCCACCAATTTTCAACAAAGACCAACATTAATTTTGTAAAAATGAGCAAAGTCAAATCTTCACACATGAATATGGATTTTGGATTTTCCTCTTTCATGCCTTTTGTCTTTGATTTGCATTGCTTTGTGATCTTGTCATTCTTTTGGTTTGCACTGGTTCTTTGGTGGGCAAACGTTACAATTCAGCCAGACTGTGTTCTTTCAAATGTTTCTCACCTGAAAAGGCTTTCCAATGCATAAACTCCTGAACTTGATAGGTAGATAACACCCTTTAACACAAATATGAAGAAGAAAATCCTCCAAGAAGAAAATTGGAGCACCCAGACCTTTTGACAAAAGGTTTCACGTTAACATCATTCCTATTATGTTTTCCAAGAAAGTGAACCACCCAGTGGCGGATCTACGGGGGGGGGGGGGGTTTAGGGGGTTTAAACCCCCCCCCCCCTTGGGCTGCCAAGTAAACATTTAATGTGCATAGGAAAACAAAAAAGAGAAAAAATAGAGCATGCAAGTATGCTTAAAATCGCAAGCTGGCAACCCTAAAAATGAAAAATCTCCCTACTGTGGGAGGGGGGTATCCCCCCTCCCACACCCTCCCCCTTGGAAAAAAGCTAGATCCGCCCCTGCCACCTGTGATTCTGAAAACAATGATGTTCAGTGATGCTTAACCTTGAAAACATATAAACAAGTTATCATTGGAAAGCACATTAATTACTCTTTCATATTATATGAAATTCTATACCGGTAAATACGTAATTAATTTACAGGAATTTTTCAAAGTTGGGTTTCCTTTTTTTTTACACCCAGTATACTCTCTTAAGTTCTAAGTTTTGAATCAGTGACAATGTTTTGTCACCGGTTTAAAACTCTCTTTTGGAGTTAAAGATAAATCTTTTGGAGTTAAAAATAAGTCTTAGAAATTAAGAGAGTAATCTGTTTCTTTTCTATAGGAAAAACATTTAGAGCATAACATTAAAAAACAAATAAGTCGATTTAAATCAAATAAATCCGATCTTTTTTCGGAATGTTTTGTGTAGACAGAGTTTACCCCGATAAATATAAAAATTTCACACTCACAAGCAACCTGAAATTGATTAGATGATTTTAATATCAATATAAATCCTTTTACTACATACACATTGTTAATAATTCATGCCATATCATTGTGACGTCCACATATATATGCTCCTAGAGAGAGAGAGAGAGAGAGAGAGAGAGAGAGATATATATATATATATATATATATATATATATATATATATAAGGCTTCACTGCAGATGGTACTGATAGATGAGGGGAGGGAAGGGGGACCACATAAGTCGCCTTTAGGAGTTCTGTGGGGGGGGGGGGGGGGCGACCCGCGCTCTAGTTTATAAAATAAGAGAGATACCGAATACAAGCACGGTCAGTGGCGGATCCATTGACGTGAGAAATTGCCCACCGTTTATCCCTCTGTATTTGCTTTGTGTGTGTCTCCTATAATGTACCCCGAGTTTAGACTGGTTTATCACCTATCTGTTTTTTTTTTGTACGTTTGTTTGTTTTTCGTTAATTTTTGTTGGTTTGTTTTTACTTATCTGATTTTTTTTCAGAATTGTGCCCCCCCCCCCCCCCTCCAAGAGAAGAGAATCCTGCATGGATCCACCATTGCTGCTTAGTGATGTACTAGAATTAAAGTTGAGTGGAAAAACTGTTTTAAATGGTTTAAAAATAAACAATCAGGTAAAGATTTGTCAATTGTAAAAACTTTACTACACCCAGTGGCGGATCTACATAGGGGGAAAACCGACCCGTGCCCCCTCTTTTGAAACCCAACTGGCATACCTTCAGTACACAATGAAAAAAAAAAATCCCCCTTAATTGTATACTTTTTCGGCTCTGTGCCCCCTCTTTTGCAAAATCCTGGATCCGCCCCTGGCCTGACTACACCGGCAAACATCTGAAATGATTATCATGAGAAAGTATTACATACAGTCTGCAAGAACCGATTACTCTAAGAACTCTTTCAATGTTAGAATTGTTCATGAGTGGAACATACTCCCAGGTAAATGTGAAATATGGTTCCTCTCGGTCTACTTTCAATATCTGATTTTAAAAAGATATCATCTACCTGCATAAAGATATCTGCGATATAAATGTCGCACTAAAATGTTTCAACACGTTAATGATTCATTCCCATGTATTTATTTATATATCATCCAAACAATTTTATCTGAAATGATACTGCCCGATATACGAAGTACATACACCAGAAAACTATCTTACTACATTCAAATTTCGTGCAATACCCGAACTTTTATATTTCGATAATTGTTTCGTTTTTATAAATCTTATATCTGTTTGCTTTTACCTGAATTATTACAACGTTTCTTTGTTATCAAATTTTTAAAATGATTTTATGTTTCATGTGATGTGCAGGAATAGTTTTCATGGTGGAGAAACTTTAATTGAAGATCGTCTTCTCCTGAAGACGATCAGAGCATATTGATCGAAACGTCGAGAAAAGAATAGGCCTACAAGGTAACCCTGAAAACTTTATACCTTCAGTTAGGATTTGATGTTTTGTATTAAGTTTTTACTTTAACGCCATTTTTTTAAAGTCAAGCATGCAGATCTTCTGTACGGGCTTTCCCCCGGCTTTTTCAAATCCATTTGAAAAGCACTGTGGGAACAATGTGGTATATTGGTGAAGGCTCTTGCCGAGGGGTCCTGAGTTCGATCCTCACTGGGTGCTACATCCTTGGACAAGATGTTTTACCCACATTTGTCCCTCTCGACCCAGGTGTAAATGGGGACCTGACAATTGCTGGGGTAATAATAATTGTAGGGCCCTCAGGAAGAACAGCAATGATGCTGATGAGGCTTCCCTGGGTAAAAACATTATTATTATTATTATTATCATTATTACTATTATCATTATTTCTACGTCCCTAGACCTATTTGATTTTTAACTCTCCGAATAAATTCAATCTTTCTCACAATTAATTTCTTTTCCCCCTCTCTCAGTTCTTTTTATCTCCGTTTTTCTCTTTCCTTGTCTGTCTCTCCTCTCGATGAAGTAAATTTTATATTCTCGTTCTTTATATTTCATAATCATTTCCTCCTTCCCCAACTCTACTCTCTCCTGTCTATCTCTTTCCATGTCTCTCCATCTCTATCAACCCTTTATCACAACTCCCATAATTTCCACTCCCTTTTCTTCCTGTCCTTAATCTCTCTCTCTCTCTCTCTCTAGCTCTCTGTATCCCTCTCTCCTCTCTCTGGCCCCATCTATCCCTATATCTCTCTCTCTCTCTCTCTCTCTCTCTCTCTCTCTCCTTTTCTCCCTCTCCTATGCCATTATTTCCAATCTCATAATAACTCTTATAATTCTGTTTCTGCACTTCTATTTTCTCTGTATCCCTCTTCTCTCTCTGGCCTGTCTCTCCCTATCTCTCTCTCTCTCTCTCTCTCCTTTTCTCCCTCTCCTATGCCATTATTTCCAATCTCATAATAACTCTTATAATTCTGTTTCTGCACTTCTATTCTCTCTGTATCCCTCTTCTCTCTCTGGCCTGTCTCTCCCTATCTCTCTCTCTCTCTCTCTCTCTCTCTCCTTTTCTCCCTCTCCTATGCCATTATTTCCAATCTCATAATAACTCTTATAATTCTGTTTCTGCACTTCTATTCTCTCTGTATCCCTCTTCTCTCTCTCTGGCCTGTCTCTCCCTCTCTCTCTCTCTCTCTCTCTCTCTCTCTAGTGCTCATGCTCTCTCTCTCTTTCCTTTTCTCCCTCTCTTATGCCATTATTTCCAATCTCTTATAATTCCATTTCTGCACTTCTTTTCCAATGGCTATAAAGCAACATTTCTCATGCAAAAAGGTAATTATCATGAGAACCGTAATGATTATATACAATAGTTATAATTCCCTTTATTTAAGAATGTATAAAACAATAATATACAGAAATATATATTTGTACATTTCACAAAATTACATATTCCAAAATAGTACATTAAAATGGCATCATGTTAAAAAGGTGCATATTTCTATATATCAAGCTCATTAACAATGCGCATAGTACTTTACAAGTACTGACGCAAAATTAATATTATTCCTCTGAAAAAAAAATACAGGAATCGTTACAATATACAGTGCGATACATACTTTTTTTGTATAATATAAAAATAATAATTATACATGGTTGAAAATTTACAGTCTCTTGAAAGCCATTGTATCAATTTCAAATTAAAATCACAGCATTAACCTTTCACAGATTGGCAAATAATAATAACAGTAAATAAATACACAGACAAACACATAATCCTACCTTCACTACTTTGCGAATGTTCAGTTGAATGAGCAACTTAACGAAAATAAATTAAACATAAATACGGAAACGTTATTTCTAAGTTGAAGAAATATTGCGTAAATGTTTAAAATCTCAAATGCGTTGTTTGACAAAAACATCAGTTACATCTCCCATTCATTTGTTCTTGTTTTTTGTTTTGTTAGTCAACTATTCATGGCACTGTCTAATATATTGGAAAAAAAAATCAGTTTTAAGTTTCTCTAAACAGTACTTCTCATTTTCCTTCAAACTTTCTTTTCATTTCAAAAATTAAATAATAAAAAGATGCATGGTTGCAAATTTTAGACCCCTCTTTAGCAATTCAAATTCTGTATTGTTTGGCCTAGAGAAACTTGGATTTGAAAGGTAAGAGGCTAACATGCATCCATTTCAAAACATGATGCAAATGCTTAACATCTGCAACCATGAATAAACACACCCTTTTAAAACTTCAGCCATGTGTTCTTAAGAGTATTTACACTATTCATGTAAATAAGTTTTTATCATTACAAAATAAATTTGTATGGCACCATAAATTATTGAATAATACTACTCATTTCCATACAATATAATTCATAAAGCGATCATTCTGCTGGAATTATAAATAATTCCTAAAATATATATCGAGTCAAAAGTACTGTATTAAAAAAAACACCTACAGGAACATGTATATCACCTGTTTGGTGCTTACGCTCCATAGAGTATTATTTATTGATCCTTGTATGCGCATCATGGAAGTTTGGACACTGCTAACCACTAAGAGGGAATTTCCCCTTACTATAAAGAAAGAAATTTTTCTAATGGATGTAAATATAAATTGATAATTAGGCAATGATTAAATATCATTTTGATATAATCATAACCAAATTTTCATTACAATAAAATTCCAATGATTCTGGCATGAAAGTGAAATATATCAAATCTTTTTGATAAACCAATGTTTCTATAAATTTGGCAAAACTGGACACACCAGATTAAACGTTGCAATAACTGTTGAGGAGACTCGTCATTCAATATTTGTTCTTCTCTCAATTAAATAGCCGTATATGTACGTTGTAATCAAAGAAAACACCATTTTGATGAATTACTGTATTTCTCAACACAATATAGGATTGGAGGTATGTAAGAAGTTCATAGTGTTAGCTTACTTAGAAAAGGCTATAAATACGAACAAATATTAATTTCGTATCATGAATAGGAACATGTGACCAAACAACGTGCCTATAAGACAGACCTTATAATAAAACAAGTGTGTCATTAAACTGTAAAGAACAATATATTTTGAGCCAGGATTTAGCCACTTTGTCCTGTGCCTGACAAAGGGACATAAGTATGGAGATTCCTATTACAGGAATTGCCCTGATAACGTCCTTCTGCTAGTACAAGGGAGAAGTTTAGTCTTGACAGTCTGGTCACCATACAACCATTTCTCAGAGCCTTATCAAATGATATATTTAGCATAAATGGTCTGCTAGGAGCCAAAAGGATGTTAAAGTGACAGTAAACTGAAGCTCCTAAATAGCGCCATCTTTCAACAGGATTCGATAAGTGTCTGTGCCTCTCATTTTCCCATCATGCCCCATTCTAGTTTGCAGAAGCTTAGAATGTACCTGCAGGCAATATTTCACAATGCCAAGTGAAAAATAATAGTTTAAAATATAAAATTTGCCTATTATCCAAACAAGCTGTTTGTAAAAATTCAAAATAAAATACAATTAATTTTCAAATTATAATCTTAATTTAGCAAACACTGTAAGATAGCGCTGTTCAAGTTCTACCACTTTAATGCCCCTTTAACTCATATATCATGACACACAGATAACACCCTTTTGGCTCTCAACAGACAAAGGGATCTTCTTCCATTTGCTCTTGAAGAAGCAACAGTTCCTCTGCATCAGCTTGATCCCATAATACGGAGAAGAGGTCTGAGCTAGCTCGCTCCTGGTGCATCAATATAATACTGTGGTACCCATTCCATTTCACACCAGCCTGATCGTGTGCATAGGGTCTTGGTATACAAACAGTGCTCCGAGGTTTGAGCTAGACCGCGCCTGGCACATTAATATAATACTGTGGCTCAGTTCTATTCACATCAGTCCAGTGTTACATTGTAAATGGGATCTCAGTATAAAGACCATGTTCCTTTTCACATGTAGATGACACAAAGGTCAAAGTTTAGAAGCAGAAGGTCACAACTGCAGGAAGACTGAAAGACAGAGCATCGCTGACGTCAAAAGCAGAGTGCCAGTGTGAAGCGATGTCGCTGCTGCTCTTAAGCCTGGTGTTTCCTTGACGGATGGGTCTGTTGCCGGCCTGTATGGGATGCGCCTTGTTGGCCCGTTGGGGTCTTTCGTTCTCGTGTCTCCGGAGCCTCTTGATGTGGGCTCAAAACTGAAATCTGTTTCCTTGGGAGTAACTGCAAGGAGGAATGAAAAAGGAATCAGTGTAAGAGAGGACTTGTTAAGTGACAATACCTAGATATCTTTTTTGTCACAGGGCACTTCATCATTATTGTTCATGCCAATGGGTAATGTTGGACCAAGATTTGATTGTCTCATTTACATCTTTACAAAACAAACAAACTAACAAACAGACCCCCCCCCCCCCAATCATACTTTCTGTTCCTATTTAACATGCTTCTGTTTTGTTTTGTTTTGTTTTGTTTGTTTTGATGATAATTCTATTGTTCTATTTCAATACATTTGAATTGAATTGAATTGTATTCTGGTTTTGCAGTAAAATCAATAATTTTCATATTTCTGCTAAGCCATATACAGATCCATCGGAACCATTATTCAAAAGTTGGTCAAACATTGTTCCGCACAAATGATTTGCACACTAAATACATGGATCTTATACAGGTCAAAACCATATCTTAATTCAAATCCCTAACAATGCAAACATGCAAATAAATGACTTAGAAAAAAAAGAAGAGAGATACAGCCATCCTGAAAAAGGGAAAATCTACTACAAGCTATTTCACTCAAAGACACAACCTAAAGACATTCCCATGATGCATACCCGTTGTGTATGAGAACTGTGGGGGTGTTGAGTTTTCTTCACCGTCGCCTGATCCGCTACCTGATAGATCGCCGCTTCCCGAGAAACCATCAAAGCCGCTCCCGCTGTAGTAGTCTCCACTCCCAGGCATCGGTAACATGTCAGCATCATCCATCGTACTCCTCAAGAAACGCTCAATCATCTGAGATGAAAAGGTAATATACAAATATATATTTCATTAAATAGTTTATTCTATAATAGAATAATAAGGAAAGAATATATTCAAAAAGTATTGACAACTTTTTTAGATATTATGTGAGAGGAAATGAGAATATCAGGGTGAAGCTTAAATTTTTAAGTATATTTATCTGATGAAAATGATATACAGTTGAACTGAGTTGCATACTGATTTACGCCAGCTTACTACTTCCCCAGGGGATTTTTGTATAAAAATGTATAATCATCTGTAAACTAAACTTTAAAAAATCAAAGTCATTTTCACTTTCAACCAGTCAGAATTTAAAAAATTTTAGTGAGAATTTAGGATTAGCAGTCTCAACAAATGATGAATGTGACCAGTTGGTGAAATAGTGCAACAGCGCCATCTTGTGTGAGAAGGTGACCAGGCACTTCCACAACAAGTGTAATCTATAGATTATGTCAGGAATTTTTAAAGGAGATTCTTGAACTTGAAGAAAAAAATATATTTTCCTGTTTGATTAGCATAAATCACTTTAAAAGTGATTGAAAGCACAATAAAGGTTTCCTATGTTGTATGGGAATGTATTTTGTATGATACAGTTCAAACAATGTTTCTGAAAAATTCAAAATATGCAAAAGCATCACATTTCTTTGCAATATTGGAACAGAATGGTACACTGTAATACTTAATTACATGTATCATGGATTCCATTGCAGTTGAAAATTTGATTGAAGGGTAATACTTCATACATGCACTTTGAAATTTTTTCTTGTAACGACATTCAAGTGAAACTGAAAATTCAACTGAATAGTAATCCTTCATACATGTATAAGGACTTTCTTTGTAGTAAAATTGAAATTACTTTCTGGTTTGTAAGTGCCTTGAACACTTCATAGATATTGTCATTATTACAATTATTATCATACGAAAGTGCTTGTTAAATCATATCGCTGTGTCAGTTTAATCGAAGCTCCCAATGCCTGCACAATTGTAAGCAGTGTCTGAATGACTGTTAAATTCTACTAAAACACTGTTTACAATATAAGTAAATGTTTCCTGTTCTTCTGAAGGAAAGAAGACAAGTTCTCGCATATTGGAATTGACTGCCTTTTGTGAAATTAGGGCGGAAAAGCTAGTTTACAGGCAGAAACTACAAACAATGTATTGGGGACACCTCAAAGGCATGCCATACACAAGCACTGGGTTTTAATGGGTGTACAATGAGGTTTTAGAGGGGCTAAACACACAGGATCAGTGTGCTTAAAAACCCATTCTTATCAAGGGGCCTCTGTTTGAGTAGCAAATAAAAGAACTATTCAGAGAGAAAGTTGGTGGAAATAAAGCTAGCTGAAAAGATTGAAGGTAGGCAGGGGGTGGTCCAAAGCATGCTTTGTATGTTATGGTGTTCAGTGGACTTTTGGGCCTCTGATCTTCATAAAAAATTCTCTGAGAGCTAGTTTTCTCTGAAATTGATGGTTTGGAATCAATCCAAATTAGCATCAACAATAAGGAATTTTACTAGTTTACAATTACAATTTTCTAGGACAATTATCCTTAGATCATCTCCAAAGAAAAGTGTATAGCAAGAAACACTGGGTCAATTGTAAAATAACTATTTTCTAATTAAAATTGGCATTTATAGGGATTAGAATATGAGGTCCATACAAGTTAATTCTTGATGTGATTCAACTTATTTGATAGGTTGCATTTTGCTTTCTTTTTGTTTTTAGCACCCCTGAAAATCTGATACCATTACTAGTATCATTTCAAAAAGTAAAGCTTTAATTTACCTCTGTTTTGTGTTCTAGCTTGTCCATTAACTGCAAGGCATTCAGAAGCTCTCTTTCTCTGGAGGTCAGCTTCACTTCAGGGTTGTGTAGCTGTGCTGCAAGTCCATCATCAACAACAATCTTACGATATCTGCATCATCAAGGAGAAAAAAGGAGATTGGAACATTGTAAGAGCAACTGTAGCAGCAGTATGTATATAATTGACTGAGAAACTGTAGCACCTACAACTGTACAAGAATACATCACACAGTGGAGTGTAATATATCAAAGAAGAAGTTCAAGGAGAAGAAGAAGCACAAAAAGAAGAAGAAGAAGAAAAAAAAACAGGAAAGAGGACAAGAAGAACAATAAGGAGAAGGGAGAAGAAGGAAGAAGAGCAGAAGATGACAAGAATATCAAAGAAGAACAGGAAGAGAAGATGTGGAAGAAAAGGAAGAATTAAAATGAGTAGAAGATAAAGATAAAAGAAGAAGAATAAAAAAAAAAAATTATGTGCAATATAAGAAATGAAAACAAAATTAGAAAGATGATTTTCTGTAAATAGGGGAATATGTGAGCATCCCTTCTTTTAAAGGCATTGATTAACTTTGCCCAGGATTGAAAAAAAAAAATCACTGTTCCAGCTAATGCTGTAATCATAATTGCAAACCTTTAGCTCAGACAGGAATCGCCTGAGTTTTATAAGCTGATCGGTCGTTTATATATCAAGATATTTACGATTGAACATTGATGTCGGGATAGAGTACCACCGAACCCTAAAGAACTCTTACGGTTGGCATACCTCGCTCTATCACAAAATACCGTACGGGCTGGAAACCCGCTCTGAAATCGCCAAGCGCTGGTGCTTGGTTTTTGTGACTGCAGCGCAGCGAAGAAGCCGAGCGACTTGCGCTAGCGATTGATCGCGATTTTCTCTTTTTTAGGATAGTAAACGGGTTCCATTTTCTCTCATACTTTCACATATCCTTAATTATATATGTAGTTAGAGGACTGCACACAATTCACTGGCATTTGAGCTGATTTTACAATTTTTCACAAAGTTAATCAATCACTTTAAATAGGAAGGGAAAAAGAGATAGCCAATGTCATCTTAATTACAAAGATGTTATAGGTAGGATATACATTGCACTGTATACTCCAAATATAAAATGTTTATTTTATGCAAAGCTAGAGCATGAAATGTGAAAATCCTTTATTTTTAATAGGAAGAGAAGATATCCAATGTCATCTAGAATTACAAAGACGTCATCTTTATCATAAAGATGTCATAGATAGGGTATACACTATGGCATTAAGCAGTGTTATACTCCGTGTCATGACCACTTGATGGGACTACTTAACACGCTAAGCAAGTGAGAGGGCACACATCTCAACAACCCTAAAAGATATTTCGTCGAGGATACGTCAAAACCGTGATGAAAGGGTGGCGCAAACACTCGCAATGGCCCTCCGTCCTAATTAGTAACAGTTTGGCTTTGTGGCATGTGGGCTGGCAAATGTTTACAGCCGTTTCTCTTTTCATCAGCATCTGGCGGGTGAAGATGTCTGTATGTTCAAAGGCTTACGGAGTTGACTGGGTGAGACAAAGTGGGTATTAGAGAGGTATAGAGAGAGAAAGTACAATCATTCTGAAGGTTTGTCCAGGTTTTCACTGCATAATCTGATCTTGCAGTGTCTGCAGTTTGGTAGAAAACATGGACTTTGGTCCACTGGAAACTTGGCTCATGGTTACAAAATGGGAGCAAGTTTGCCCATCTACCCTTCTCCCAAACAGAGGACGGTGGCAGCAAGTGCTTCGGCATCGCAACAAAAGTTGCAAACTACCCGATTGGTTGTGGTAGGGTCAACGCTTGTAGGTTACTGATTGATAATTCACAGAAAAATTGGCAAACAGTACCAAAAAGGGAGAAAAACTGAAGGAGAAAAAACAAAGTCAGGGCATTTTCAATACTGATACAAAGTCATCTTTTGTCAACGGCCCTTGCCACGCAATCTTGTTCATGTTTTGAGAGATAACAATGTCACCAAGCATAGACTCCAGTGACATGTTAAGAGAGCGTAGTGGTCTAACTAATTTTCGGTGCTGGAAGATCGTATGCCTAGTTCATACTTACAATAACCTGGCAACGTATCTCAAATCTTGCCATACACCATTAGGAGGAAATGGAAATGCTTGTATGAATGTCACTAGTGTGCAACTTGAAAATTTTGCAGAGATATGTACCTAATGGAAAATCTTGCATCGCTAAAGCTGGTTTGATTGATCAGTGATCGCCGGGAGGAGATGCCAAGTACACAATGGACAGAAAGACAGACAGACAAGCAGATTCCAAACTGAATAGGTACCTCATAAAATCGTGCAAGGCATCGGATACTACTATGTTCCTGCACTTACATATTTGGGATAATTAACACTTTTATTACAGTACCTCTCACACACCAGTGATGTAGTTGGGGTGTTGCAACATACGAGCCAAACTATGTGAAATATTACATCTGGGGAGCATTTCATCAAGCGTTCTGTCAGTGATTTTTACAGACAAATTTGCTCTCAGCCAATCAGATGCAAGGATTTTAGTAGCTTATAACAGTTGTCGGTAAAAATCACTGACAAAACACTTGATGAAACATTCCCCAGATCCTTAAGTTAGCTGGATTCCCCGATCAAAATAAACCTTTCACTGGTGCGGGACACAGAGAGATTTATCTCAATCTGAACGGGGTAACACACGTTTTTTCCACCATCACCGCATAAAGAGGTGGACGCACTTCAAATAGTTCCTCCTCTAATAATACCCCCAAGAAAGTGGCAATGTTTTCATATTGATTGAAGTTCAGTGCGAGGTGAACTGTATATATGCCGATAATAGACAGGTTTGATTAAAGTGGCGTTTTTATCGTTTGGCAAAACTAGGGAACTTACAGAATGAAGAACTTGTCAGACATTAGGGCCTACATTTGATATTGTGATTGTATGCCAACTTCTTTTCAGAGATTAAAGCAATTCTAAAATCACACAATCATTTTCTATGCTAAAAAAAATCAGTGATAAGACAGATATGCCTGATATCTTATTATAAATCACCAAGAACTGAATAAAAATTTTCAAGTTTAGCTTTTTTTTTTTTTTTTTTTTTTTATTTTTTTTTACCTGGCAGTTCATTCAACTATTTAAACTAGATCATCAACTATAGCAAGATATATGAAGGAGATCTATTTTCATTCTTGCCTCTTTGCAACAAATACAATCCCTGAAAATTTCCTTTCTTCCCAACCTTCATTCATTTACATGTACTGTGGGCATCAAATTAAACTGAAAGTCTGATTTTGAATTGAAAAAAATTCAGACCATCTCTCAAATACCCTCCAATCTTCTATGCTGTCATTTGCCAACTTTGCAGATATTAGTCTTATTTTAGCCATTGTTCTGGTCAGGGTAAGCATTCAGAGTCTGAATATGGGGTCACACTCACAAACAAATCCCAACTGAAATTATAACCATTTCTATCGCCTCCAGGGAAGTAATATCACTTCACATCCGTCACAAAGATTTTCTTGACTCCCAAAGCCTAATATTGTGCTATTTTATTGGACGGCCCTGGCATTTATGACATACTCCATCACGGCTATTGTTCGGTCCTGTTCGGGGGCAAACATTAAAGTGCCTGGTCACCAGTCCAAGTACTATTTCTCTCCTGTGTCAAGATATGGCATGGTCTGACACTCACTGCCTGCGAGGCAATTTCCATGCCCTATTAAAATGCAAACAAAGAAAATCATGCTAATTGTTCATAGGCAAACACCTTTAGCTGGTAAATCAATACTATTCAGTTTTCACTCACATCAAATTAAGATTTTTATTTGTCCTCTCCCCTTTGTCCATTTTTATATTGATGGGGGGGGGGGGGAGAGAGGGTGTTGGTTAAAGGGCCTTTCAACAACTTTACAAATAATTTTCACCTTAGGTTATCTTGACTTGGGATATCCACACGATTCTTGTCAGGAAAAAATTATTAAACTGTACTAAGTCAAGAGGTGATAAATGGTAACTCCCTCACATGTACACTGTACATTTTGCGTATTTGCACTATGAACGGTCTTACATCACATACTGCAACTTTTACTTGTGAGTTCTTCCTTGTGTAAGTGCTCCATGCTGCATGCCAGTTATCAGAAGGATGTTAAATTATCCCACTTTACACAGAGCCAAAACCTGGCTGCATGATCTCCTTTCAAATTTCCTTCACAAAAGGACAGTTCATGCTACATAAAGTCCAAAATACAAGTGTAGCCCTTTTATACAAGCTTTTGTTTTTGTGGTTATTATGTAAAGGGCCCTATATATGATGTCCTTACAAGTTATTTTTAGGATCAAACTAGCTTAACTTACTGTAACATCTAATCATCCTCTCAATATATATGTCTCTTATTCTGTCTGTCTGTCTGTATTTCAGTACATGTCTATTTGACTGTCTCTTTGACTGTCTCTCTATAAATCTGTCTCTCTTTTTCTATTCTTATTCTCTCTTATCATGTCATCTCAAAACCACTATGTCACTGCTCTCTTCAAGTCCTCAAAAAGTAAAACAATTTTCTAAAGCACCCTCTGACAGACCGACAACCCTCATTCCCTTTTCACCTCTCTGTGTGTGTTCCTGCCAGGGCCCCCATTCAGACCTCAGAATGGCAAATGGCATGCCAAACTGCACCTTTTCGGGCAATAAAATGGCAATTTTACTCAATTAATCTGGCTTAGGACCCCAATACCCAGCATAACCGCCCTGCCTTAGAACGATATTCATTCCAAAGCCCTTTGTTGTGCCTGGCCATCATAGTCCTTTGTGGCCTTTGTGTGCAGCCTGACCTGGTCTAAAGGAGAGTTTTCCTTGTTAATTAGGCTCATAGAGGATGGCTGGAAAGACGGCCATTCAATCAGGGAAACTGCTTTCCAAACAAAACAACTACACCCCCAACAAAAGGAGCAAGCAAGACCATCTTTTCTATTTATCAACATCCCTCTTTCTTCCATGACATACCAAGACAACAATGGATATCAACAGAACCCTACTGCGTTACCTTTACTAGATACAAAAGCAAAGGGGATGGTTGTTAAACAATTAAAGGCTGATCTTTTTCAGAGGAACAGATTAAGAGGGGGATGTTGGGCCCGATTAGGCAGGGCATGCTAAGAGATTTGTAATGGCTTGAATGGATGGTTTCTGGAAGAAGAGTTAAGGGAAGCTTTGACCACTCTCTATGAAGTCAAGATCAAAGGATGTTACCGAGCCGATCTACTTGATTTCAAGATTAGACATGGTTGCCAAGGAATTACGTAAAAAGGGGAGGGGAAAATATTAATGAATGCTCTTTATTTGCTTATTCTGTGGAAAAGGTTTATGAATTCAAGACATGAGCTCATGTTGATTTGCATTTATTGGATTTTCAGAGCCCTTCACAATTGCAAAAGGGATTCTCAACGAAAGGTACATTAAAAAAAAAGGATGAGATACCTGTTCAAAGTGTTTGAGACATGAAATGACCAATACAACACCTAGAACATATTTGCCAGAAAAAATGAAATTCATTAACAAATTTGGAATCAATTTCTCCATACTGTTTTTTTGAAATGTCGACAGAAAAATAAAGACAAATAGTGAAAGTACTCTTTTAACTGAGTAAATGACAATCTTTTGAATTAAACTTACCATTAATTCCATTTTACCTTTTCAATTACTTTAAAGGGATTCAGTAACTTTGTGGAGGCTTGATTTAATAAATTGTTGAATTTTGATATCTGTCTTGTATAATGATGTTCTGAAGGATAAATAAATAGCCAGGCAGAGAAAGGTTTTCAAATATATAATGCTAAAGATATCTATGACTGAATACTCCCATTTACGAAAGCGTATGGCCATACGCTTTAGTCTAACACTGAGTGTATGGGGGAAAATGAGTCTAGCATTTCCAGTCACTTGCATATGTTTACTTTTGTGAAGCACATGATACTTTTGAAGTGCCTGGGCTTCATTTTTACACCATATTCCATACACTGATAGCATGTAAGGCCAGGCAGCTCAGATTTTATCAAGCCTCTACAAAGTTACCAAATCACTTTAAGACAGATCTATCCTGGGTTCAGGTCTTCAGGAACCTTCATTTTTACTCAAAAATGTTAATAGCACCATTAAAGATATTGAGTGCTATGATGTATTGCTCTTTAGCCTTATTTTCTTCATACACACCAAAATGCATGTATTCTTAACAATATATTTTTAAGTGTCATGATTGAATTGATTTATATTTGAATTGATTTGTAGCTATTTTCTCATCCCTTGAAAATCAGTTGATGCATCAAAAAGAGACTTGCCAGTTAAAGAGCATTATTCCTCAGTGATAAAGGAAAGAATTTTCTTGTCTAATTTCATTGATTGATATCAATCAGGTCTGATAAACTATTGCCCTTTATTCGTGACAGGACTAATCAGAGTCACTTTGAAATATAGACGCCTTTCCTCTGTGGGTTCATTCAGCCTAATGGCACATTTGGCCTTCATCTAAGCACCAACGATTCTAATTATTGGATCAATTCAATTATCAGAAATGATTCAACCTTCATGTGTCTACGTTGGTCTTCTTTGTCTTCTGAAATGGACAGTTTCAAAGGACCTCTTGATGAATACCCCTTTCAAAATAAATGACCGGTCTTGCATAGAGTCAGCATGAGAGGCGGGATGGTTGTACAGGAATCTGGATACTTTGTACAACATGTAACCACAGCAAAAAAAACCCTGTACACTCCATTTCAGGCTACAACCAGTATTGCAAAAATCTACAATTAGACATTGGGGCAGTGCTTCCAGTCAAGACAGAAACATGAATGCACCAGGTTGAGACAGATAAAGGAACTGCTGCCACTGATCAGCTCCTGCTTCCACAAACTTTGCAGAACAAACCAGTGTGAAAGTATGCAAATCTCAACAAAATAATCTCCTGACGGGTTCTCATGGCCAAAAAATATTCTTGGCACTTGAAGGTTTCCAGCCTTCAGGGAAGGACCTCTATTCAAACTTTATCAATATCCCCATCAGTCATTCTGCAAATTATCTTACAAAAGTAAGTTCTTAATCGCAGCAGGGATGTCTTTCATCAACTCCCACACCTGCATATTAGTACCAAGAAGAAGTGTATCATTCCAATCTTAATGTACATTTGTAACTATTTCAAAGTGGAAACTTGCTCGCTCCGGAACCATTCCCGAACTCCCTCCATCAGATAACCCACTAAATTGCACAAATAAAACTCTGGCCTAAAAATTAATAATTTCCTTTTTCAATCCTTTTTCACCAGGTGCAGAACTGTTTAGAAACTCCCCACACTCCATGATGGCTCAGAGGTAGAGCAGCAGTCTCTTAATCAGGAATTCTGTGGTTCAAAACCAAGCCCCTTACCACCAAGTCTCAAAAGACAAAGTCCTAAATCCACTGCCTGCTTATCTACAAGCATGCACTTGAATTTTCCACACTCCACAAGGAGGATTGATGGCTCTGTGGTAGAGGAGTACGTGGCCATGTATTCAGGAATTCACAGGTTCAAAACCAAGTCGATGGGCTTGTACCCCAGCCTTGACACCAAGTCCCTTATAGGACTTCCCTTATAGGACTTCAAGTCATAAATCCACTGCTTTGTTTCTTATCAGTAAGGTTTAAAGGGAAGCTTGAGTTCTGGGAAGGGTAAAAAATAATTTGTGAGCTTTCTCATTCTTTTTATGTTAGTTTGGAAGATTATTGTAGTAGATAGGTCCCCTGAAAAGGATTGTTCTTCAAATACTGTAACATTCAAAATACATGTATGACAAACAGCTGAAATGCTTGGGCCGAACATTTGTATGTAGTCCCATCTACACATATCTGTGTGCAGTGCATGTGACTCTCAGCAGGATTGAGTCAATTTCTTATCATTTTTGTGATTCCAAAACCTTACAGCATACACCAATTCTTATGTGCTATATAATCAACCTTTCCCAATTGCTTTGAATGTAATTGCATGACCAAAACTCAACTTTATCTTTAAGAGATAATTAATCATATCACCGCAATTCAGACTTCTTCTGAACCCGGTGTATGTGTTGAGCATAAGAAATTTGGCGTGCTATAAAAACAGAGATCTATGTACATACAGTGTTATCAACCTAAAGACCACTTGCCTTACAAAAGACAAAAATACCATGCCAAATATTTAATCAAACTATTTTGCGTCTGGTTCTGTGGTGCTGAGGAATACATTCTATGATTAATCATCTTTTCCCATCTTTTGAACAACTGCTTCAACTTCGGCTTTAGTCAGCTGCCCTGTACTCGAACCCACCTGGTAACAAACAAAAGCCGCCCAAATTCTAAAAGCGCAAATCTTGATGACAAGCACGTGAAATTATTTCCACACAAATCCTTTCAAAAAGAATGGTAAAAAAAGGAGTTGAACCCGAGTTGAAATTCCACCAAACCCTCATTAAGACACAATACCCCTGCTACAAATTAGCAGAGTTGTATCGAGTATCCATCCAACCACATCAACGCACCAAGTCTCTTTTGAGATAAAAAAGAGGAAACTGTTTTCTTTTGGTGGATGTAGTCAATACACGACCACAAAAACTATCAAACAATAAGCATTCCATGGTGAATGCGCGGCTCATGGAATCAACTTTAGAGCCCCCTCCATTCAAAAGCCAAGCCTTCTGAAGAGGATTAAAAGTAAGCACTCTGGCAAGTTGCCTGCCTTTCCAATATGGGAAAATTAATTTTCATACCCCAGTGGATGACTGAAAGACGCACGCCGGAGATCATTACAGGTCCCGTTCACCTCTCCCGACCCGTGGTGAAATGGAGAGATTTGATCCCCATCAACAACAAAAGCTCAGCTTCGGGACCCTTTCAGAGGCATCACAATAGACAGCATATTGCCTATCAGCTTAAAGGACCCTTGTGGTTTTCTTTCCAATTCTTTCCCCTCATTTTACATGAAGCATATTTCTGGTGCCTAAGCAAGTTGTAACTCAAATATGTAGGGATAACAAAAAAAAAATAGAGGATTATGACAAGATTTTGGCTTGTGTTTTCTTCTCATCTCTTGTGACAAGAATGGCCCAGAGTTCATGGTCTTGCTCCCGTAGGTTTCTTCTCTGACCCTTCTTAGTTGCATCATAAGCACCTCAGGGTTATAAAAAAAAAACAATACATATATATGTATGCATATATATATATATATATATATATATATATATATATATATATATATATATATACACACATGTAACATGTGCATTGACCATGAAAAGATCCAAACACCAATAGCGGTATATGGTGCTCTGATATATTCTTTGTCTCTGTGCTTTATTTCATCAAAGATAGAGGGTTAGGGTCGGAGCTGCAAAATGATTTGGGTTAGGTTTAGGGGTAGGTTTAGGGTTAGGGTTAGGGTTAGGGTTATGATTAGGATTAGGCATAGAGTTTGGTTCAGGGTTTGGTTCAGAGTTCGGTTAGTGCATGCAACTGATGTAGAGCAAATGTCGCTGGAGCATGTGTTGTACATTCCAATATAAGGGGCCAAAAGGTGGACTTTCATTATTTTTCAAAACTTGACTAAAAGTTTCTAAAAAATTAAAGCAAATGCTCGGTCAACCAATTTTCAGAAGTGTGAAAGCAGTCTACTTACGTTCCCTGTGTTTCACCAGTCCAGCAGTCTCTGTTGCTATCAGAAGCCATGTTTCCCTGGGAGCACATGAGGACAGGAAGGTCCCTGAAGACACTCTTTGAGCTGTCCAGGCTTCCTACAAACTGCAGTAACAGCTCGTCCAAGGGAATGGCAGGGTTGGGAGCGATAGGGATGTTGCCTGCAGGGTTGTTCATGGCAAAGTCGTTGTAGGGCGACGGTCTTGAGAGGGGTGGAGGGCCGCATGTTATCATGGCCTGTGAGAATAGAATAGGATAGATAAAAGTACAGAATCTGAGATAATCAAATGGAAATGAAATGCTAGTACCGATGATTTTAATCCAATTAATTTAAGGCTAACTAAATTCCAAATATATTAAACATGTAGCATACATATACTCAGTAGGACCCTGAATAAAACCACAAAGTTATGTTATTGAAAGTAAAAATCATTTAGAAACTTACAGCTTGCATGATGGAATCTTTGTCCTCTATAGCCCTTGTAATAGCTGCCATGACTTTCTGATCCAGAGTGTACATGGCTGAATGGAGGTCATACTCTGCGGTCATACTGACACGAACCAGATCAACCACTGCTGCAACATACTCCCTCCAGTACAGGTCCAAATCCATGAAGTTGGCCAAGCAACCCTTGATGACATTGAAGCACAACCCTTGACAGGCTGGGACTCCGACCAGGGACTGGCACTGTCCGCAATACCGCATCTGCATCAGGGCGCGAGTGCAGCGTCTCGTCAGGTCCATGTTCTCGGTCGAGTTAAGCACTTCCAGTCCCAGGTTGACGGTCCCAAGGAACATCCTCGCCACCTTCAGAGACTTCTCCAGAATCCTGGCCAGGTCGCGGTGCGCAAACCCGAAAGGCATGATCACCGAAGCCTGGTTCGAGAGACAGTCCCGGTACCTCGAGTCCAACCTCGTCACTTTGCTATTGATGTGGCTGGTGTAAATGTGCGGGAAAAGTGTGTCGAAGAATCTTGACACAGTGTGCTCTATGTTCACATCAAAGCCGTGGAGGTAGTCCAGCAAGGAACCAAACAAATCCTCTATGGGACTGTTCATATGGATGGCAATACTTGTATACAATGTCCTAAAATGCTGCTGAATCCTTTCCTTTCCATACTGCAAAAGATCCTCAAATTCAGCTGAAAAATCAGAAAGAGAAAAATTGCAACGTAAACGAAACATAAAATTAGTGGGATGAAAATAATATGCACAACTTTACAAGGGAATATTTTTTCTCTTTCTTAAGACCACTCAACGCTAATTTTCATGGCTACTATTGAAGACGAAAAGGATACAAATTCAACTGCCATACAAATATTATGAAATGTATAAGATTATTCATGTACACTTAACCCTTTCAAGACAATTGACCACATTTTGTGGTTTGGCTCAATAACTTTTGATCCAGAGCTCTAAAAAATATACCAGATACATGAGTAGAAAGAGCAAAAATTTCTCCACACACTATGTCTATTTTTGTTACATGACCATATTGCGTTTGATCCCAGGAATTTTAAAAAGGAGAAGAAGCTTTAAAATCCTTAAATTGGCAACACATTGAGAGGTTCAAAATCATTGTTTTTTATCGAAATTGGCAACTTTTTCAACTTTTCGACAATTCTTTCAACCATGTATATTGTTTTCAAAGACATTACCCTTTATTACAATCTTGGAGCACTAAAAGAAAAATATTATTGTTGCCAATTTGAAGAACAAAATGTGATCAATTTAGCCCTTAAACAATTCCTGTCCTGAAAGGGTTAAAGGGTACCAATCAATAAAAAATATTTTGCTCTGTATGTTAGAGGTTCCATATATTCAAAATGTGTGCTTCAAATATTACTTCTATAAAGAGATATTGCAAGTTTAATTACACTCTCTACAAGCGTAAAAGCGACTCGTGAGTAGGCTACTCTACGCACCCTTCCACACTCACCAAGATAAGGGCTCCACAGAACCTAACTTGGAGTTTGGTACTGCCCGCCCACCTTCATGTTATGCTTTATTTCCTTCATACTCCCTTAATTGTTGACCTACAGAATGCCAGATAACATTCTTTGATGTGGATTTTATACTTTCTAGCTGTACACAAATTATTTTTTCAGGTGATTGGTACACTTTAAGCTGTTGCAATTTAGAGTTGAAGAGATAGCGGAAGCTTCTTTTGCATACAAGAGAAAACATGCCTAAAAGTCAAACAATTTTATACAAAAATGTGGCATTGTGAGATAAATCACAAGTCTGTATGCCAAAATATCCCGATAGAAGCAGATGTCCAAAACCAAGGACTCACATTTTTACATAGTCTTTCATTTACAAAACACAGAAAACAGGAATAGTTGGGAAAAACTAATTGCTTTCCATGTTTTAAAAGTTCACTGTGTCCTTGAAACCTATGTTTAATCGTGAACGCTCTGTTGAACTATTTCAAAGCATTTCCTAATTATGCATGCACCATTTCCCACCAACTCTGGACAAAGAACAAAGATATGAATACCTTTTCATGTAGATAAAAAAAGTTCACAACTACCCATAGTAAAATGAGATGGGGGTGTCACTAAGATTAAGAACTTCCTAAGAATTCCTGTTAGTGTTTTGAATTACAAATAACAATGAAAATCTGAAATATAGGGTATATTAAATGCAATATGTCTTCAAATCAAGTGAAAAACAGCCATATTTCATGACAACCAGTGTTGTAGAGAGTTAAAATCCCTCACATCCTTCTACTTATAGCAACACACACAAAAAAATGCACTTTCCCCCACCAAATAGAATACACAGCAGGTTCCCTTTTTCATGGAGCTGTCTGTGTTTGCATTAAAATCCATGCCCTTTTTCCAGGAGAGGCCATGATTTAAGGGGTTGTTGGAGCGAGTGGGACAGCGCAGGATGGTTTCCTGCATATAAGGTGTCCATGACAGTCCCCAAGAGGGTAATTGGGAGCTACTGTCAGGGTGCTCAGAGTCAAAGGAACAACTTTAGAAGGCATATTTCTGTCCACTCATCATAAATATGTCACCGAATAATCACTCTAACTACCAAAGACACTAACATTTTTTGTTCTCCTAGGTAAAGAGTTTACAAATATTTCCTGAAACTGGTGAAAAGCCCTTGTTTGTTTTGGAAAGGGGGGTTGGGCTAGGTCTGGCAGGAGGATATGGGTCACTTTGATTTTGAGTAGGAAATTTGTTTAGGGGTCTTGAGCAAATACTAAAAATACTGAAAATATAGGCCTACAGTATTGGTGCATTCTAAATGCCAAACAAAATAGATTAATTCTCCTTCATTTTGATATTATTGTTTTATTCTTTAGTAGATCTAAAAACTCACAAATTAAGGATTCCATCTCATTGATTCTTAATTCTTTTATTCATTGCACCATAGCTTATGGGATTAAAGATAATACCGGTAGACATTTTTGGTCATTTAGTGTTTTCTAAATTATTTTTCAAAATTAAATAATTTGATAGTTTACTGTCATCCATCAATACTTCTTGAGGCTGATTTAAAAAAAAGCTTGTGTTATCTTAATAATCATAATTTTATTATCAAATCATTTTGAACATAGCTTTTTATTTTCATAATTAAAGCCTTCATGAAAAAAAAGGAGTCAATAAAGAACATTGCACAAAAATGAATGAAATAAAATCCTACACCAGTATCATTAAAGCACTCATGAAAATATAGCTGTCACCTAAAAATCGTTGCACAAAAATGATTGAAATAAAATTCTACACCAGTATAGGCAAAGCATTCATGAAATTATAGCTGTCAACTAAAGATTGTTGCATAAAAGTGATTGGATAAAATTCTACACCAATCACCACTAACCAATCATTTACTGACGTCACCTGCAGACAAAACATAATATCATCAGCAATAAAAACACAAGAAATTTGTAATGGAACCAGTGGTACTTTCTAAACCAAAAGTATCATAACAAGAAATGATTCTGACATGCCTCAGTTTTTGCGAGGCTGGAAACAAGTTTTCTGCCATGGGCGTGCTTGCGTGGGGAGCAAAAACAAAGTCCATCATCTCCTAGCAGTATGCCACAGCCTACAAGTCTGGCCGCCATGAGCGGTAAACGACACCAAAATGTTTCTGAATCAGTCGTGAGCTATGCCAGCTCGTTAAAAAATGCGAAGGCACCGCTCACATCGTGCGATTTAAGCCGTCGCGTTCTCTTGACTGTGTACCAATGTAGGAATCTTCAGGATGATTGAGTAAATGTGAACGGAGAGAGGAGCTACATGTACAGCTAGTTCCGCCATTCAAAAGAAATTCTGTACTAGAGACAACTCACATATCTGCTGTTATTTTTGACACTTTTCACAATGCCGAGGTATGTGCTTTTAATTTGATATCGGCCATCAAATTCAATACAGGCCAATATGTCAAGGCCTATATATCACATGCATTTATGCTTGTCTAATCATAAAATGACAAAACATCATATTGCCAACTCTGAATTAAAAAATCAACCCAGATTAACAAATGAAGGAAGGGGATCAATCACTTTAAACTGTGGACAATTAAGATACAGATAGGCCTATATATCCTGTCAGATTATAATCTACAGGTACTCAAATGCTACTGTAAAAAATATGCCTACATATTTGTTTTCCTTTCCGTTTCACTGCATTCTTTGTAATGCATTTCCCATCTATCAAATATCATTATGCTTTTATACAGTAAATTACATTGGTTTCTGATACCAGTATCATTAATAATCCCAAATAGCTCATGGTATATAACCTGATATACACTGATGAATTACAAAAGTTATCAGACTCTGTATAGGGCCTACACCTTGACCGAAGCTCTGCATTACATGTGTACAAGTTGTAACGTTACAAACTGCCTAGAAATTTGATTGACTCACAATAGATCATAGGTGCACTGTTCATGCTTATATTGACAAGAGATTGGGTTGAGATACTGATACCATATCTCGGTGTGAACACAGTTTGAACACGACCTCATCTAAGGTCAGGCTTTTGGAGTCAGACTACAAACTTTCTAAAATATTTGATTGACTTACAATAGATTTGAAAAGGTGTTCACATTATTGAAAACAAAAAAAATCGACACTACCTCCAAGTTTGAACAGGTTTGAACACAACTTCATCTCAGGTCGGGCGCAGTTCGAGTCAGTCTAAACCCTAAGGCTATCCAGCCCAAAAACAATCAAACCAGCGCTCAGGGGTCGTGACCCCATACCAAGTTTTCGCCCATGAAAACACAAGGAATGAGGGGTTGAGTCACCGACATTGGGCTAATGGCAGCCTCATTCATCTTGCCTAAGATGGAATTTAAATTGATTCCCATATTTATCCCGAAAATGACACAGAAAACATCTCCATAAAGTGGATTTCATTCCTTCGCTCTTTTGTCCCTAGTTTAATCTTTTTTGATCTCCAAAGACTGAGGTTTGCAAATTCTTTTTGTCTTGCTCCAAAAATCCTGATTCAGCAGTGTATGATTCAGAGATCAGACATGGATATTGTAATTCAAGTATTACGAGCATGCAGGTTTACAATAAAGGCTTACATTTAATGCTTCAAGTATCATTCATGTTAGCTTTCGATATGGATTATGAAATGTTATGGCCTAAATATGCCTCTCTTTTTCCAAAGTTTGATTTGCATGCTCTAAAGACCGTTTTGCTTTATGCCTGCACCCCCTCTTTTTCTCTCATTCCCCTTTTCTTTTATTCCCTTCCAATTCTTTCTACCTTCTAATCTATGCTCGTTCTCTCTCTCTCTCTCTCTCTCTCTCTCTTGGAAGCCCTTTATATTCTTTCAAAAACTTCTAAACAAAACGAATCAAATCAATTCATTGATGCAAAATAATTTAAAGAGGAACAAAAAAAAAAGGGAAAAATAAAAAATTTATGATTCATTGATACACACTTCCCTCACCCTTCCATTCTCTCAGTCTTTTTTTCTCCTTCATGCCTTCTCTTCCTCTTCCTTTCTCTCTCTCTCTCTCTCTCTCTCTCTCATATCCATTATCGTTCACTCCCCTTTTATAAATAACCCCCTCCCTCTCATATTCTCTCCACTTCTATAGGTGGCAGGATCACTGATACATAACTAATAAACTCCTGTTCAGTGATAGTGACCTATCCTGGGTCGAGGCAACAATAGCGGGCCAGTATCCATATCACCCCTGCCGAGAAATGAAAATAAATTTCCAACAACGAGGGCAACAAAAAGAAAACGATCCAAAGCATGAATTTCCTTTCAGGCAAGTGTGACCGAGACATTCCATTTGGTGCCCAACTTGTCAATTTCGGCATGTTGCCCGCCTGCACTTGTTGGAATCTACACGCAAAGGGCCAGATATGGGCTACCATTCAGTAAAAATGCTTGAAATAATCGACGCTGGTTTTGTGAACCCAGATACATTCGTAGGCCTAAGCACTACAGATACGTCAGCAACAAAATGGAAATGTCTTGTTTATAGGGAGTAGGCTGATTTGAAACCAGAAAATAGAAGTTAGTAAAAATGCATGTAAGAGTGGAAACATGAGAATGTATGAAATTCAAGTGAAATGTTCAATAGTTGCAAGACATTTCCATCTTACCAAGCGATTTGATTTAATAAAATATCAGCCAAAACAATATAACATGATCGTAAAGACTTTAGAAAAATCAAACTATTATGAAGGGAATTGCAATAGCCTTATGCCTTACCTTTTGAAATGTACAAACATGTCAATGATATAATTTGAACTTGATTTCTTTGAGTAATACAACAGGGTATTGAAATTGGCCTGAAATTAATTTCTTGAAAGTCTCTGCGATCATGTTAAATATACAATTATTCTCTCCCTGCTTTCTTGGAGTGTAATTAGCTTCAGAAGTTCAAATATCAGAATATCAGTATCTATACCTTCTCTAGTTTTGGTGCAGAAATTGTACAAAATAATCTCTTACTTGTAATCAAATCTTTCTTTCATTATATGCCTCTGTATAATTATCATGGTTTTAGTGACTCATAGTATAGTTTGAATATACCAGCATGCGGTGCTAAGAAAGGAAGTTCTATGACAGATTGTTCTTTACTTTCATTCATGCATGAATAAACCCACCTGTAGTGGAAACCACAGAGTGAATGATATCATTTGTATTTCATTTCTTCTTCTTCTCTCCGTTATGTTTATTCTTTCTCCTTCCTGATCCTCTGCGCTCTATACTTCTTGCTACACTATAAGGATTGATCTTCTCTCTCTCTCTCTCTCTCTAACGCACCTTTTCTTATGTCATCTCCAAGTAATATCTTTTGTGGCTGTATTTTTCATATCTCCCTCTCACATTCAACCCTTGCTACCCACTCTCTCTCTTCCTCTCTCTCCCTTTATTAATACATTTGTCTTTAATATATTATATATTTAATCATCATCCTGCCCGTCATTCAATGATTTCCTACTCCCTCTATTGTTCTTTTCTTGTCAAGCATACCCTTTCCCCCTTTTTTTCCTACACACACATTATTTTGTGTGCTAAAAATCCTCTTTTTTGTTCTTCTTCAAACAGATATCACAGTACCTTTGTTTATTGATCACTGATGCAATTGAAAGGGAATATTTACACCGCTATTGTGTCATTTTTTTCCCCCAATGATACCCTCTACTAGTCAGGTGTCAATGAATAAAGGACCTCTTTTTATAAGTTGTTCTTTTGAACTTTAAAGGGGCTGTTTGATATATTCATATTTCTTTCTATACTGCAGCTAATCACTGTCATATGCATTTTCATGACTACCTGTACAGAAAGATCAGCTGTCTATTAAAGAATCACATTTTTTTTTCTCTTGAACATAATTTCTTGGTGAAACCTTGGCCCTGTTTCATAAAACTTTTCACCAGTGACAAGTTGCAATAACTGTTATAAGCCACTGAAATCCTTGCATCTGATTGGCTGAGAGCAAATTTGTCAGTAAAAATCACTAACAAGACACTTGATGAAATGCCCCCCCCCCCTGTACCTGAACTGAAGGAATCTGTAAAGACAGCCTGCTTATAAATTGAAAACTGTTTAGCCCCTTTAAAGTACATGTATGGTAAAAGAAAACAACTCCTTCTTTATTTTTCATGTTTTTTCTTCAAAAAAGGCTAAAACAAACTATAAACACATTTTTCTAAAAGAAATATTTCACCTTTATAGCTGGCAGAGGTATCCTGCTACCCATTTCACATTGTTCTGATTTTACCTTCATATCAAAAGATGGCTCGGTCAACCAAATAATATATCGTCTGCTGAGAGCGAGAAGGGCATTAACGCATGCACTCTTAACACAGAGTTACTACCCTTTTCACTCTGAACAGACGATATCTGAAAGTGCCAATTTAAAAAAAAAAAAGAGCTTTTCTTCTTGTAGAGGAGAGGGGCACCTCTTTAGCTCCCTGACATTCTCTAAACCACAAAGGCCTACAGGTAAGGGGGTTGCTGGACAAAAGTTGGTGTTTTTTTGTTTTTTTCTTTAGTCCATACGTTTCCCGCTCCAAAACATACCAAGCTCCAAAACATACCAAGCGGGAAGACGTAATGGGAAAGATTTGCACACAGAACAGCAGGGGCAGGCCTAAACTTTCTTGTGCTATTCATAAAAACCTTAACCACTACCCTAAAAGAAGATTTAAAGGGATAATCCATGGGAGCCATCTGGATTAGTTAGGCTTATTACTCATGCAGTACATGACATCATTTATTCTAAAGCTTAAATTGAAACCTACATAATCCAGTTATGCCATAGATCATTACTTTAGGACAATCCCTACAACAATGGGATTTTCGACTCCCATTTGACTAATTTCCCCTCTTTTTGAAGTCTCCTCAGTTCAAAATCTATGCAGTGAAATTCTGGCTGTTCCATGTATACAATATGGAGGAAATGCTGGTATATTTCTTAATATACATAATACATAACAATGACCCTAATATGCAATGTTTCTTATAACTCATGCAGTACATGACATCATTTATTCTAAAACTTAAATTGAAACCTACATAATCCAGTTATGCTATAGATCATTACTTCAGGACAATGAGATTTTCGATTCCCATTTGACTAATTTCCTCTTTTTTTGAAGTATTCTCATTCAAAATGCATTAAAATTCCACCTGTCCATATATACCATGTGGAGAAAACTTTGTTCAAGCATATACAACAATGTGCCTAATACACAATTTTGCTATTGTTTAGAATATAGAATAAAATAATACACAGGAACACTGGGCAAACTAGCCCCACATGCAAGAAAAGAACTCACTAAAATACGGAGCCTCATCAAAAATTGTTTTAACAGTAAGTTGCACTCATTTGAGTAGCTGAGTGAAAATTGTCTGAAAAGTAGCTTTAAAATGTAAAATTTGTCATTGTAGATTGTTGTCACATTTAAAAAGGTGATGCACAAGAGTATTGAAATTGCCGTAGGTAAATTTTTTAAAGTTTTGTGATACTTCTTGAACAAAAGTTGTAGTTCTGACTCAGACCTATATACAAAAGGCCCTTATTATAGACACTTTTGCATAAAAAGTTGCAATTAAATGCAACTCAAAAATAAGCGATCCTGATTGGTCGAAAATTAAGTTTCGTTTAATTTTTGGGGTTGCAATTAATCGCAACTTTTTATGCAAGAGGGCCAGGTTCTAATATGCTGTGGGACCTCATACACAGGTTCTAGTGGGTTTTTATTTTTTGTGCTTCTAAATTGGAGATGACAGAGACACTTGTCATTTCTTGGACGTGACCCTCGCAGAAGGTTCCACTATGGTTTTGGCCTGTTCTAATGTGGTTGTGCCTCTTCTGTACAGGTTCTACTGGTTTATTTTTTGTGCTTATGAAAAGGTGAGAATGCAGTTTCTTGTCACTTCTTGTCATGATGAGCCCACAAAGACAAAGGTCAACTGTCTATAAAGACAATTACAAGAAATAGTACATTATATGGCCCTTATAGACAGGTTCTACATGATGAGCCCAAAAGACAGAGGTCAACTGTCTATAAAGACAATTACAAGAAATAGTACATTATATGGCCCTTATGAGCCCAAAAGACAAAGGTCAACTGTCTATAAAGACAATTACAAGAAATAGTACATTATATGGCCCTTATAGACAGGTTCTACATGATGAGCCCAAAAGACAAAGGTCAACTGTGTATAAAGACAATTACAAGAAATAGTACATTATATGGCCCTTATAGACAGGTTCTAAATGTACATGATGAGCCCAAAAGACAAAGGTCAACTGTCTATAAAGACAATTACAAGAAATAGTACATTATATGGCCCTTATAGACAGGTTCTAAATGTACATGATGAGCCCAAAAGACAAAGGTCAACTGTATATAAAGACAATTACAAGAAATAGTACATTATATGGCCCTTATAGACAGGTTCTACATGATGAGCCCAAAAGACAAAGGTCAACTGTCTATAAAGACAATTACAAGAAATAGTACATTATATGGCCCTTATAGACAGGTTTTACATGATGAGCCCAAAAGACAAAGGTCAACTGTCTATAAAGACAATTACAAGAAATAGTACATTATATGGCCCTTATAGACAGGTTCTACATGATGAGCCCAAAAGACAAAGGTCAACTGTCTATAAAGACAATTACAAGAAATAGTACATTATATGGCCCTTATAGACAGGTTCTACATGATGAGCCCAAAAGACAAAGGTCAACTGTCTATAAAGACAATTACAAGAAATAGTAAATTATATGGCCCTTATAGACAGGTTCTACATTGGTTCTATAGTGGTTCTGGCCCTTATTATAGTCAGGTTCTACTGTCAGTGGGTTTTATGCTTCTGAAGAGGTGATGATGGAGTTTCTTGTCACTTCTTGTCATGATGAGCCCACAAAGACAAAGGTCAACTGTCTATAAAGACAATTACAAGAAATAGTACATTATACATGTATGGCCCTTATAGACAGGTTCTACTGTCAGTGGGTTCTATGTGCTTCTGAAGAGGTGATGATGGAGATCCTTGTCACTTCTTGTCATGATAAGCCCACAAAGACAATCAAATATGCCAACCATAGAGGCAGGTAAACCGCCCTTGTGGGTAAGAGGTAGCCACTATCGACCGAAAAACCTGTCCCACATGCAGAAATGTGTCCACACCTTGGACTGGATCCATGTTGCCATTACACATTCTTTACAAAGTAGCTTCTCAAATTGGGCATGAACATAAATTGTTACTACACATCACTGATCAGCTGAGAGTCAGAAAGGTATTAACTACATGCAATGGAACTTAACACAGAGTTAAAGAATAAAGGCATTTTAGCTCTCATTCCCTCCACCACCCATCCATTGGGTGAGTGACTGAGTGATTACCGATTTCAAAAATTTACATCTATATTGCCTTGTCTCGTAAATGACGTGACAATTGAAACTGAATATAAGAAGCATTTAATATGTGGCCTACTAGTTTCCGAGTCATCAGGTAGAAATAACATTTCAACCAGGATCCGTGATGACTGTTTGTCATCTGTGAGTTCTATAACACATACATGATCAATTTTCTACCCTAACTAAATTGTCAACTTCAACCCTGGACCAAACAGTGCAAACACTATCTATGAACTGAACCCTAATCATAATTCTAAACTAAAACTGAACCCCAACCCTATCCCTATATCTTTGACATAAAGCCTCAAGCAAATGTCGTCAGGGCAAATGTTGTATTACCCATTTCTAGGGTTCTGTACCTTGACCATGAAGCTACAATTTTACTATTTATGGAGCTAGAAGCTGAGAAAATTTCAAGCCCCATCACATCGGTCAGACTGAGTAGGACATTTTTCATCAGGTACGCAAAGTCCTTGGACAAAATGGTCATAAATGACTCATCGCCCACCAATGACCCAACACAACATCAAAATCCATTTACTGGGCCATAAAATGGACCTATCAGAATGGCTGTTTGACATGCGTTCACACTAACAGCCACAAAACGCACTTAGTGTACATAGTACTCTGCAAACGAATGATTATCACTCATACAAGTATGTAAACATACATGATAACAGTACTCCTGTGTAAATAACAAAAACAAAAAAAGAGAAAGACGAAAAAAAGTACTGCGGGTAGGACAATTTTGCAAATGTTCATGAAGATATGTCAAAAGAATGCCCTATCTAAAAACGATGTACTTCAATGGTGCAAGGTGCTAGTTTATAGCTCTACTTAAAAACTAAATGTGATTCTTTTCAATAAGGCAGTTGTTACAAATTTAGCCAATTACAATACACTACAGTTAATATATCAATAGGTCTGTAAGTCTTTTAATCTACTTTATTGACTCAAGAAATCTGATTTATAAAATTCCACATTTGGAATTCTACATAAACATATATGTGCTTTCCTATAACAAACTTGTTTGTTTGCACATACATGTAATTTGATGGTAGTACGAATTATCCAAATATCATGCTAAGTACAGTCAAACCTGCTTTAGCAACCACCTGTATAAAAGACCACCTGTCTATAAAGACCACAATTTTTGTTTCTCTTGAACAGTGTTTCTCATTGAATTGTGTATTAAAGGAACCTGTACATAAAGACCACCTGGTCATTAAGACCACTTTTCTTGTCTCCCTTGAGCGGACAGATTTCACTGTACATTCATGGCTGTACATGAACTGTGTATCATATTCTGATGCCACTCTTCTCTAGATGTGATGTAAGCCAATATCTATTTCTCACCTTCAAACAAATCAAAATGCAATTACCAGATTTTCTAATGCCCAGTGTGAACAACCCCTGACAAACCGTTTGAAATACTGCGTTGTTGATTCGTCATAAATTCCCCTTCTTGAAACAATCTCCTGGTTCCTTCATACCAAGTAACCAAAGAAGGTATGCTTGATAAAGTCCAGACCACTTACGACAGAGGAAAGTTCTCAGGTAGACCTACACAAGCTTCAAGTATTTTTCTGCTCAATTCCTCTTCTTCATTTCTTATACAGGGCCCCTATTAAAGTACAACGGTACTTGAACTACTGACAGGGCTACACTGTCTAAAGAATACTAAGTAAATTAAAAAAAAAACATCTTCACTCCATTCTTTTATATGTGAAATTTAACTAAATTGTATTTACACATACTTACTAGAAAAGTTATATCACTGAATACAGAGATTTTTGTTGCTATAACTTATAAGATGCACAAAACTGTTTGCTCAGATACTTTCTACCAGTTCCCATTCTTATTCTTTTCCATATTCTTAGATTTACTGCCTTTCCAATTTACAATTATGCTACCGATCCCAAATAATTGATAGAAAAACATAGTCCTAATACATCCTGTATAAATCATGGTGGAAAAACTTTTTGTGCCAAAATACAACCAATTAATACTTCTAATGGATGCATACATACATTCATGTAATATTTTTCATGAAAAATTGAACTCTTCTTAACGAAAAGTTTAAAAATAGTTAATTAGGAATATAAAATAAAAAGAACATGGTTTGATGATATGTACTTCAAAGACAGACAACTGTTTCTGTGATAAAACATCCTACTGAATGCAAGAATAAGCTTGGAGCATTTATCATCTATTCCAACTGTAAAGCCTACAAAGTTCTGATCATCGACAGGCACATGCATGCAGCTAGTCATAAAGAATATGGATGGCAATGTTTCTTAACATTTTCTAAGACAAGAGATATCGACTTTCCATCTCAAAAACTTCCATGATGCTTTGCGTGCACATGCAACGCTGCTTTCAAATATCTCGCATTCTCCACTTCAGCCCCACAGTGCATTGCGGAATTCCCGCCTAATGTACTTTTCTCTAAACAAATCATCTGGCACTCTGGCAAATATGTTCCGCTGGGGGTTTGAATTACAAAAGTTCCTTCATTCTTTCAAATCTAGGAGCAGATCTTAAATTGAGATACCCGATCTCATTCAACAAATATTCATTTTGGGGGCCCAGGTGCTGAAATATTGTAAAACATTGGTATGTGCACGATAGTTTTAGGGCAAACATGATTATCATAAGGATCAGTTTTATTCTGGTTACCCAGCTGAAGAACTACATGTATTGAACAGTGTAGATGTAGATGCATATGGCGGCAGAGTGGGGGGGGGGGGGGGGTCAACTGGTATGTACGCTCCTTTAAAACCCATATGACATACCTTATATACCAAGTAATGTGTCCCCCATTTTATTTTTGTGGCCCTTTCAATTTTAAGACCCTCCAAACCACAAAACATTGATAATCTTATCAAATAATCAATATCTATCTTGCTTGTCTGAAATTTTTCAGAATTGTGCCCCCTCCCCTGCCCTTTTACAAAACACTGGATACTGGCTCCACATATGCAGGAGAATGAAAAGTCATATGCACTACAGTAACTAGTAAGTTTGGGTCATACTAGGGAAATGTACATAAGATTTCCCTGGTCATATTCTCGGCTAGATTGAATATGTACAAACTTGATGGTGTAAATATATAGATAAATTATTTTCGTGGTTAAGTTCAATTTTAAAATTCTCTCAAGCGTTACAAAATTCATTACCTTCTAAGGTGCAGATCTGAATAACTGAATTCACAGATATTTGCTGGTACACAAAACATACAAATTCAAAAGATTTTGAGCATAAAAGAAAAAGGAAGGATGGCAAAATTTATATTTACAGCAAAGAGTCTGAAAACTGACTATGTATCTTGGGGGAATAATGCAGAGTTAGAGATGTATGTTGTAATTACAACAGTGACTAAACGAAACATTTCTCAAAATTATTATTACAACTTTCATATTACTTCATAAAATCACATCATAAATTCTGAAGGAAACAATATAATTTGAAACTCCCCAGTTTGTGTGCTTAGTAGTCAATTGGGTCATTAATATTAATGACATTAACCAACCATTGAGGCTACTAACTCATTACCTAGAAATACAAAGTGCGCACAGAGCACACTCGCGAGCATGGGCTTAAAAATAAAATACCATTTTAATCATATATACTTAGAATTAGCATTGTTTGCAGGTACATACATGTACATGCACGAACAGGACAGGATATGCATGTCACCTGTGGACAATTAACTCAAGCACTTTCTACCAAACCACAAAGTGAAAAACAACATCTACCATTCTGCTTTCTCCGATGAATGCAAAAGTACATGAACCTAGGTACAGACGTTTACACTATTCACCTATTGCAGGCCAGAAGGGCATTCGCTGTATGCTGCAAGTTAACACCTTTTTGACTCTCATCAATTGTATTCCTCAAGCACCCACCATGAATAACTGCACACCGATTAATTATTCAATTTGTCATGCTACACCCATCTGTTATACCAGTGGGTAGGTGAGAAGGGTATAGCCTTTCAACCTGTCATCTTCCCATTGGTTACAGATCTTTCACAGACCTGCCCCTTTCACACTGATGCTTTGGGTCTTTACAGATATTACAAATAAACTTTTGGACAATCGCTAAATTCTTTTCATGTTTTTTGCATGAGCCTGTAAAATTTGCAATCATATTCCCTATGCCATTATTAGATTATATGTCATGCCATCCTTTTATTGTTGGAGCATTTCCATGATTTTTTTTTTTCATATCAGGCTATTAGAGACGAAAAGAGTGTTGGACTATGTGTATGTGTTTGATCTACATCAGGTATAGAGTTTAACTGTTCGGATTTTACAAAAGACTGATATCTTTAGGTTTACACTGAAAATCACCACCTTTGTTTGAATTATTGTCAGCATTTCCATCAAGAGAGGAATCATGACTTTAACTTCATCAGTATCTCCATCAACTTCAAGAGTTAAAACTTCATGTCTGCTACTGTCTAAATTAGTATTACACAAAATCTTACAAAACTACCTTTTAAAGGCATGAATCTAAAGAAGATTTTGAAAATATTCACAAAGAAGTAAAACACAGTGCTACCTGCCCCGTTACAGGTCGGGGTGCTATGGTGGGGTAGTTGGTATAGGGAGATTTTTCAAATGTTTATGAAGTCATCATGACAGTTGCCCTTCGACTGTAAGGTCTTGTATCACGTATCACTTCTTGCGGAGAAACATATCCTATGTTGAGGTATATGCTCAGCTACATATAGGCCTACAATGTATATGCATGCAGCCAATGATCACAGTTTATTGGCTACTTGAATATGTTACATAATTTGCATACATGATTTTTTTTAAATTCCTAAGAATATTGAAGTATGTCACCTCATAAAAGTTTTGTAAAATTTCTTGCTTTTAATACCCAATAAATGTCAATTTCCTTTTTCAAAAGTATATTTTTGGAAAGTATATTTTTCTTTTCCATGATTAAGAGAAGCATTGTGCTCCATTTGCATATTCATATGAAAAGATCTTTTTCATGTTTCTTTAAAGATATCTCTAACAAACATCACATTTTTGATTAACCATAAAACTGTAACCTGCAGTTGTCTGTATATGTGAAAATTATATCCATAACTATGCAACAAGAAACTGAAATACACCCTACGATGGCCATCATATTTCTTGAACGTTGTCGTAACTCCAAAAGATAGAAAAAATGTGTCATTCTTCCATTTTTCTTCATTCATCTCACTACACTCCTCAAATTTATTGTTTATTTACATCAGGTGTTGCAGAACACATATTCACCAAACTTTCAACATGGGTGACCAACGGTGATGACAGACAAGACACATAAGCTCTCACAAGTCCTCACATCAAAACCCAGATCCACACAGAGCCAAGGTTTACATGTAGATCAAAAATAATCTGTACCTGACAAAAAACATACATATAGAGCCTTAAATAACTGTGGAATGGTGTGTCTAAAAGTGTAACTTGTCTATTTTCTTTTTCAGACTTCTTTGATCTTCTTGTGTATTTTCAGTTCCATAAGTGTATTGACATTCTTCCCTTACATTTTCTTGAAATAAAGAGACCTCTTTCCTGATATACTTTCAAGCCTGTCAAATGTCAATGATGTTGTGTGTACATTAAAGATTTCACAGTACCATGAAGATACAAGGGGAAGTCCATGGTAGTATCAATGCAAATGATTTCAAATGGATGAAATCATGATGACCACTGGGACCAACCAACCATCTCCACAAAAAGTTTTATGCCAACAATGAGAAGGTTGACAGTGAGAAGGATCGTGAAACAGCAAAATTCACCACATGCAAAATGAAGGCAACATTGGCGAAAGTAAAAGTAAAAACAGACTGGAAGGCAGAGAGAGAGAGAGAGAGATAGAGAGAGAGGAAGAAAAAAGAGACAGAAAAAGGGAGGAAACGGGTTAGATAGATGGATGGATGGAAGAAAAGGAAGTGAACAAGATGCACTTTGTTCATTGATATCTTCTGGTGGCCATGAGCCTTCAGACACCACCATCAAAAACCCAAGAAAGGGGTTGCCTGTTCTTTACCTCTTGTCATAGTTCCTTTTCAATATTTTTCACACTGGCCTGCAATGTCCGGGGGTTTGACTGCCCGAATGACATCAGGGATTAAGACGACATGGGTAAATAACAACCAGTTAATTTGACCACGTGACCATGAGAATGAATAAAGCCTGTCAAAGATGACGCTTCAGAAAGGACTTAGAATAGCTTTCGATATAGCAGGGAGAAATAATGGGAAGGTAGTGCGTAGGAGGCTTCCATTTTTCAAAGGAGTGAAAGCAAGAAAAGAACACACAGGCATGTTCCGTATAGACGCATTAAGAAGACGACGAAAAAAAATGACCACTTTGCAAAGGAAAAGCTGGGGCCAGACACATTTATGACCGGAGGCCAGCGCTTGGAAAGTATGTGGATTGAAATAGAGTCTGAATAGGGGCTGATAATAGGAAACTGTACACAAGAGAAGCCACCGAGTCCAAAGAATAGAGGCAAACTAAATGAGAGTAATTGTAATCCTCTACTTGGGGCTAAAATGTTGATTATCGCGGCAGGCCTTGAGAGCCGTCCCATTGTTCTCGGGCGGTAGCCTTTCTGGTAATTTTTTGGTAACAGTAAATTGCACACCGTATTGTTTGGAATTTGGGAGAGGAAATTTTGAATGAAGGAATGAATTTTGTACATCCTTTGGATGAAGCAAGTGGGAAACTCATTCATGGACTGAATTATGAGAATTCATTTTTTTTTCCCAAAATAATTTCCGAGTTTCTTGTAGAATTAAGCATCAAACGCATTCTCTATAGTTTGGAAAATGTATATAAGCACACACTTTATCCTGAGTGTACATCATAGGTGTACCGAGGGGGGGGGGGGTGTTTTAGGCATTTTAGGTGTTCAAACACCCCCTTCAGCAGTGTTTTCTTTTCTTGCTTGTCAGAGAAGTTTGGAGTAAGAAGAGACCCCAAAAATGCTGCTAACCTTTATTTATTTATTTTTTTTTTGCTTGTCAGAGAATTTTAGAGTAAAAAGACAGCCCATAATGCTGATGACCCTTTTTTTTTTTTGCTTGTGAGAAAATGAAGAATAATCTTAAACACCCCCTTTAAAAAATCCTGGGTATGCCACTGGTATACATAATGTTGCAACATAATGTTGCACTATATAGACATTAGTGCTGGTGTTATACATTTCCTTGTGTGAATGATACCCCAGTCTAATGTGTTTTGATATGGAGGGATGGAAAAAAGGGAGAGAGAAGGAGAGAAAGAGATGATATGAGTTACATGTATAAGAGGGGGTAGAAAGTGAATTTTGGAAGGCACAGAGCATAACATAACATAACAGAAATAGATCAAGAGGGGGGGGGGGGGGGGAGAGAGAGAGAGAGGGAAAAAGAGGGAGATAGACATAAAGAAAGAGGGAGGGGTGGGGACAAACAGGGTTATCCTTTTGCCACACTAAAGAGAAAGAGAGAGAAAGAGAGAGAGAGGGGGGGGGGGTGAGAAAATGAGAGCTAGAAAGAGAAAGAGAGAGAGAGTTTTAATCAGTATAGTCTACATTGCCAGACAGATCAACAGAGCTAATCCAATCAAGCATAGGTTAATCCAATCAATAAACCATCTTCACCATTCATACCCCAGGGAATTAACAAAGCAGCCCCTTTAGAAATTAAATAAACATCAGCTCACAGAGGTGAAGTTTAGGCTTGAATTTTCTTCCCTCAGGCAAATATTGTTGTATCACATCAAACAGCGCTAACCAAAAACATACTACATGTAGGGCCCCAATCCCATACATGTTCATGAACCCTCCTATTTCAAGAAGAAGTGAAAATATTTCTACTGGGTAATGATCCCTTTGGAGAGATTGAGATACTCATTATGCAAAGAAATGGCATCAAAAGAAGCCGCAAGGAATAAAAACACCGACAATTTCAAGTACAAAGAAAAATTAGATCAATATACAAGTATGCAACAGCCGATAACATCCTATTATTTTCCTTACAAAACAGAAACTGTGATTTTAAATTGAGTGTTAGCATTGTTGACAAACAGGTTGTTTATTTAGGTCCACTGGGCAACTTCCTTTTTAATAAACAACCAATTAAGCATCTCAAAATGTGAAAGATATAAATACAGCAGTTTGCATCACTGCATACTGTCTATTGAAAGCCATCAAAAGGAAATTAATTCCGTTTCAAATTGATATGAGTTAACAGCCTTCGGTCTCTCAGCACATGATATGCTACATGTACTTTATAAAATTACCATAAATAAATTGTAAAAATACCTGCATATATTCCTTTTTTAACACTAGATAGTCTAATTAAGTTTACCAAAGGAGAACAACTATTTTCAAGCAATGTAACAGTGTGAATATAACTTCCAAACATTGGCTGGTTTTATATTTCAGGAAAAATGGTGGCTGCTAACCCTATGAAAGTAGGACCACACTTTTCTTTTCTGAGAAAAACTTTGCAGAAGCGGTATTATTTTCACTACGTAATAACCCCCAGTATCGTATTTCTTGGATTATTCTTTTCTCACGGTTCGCAGAAAAGTCGTTGGTACTGTTGTGGGTTCATAACTCTACCTCAACATAAAATAAAGTACAAAGTCTGCCATGAAAAAAGTGCAACAAAGCTATGGGAAGTCAGCTGTGGGCATAACATATACAACCAAAAAAAAAAACACTTTTATTCAAACTAAGCTCATTTTGCTGGATGTCTAAAAGTAGAGAAGGTCTTCTGAGGAACAGTTTCAGAATAGCAAAGTAAGAAGCCATGAAGCCATGAAGATATCCATCACATTTTGATTAGATTTGTCAATATGAAATTTCAAACGTTAATAACAATAATAATTATTTAGCTACATTTTTATTGTGCACATATCTATCCCATTCCGATCTAAGGATACTCTTGAACGGTGCCTACAAAGTATAGAATATTACCACGGCTTTAGCCCAGCTGCCCTTAGGTGCTGAAAGCATTCACGGAATACCGTCCTACATGTATACCAGGTACCCATTGACTTCACCTGGGTGGAGAGTGGCGAATGTGAAAGTCAGAAACACTTACTTCTGAAATCTACTGCACTGGATGCTAGGGTGTACTTGAGGAACATAGTGGATGTTTGGAGACTGGTACGGAAGTCTAACTTGGCTTGATTGATGAGCTCCCTCTCGAGAGACGCAGTACAGCAGGACATCCCTGTCCGACAGACTTTTAAATCTTGAGCTGCGGAAAGAAAAATGGATAGATAAAGACAGTTTAATGAGAGTGACAATTGGTTAAACTGTCTGATTTGTGTACTATCCAAAGGAAATACAAATCTTGAGATGTGGAAAAATGGAGAGATAACAATAGTCAAATAACAGTGATAATTGGTCAAATCAATGTACATTTATTAATTTAAAGTACTTATTACATTTGAAAGCATCTGTGTACAATCCAAAGGAAGTAAGTATTATAAATGTACCATGTGGAAGGAAAATGATTAGATAACGATGGTCAAATTACAGTGATAAGTGGTTATTGATATTTGAAATCATTGGTGTACAATGAAAAGGAAATGTTCAGAGAATAAATAATATATATTGTAACGACCAATAGTTATTTTTCCTCTTCCCTTTCATTTGTCAGGTCCAAATACCAAAGTTCAGATAAGAATATACATGTATTTTAAATCAATTGACTGTAAGATAGTAAGATACAGCATTGCAGTTATCATATATACATGTATATATACACAAAAACATCACAAAGAAATCGACTGGAATGCAATTCAAATACCCTATTGCATATCCCATAGAAATCATGTTCGGATTAAGGAATACACTGTACTCCTTTTAATGTTCAAACTTTTCAATCATTGATGAACAAGGCAACTGAAATTGCCTAAAGTTGATTTTTCAAGCCTTTGTAACAGTATTACATGTTGCATTGCTACATGTATGTGAAATTGGCCTGAGAGCCAGAAGGGCATTAACTCAATGGTAAATGATGAGTCAACTCCCTTCTTGCTCTAAGCAGATGATTTAAATTCATGTTTGATATGACACTCATTTTTAATGTCAACAATTGTCACACATGCGTGCATGTAATATTAATGCAATTTATTTGCCTTTCATACATAAATTCATTATGCAAAGTCTGCATGATTCATGGATGTCGCCGCCTGTATGTATCATGCAATTAGAGAGGGGACAAAAAGAATGCAAGAGAGAACGAGAGAGAGAGAGAGAGAGATAGAGAGATAGAAAATGAAAGAGAGAAAGAGAGAGAGAGAGAGAGAGAGAGAGAGAGAGAGAGAAAGAGAGAAACTCAGAGAACACATTATCACTTTATCACTATGAATAAAACCTCTCACCCTTTGTGCAGATATTCATGCGGTAGATTCCAATTTGGATGGGCACAATAGAAATGTAACAACATTCCTTTCCGAAGCTCTAAAGTGTCAATTTTTAATGAAACGGATATGTTCCCATCGAGGTGGGTGTGAAAACATGTAACCTGTCCATTCAAACCAGCAGGAGATGAATAAGAGAGGATTTTCAGGATTTGTGACAGAAATGAAGCACCCTCCATAACTTCCCACTGAGAAGGCTTCCTGTAAATTATTTCTTTCCATCTTATTTTATCCATATCAAATTCTAATCCCCGGGGTAAAAAAAAATTCAAAGTGTTCAAGAGATAATAAATGAAGTTGCACAGAGCATAAAGCTATCTCATAATGCTCTTTAAAGGAATATTTGGATCGTTTCAGCTCAAAGTTGGAGGGTGTTTAACACTTACACATCGGCCTACATACTCCTAATTCACACAAATCAATTTCAATATCTCTTCACCTGAATGAATGGTATTTTTTAATTGAATTTACTGAGCCAGCCCCCCCCCCCCTCATAAAAATTGTTATCAATAACAAGTTACAATAACAGTTATAAACTACTGAAATACTAGCATCTGATTGGCTAAAAGCAAATTTATTATACATGTAGCTCTGTGGCAGTTGTTATTGATAACAAGTTTTATGAAACAGGGCCCTAATATGACAAGAAATGAGAATGTGTTCAAATGGTAAAGTAAAAAAAATATACTGGTACTTCACTAATTTATCAAATAAAAATCAATCATACATGTACATGTATGACTAATAATTCAATTTTATAAAACAAGAAAAGGGCTGCCAAAATTTGTCAAGGTGAGCAGGTATGTTCGTTTATAAACAGTTTATCCTTACTGATGCAATGCAAGTTTTTGTTGGAAAGAAATGTGAATACACACCCTCTATCTTTCCCTGTGTGAAGGACACAAAACTTGTTGCCTTTATTGAAAAATGCAAAATCAAGCTTTAAGCAGATTTCTCACTGACAATACCATACTTTATTTGCTAACAATCTACAGGACTTGCTCTATATTGTAGATCAGACAATGCTTTTTATTTAGAGGATAGAAAAGGAGACTGCCTTTGCCCCCCTGAGTTGTCCCCTGTAAAAGGGGGATTAGGGAGAGCCAAAAAGGGGAAGAATAGTAGTTAGGAGCGCCTTTGTAGTCCAGATCCCATTATTCGATTGAAAAATAATGTTTTGTTTGTTTAATATCCAACGGAAGCAGATTGGAGTTGTAGAAGTAGAATTAGAAAAGAAAAGAGAAAAGCCAAATCTGAGAAGAAAGAAAAGACATAACAAAAGAAAGAATTCCTCGGTTCTATATTCTGCCACTTGCTCTCTTCTTTCTTTGTGAGCTGGCAGAAGTGAAGAAACAATTGCTCAACCTTACTGAGGATTTTTAAACACTAGTATCTATTCAATATATATATTCCCAAAGAGCATTTTGTGTGATAATATACTTTTTAACATATATGTATCAGGCTCTACAGTCTACACTTATGTTGTTTCTTTAAGATTTACCGGCCATTATTCCTTATTGAATGAATACTATGAGTCATTGAAGGAAAAAATGCAGTAAAGAAGCTATTCATATATTCAGTGTGATTTGTCTGAACTGTCTTTTTAGATGAAATAAGTAGATGGGGGGGAGGGGGGGGGGGGGGAGGGAGGGTAGATACACAAAGAAACCCCTATGAATAAGTATGGAAGAAGGGGAAAAATGTACTTTGTTCCTTGTTCTTTTTGCATGTGCTATGTTTATCTAGGGAGCTAAGCATACAAGTTTCACAGTACTTTCTTATATAGTAGTTTTATTTTTTTCTTTGATCTTATCTGAATACATTTGTATATTATACATTTTAAACATCCATTGTCATTGTTAATTCTTTTAAGATTGAGAAAAAGAATAAAACTGAATTAAATTGAATGACTAACAAACACAACATTGCATGCTCTGATGTTTTCTTCCAGCTCAGAAAACTTTTAAAGAAGAAGAGAACAATTGAGGAGCTAGGATAGGAAGGAAGAAGTACCCCTTTTATCGTGTCTCTTCTCTCTTCTCGGTCGTCCCACTCCCACCCCATCGCCTTTTCTAAACACTGAAATTTATCCATCCTCCCCTTTTCTGTCAGAGCAAAGACTCCACGCAGGTTTAAACAGGCTAAACAGGCAACGCAGAATGTGTTTCTGAAAGACTGAAAAGACCTGAACACAGTGAGCAGCCATGCAGGTGGGTGATGGAGAGGTGAGGCTTGCATGTAGGAATGACGATGAATAATAACAAAAGGGGCAGAGAATACACCCGTACCAGGTCCTAGAGGATTAACAGAAATACAAGCCTCAAAAAGAAAACAAAACCAAAATGCAATGAAAAAATGGTTGTTCAGGAAAGGGCATGGCCTCTTTGGAAGCGGGAAGGTATAAGCGAGAGAGAATGAGAGCGAGCGCGGGGGGAATGGAAAAGAGAAGGGGAGTTGGCTTGAAAAGAGAAGGAGGCTATACAGACTGGCATCTGACTGGAACCAGGGGAACTGGGGTACCAAAGTTTCTTTAGTTCTCCCTAAGCAAAGAGTTCCTGTGATAATACCCTTTGAATTAGGGAGGCTTTTGGGTCGCTTCGTCATATAACGCCCACACCGGCACCCACAATGGGATTTCACAAATTCCCTTAATATGATTGTCGGTTAAGAAGTCAATCTCGAGCAGCGATCTGATCTTCTCGTTACAATACTCGATAATTTTCTGAGCCACCGCTGATGAGTACAGGTATTTATTGATCGCTGCCACGCCAACTTTTCTTGGGGGTTGAAATCGAAACTTGGGCATAGCTGCACAAGTTGTTTTTGTCTTGCACATGACACTTGCGGACTTAATAACCCGTTTTAAGCTGTGTAATCCCAATGGGGTAACATCACACAGCAAATCAATATTTGAAGACAAAAATTTCTGCATTCTGGGTTTGCAGTGTCCAGTGAGTCACGGGCCATTGGAAGTTATTGGATTTTGTGTAGGGGGTTGGTATAATAGGCAATAATGAAGTATTCTCATACTCAAAAGGATGCAGTGATGAATGCAAAAGAGAAATTGGTGAATGACTTGAAAAGAGTAGAGGTCACATTACGAAGTCATTAAGACATTTCATAAGGTTGACGTCACCCTTTAGATACAATGACGAAAGTACTAATCTCCAATCTTGCATTATGTTTCAACCACATGTACAATTTTACAAACACATTCATGTAGTGACATTTTGGGGATAAAGAGCTACTGACTGAAATAAACTTACTAGCTTAGCTCAGTCTACCCAAATAATTTGAATACATGTAGCTACTTCATACCCTTAAAGAGAAAGTTGAGTTCTGGTCATGAGATTGAATTGTGAAAGAAACTGTCTCAAAGCGATTGGGAAAGGTTGATTATATGTATATAGCACATAAGAATTGGTGTAAGCTGTAAGGTTTTGGAATCACCAAAATGATAAGAAATTGACTCAATCCTGCTATGAGTCACATGCACTTCACACAGAAATGTGTATATGGGACTACACACAAATGTTTGGCCCAAATATTCCAGTCGTTTCTTGTCATATTTTGAATATGAGAGCATTTGAAGGGGACATATCTACTATGATAATCTTCCAAACTAACATAAAAAGAATGGGAAAACTCACATTTTTTTTTTACCATTCAAAGATCTCAAGTTTCCCTTTAAAAATAAAATATGCTTATGGTCATCTCCTTCACAAAACATTTGTGGGTTACTTTTATCTGGAGTGAAAACAACTGCTCATACAAGTTACCTTACACGGTGGACACGGATCAACTTGTAAGTTGAACAGAGTACCGTTATCAAGCCGTGTTTACTCGCCAAATACGATTGTCATTAACCCTAAACCAATGTCAAATATCCCAAATTTTGATAGTCATAAAAAACTCATTACATTATTGAAGTTTCAAAGTACAATGGGTTTCTGATGCATAGAATGTGCTCATTAGGAAGTACCAAGATAAACAATGCTGGCTGGATAGTGAAAAAAGTTTTTAAAAAGAATTTCCAATCTGTTCCAAGGAGTGAATTTTGAAGGTAAAATTGTATGTACAAACTAACTGGGGTATATTACACATGAGTAAAAAAAAAAAATACTCAGGACCCACAAATTTAAAATTTTAACAGGGACCAAAACACCTGAACCCCTAAAAATAATTAATATTAAGTCTGTGTAACTCATTAAAAAAAAAACCTTCAATGCTGAGCCTACAAAACTCCCATGTCCATTCAAAATATAAAAAACTCTGTGATATACATGTACATGTTCGTACATGTAGACAACTTGGGTAAGCACTTTATTTTCCATACATGTATGCTTAAATGCCATGCACTTAGTCTTATCCAGATGAAAATAAAGATTAATGTCCTGCAATGACGTGTACATGCAGACATAAACGCATTCTGTAAGATAACAGTAAAAATGCCATCAGTCACATCTATTCATCTAGTATATTCCTTACTTATTGTATCATTTCAATGGACTTCATCAATACATCCTTCATAGACTCAAGGAAATTGAAAATTGTGCCACAGTGCCAGCCTCCACTGCATCAATTTTACTCTTCTTACCAACAGTGTACATGTACCTCAAATGGGGCAGAGATGAGTATTAATGCAGTTTTGTCATTTAAAGTGCGCAAGCATATGACATTCCTTTGAAAAATGAGAAAGGGTATAATATAGGGACATTTGTCTTCATGAAAGGGAGCACCACAGACGGGACTAACTGGCGATCCCTCCGGGCTCCTTATCGGCGAGGAAATTTATCAAAGCCCATTGTGTGTGTGCAAGGCTATAGAGAGCTGGGAGAAGTGCCCCTTAAATGGGCAAAAATGTGGGGTAAATACATAGGGAGAGGGGTGGTGAAAGGGGGGATGGAAAAGTTGACTGAAATGAATGCAAACTTCATTACCTTGTCTTGTTGACAGTCATGTGATAATGTGTTTGCATGGGATGTATTTAGATACCACAAAATCAAACAGAACATGTAAGAGAAGGAAAGAGAGAGGGAAAGAGAGAGGGAAAGGGGGAGATGAGGGTAGGGAGATGGTGAGTTAGAGAATGAAAGAGGGTGAGAGGGAGAGAGGGGGTAAGGAGGGTGGAAAAGAGAGATAGGGAGAGAGAGACATATATAGGGAGAGAAGAAGAGAGAGAGATCAGATTGAGAATGACAAATTTCAAACAGAGAAGGACACCTGGGGAAGAAGACAGAGCAAGAAAGAGGGAGGAAAAGACGTATGGAAAAACAGAGAGAAAAAGAGACACCCAGCAAGATGAAGAGGTAAGCGTGTATTAAGAAGAAAGATGAAAGAGATACTGCCTGAACAGGCAGAGAAAAGAAGGAGAGAAATATAAGAATGGAATAAGGAAAAAGGGGGCAGACAAGAAATAGGATGATGGACGGTGTCCAAGAAAACCGATCTCATAAATCTCAGGATTTATTTTTTTACTATAGCCAACTATACCAAAAGTGAATACATGTATAAGTGAATTGTAAAGGCTTTTTGAAAAAGAAAATACAAATACTTACAGACAAATATTATGAATTATGGGATATGGTTTAAGAATGTGCCCAGGTTATATAAATTTGTTCCCATTCAACCAACAAATAATTCATTCTGTATTATCCTTTTAAAAATATTGACTATATCAATTTTCAAAGATTTTCAAAGGATTTGACCACAAAAGACAAATTTGATGTGAAAGAAAAATAATTCAGATAAATGATGCATCATCTTTAAATACTACACACCATATATCTTTCTGATCCATTTCCCATTACTGTACCACTTTTTTTCATCACAAAGGCATGATGCCAGACATTTCTTTCCATAAATTCTGCAGTGAATAAGATCCGGAGCACTATATTTCCAAGCCAAGTTTACCTGGAGGCATGTTCTAGGTATTCAAACAAACTTATTTTTCATTTTTTGGTCCCTTTTGTCCAGGTTTCTCACCTGCTTTTCGATCCAGAATTCTGATGGTTCGCATCCATCAATGCATTGTTAACACAAAGTGTGTTGAGTAAAGATCCTACCTATTCAAGATTTCCCACAACAGTCCCGCTAACTTGAATTGACGTTGACAAGAATGCATTTGTCAATTTGTTCACAAATTAATGCATTTAAGCTATTTCTGTCACTTGAATCGCTGACAGATCTACGAAAGTCGGTCACAAAGATCTCCACCTTGTGCATGCAAGTGAATGCTGGGAAATATCTGATCTTGGATTTTAGGGACCAGCAGTATAAGAATGTTCAGATTTTCTCTTTCAATTCAATTGTTCAATAAATGAATGTACGCTGCAATGTATGTTCATAAGCATCTATTGTAAAACCATCCCACAAAAAGTTTGACATGTTCTGGTACCCTGTGTCATGTTGCACTTTTTATGGAGAGCAGCTCGAAGAGTAATCTTTCATATGAAATAGACATAGTATACAAAGACATTTTCATCACGATTACATGTTACGCAACTCATCATAAAGATATGAGTAATAAGAATAACAAGTTTTCAACAATTTCGACCAGTTTCATGGTTTGAAAGTACAAGTGGGGACATCTGCTGTACACGTTAACTACAATGAAATGTACATAGTGTGTGGATGTTAAGCAACTCATCATGGAGATATGAGTAATTAGAATAACAAGTTTTAATCAATTTAGACCAGTTTTAGAATTGTTTCGAATTGTGGACATCTGCTGTATGCATTAGCACGTTCTGTAGACATCCTTTTTCTTAGAAGTCCAAAACAAATGTCATATGAAATCAACTAGACCACATTTCCATTGTCTCAATTGGTGCTCATTATAAATATTTATCTAAAACATAAAACACTGTCTGTGGGCTGATAGGAAAGGGAAACTGAAACAAATGAACTGATAATACAAACTTCCAGATTGGGAGTGGAACAAAAGAGAGAGAGAGAGAGGAAAACCAGTCTGGTGGCCAACTCGACCAAGAACTCAACATTCCCTGTTGATTTCAAACAGATGTGGGCTGCTATGAAAGTCGTGCAGACTCTTCTGGTGTGCACATGTCCTTCAGCAGTTTGGTGAAAGACAAAGGTTAAAACTATTGCACCAAAAACAGGACAGATCCTACATAGTGTATACATTTATGATTCTGTAACTCAATGATTCTAAACTAAAAACACAGATGTGTCACTTTTACTGAGATAATGAGTTATACCCAGATAGGTTCAATTTTTAAGAAAAAATGAAAGTCCTTTTATTTACAGATGTGCACATCTTGTCAAGTTACATGTATAAGAATAAACACAGTTTGAGAGATAGAGTTGTATTTCAACACATGAAGGAAATGTCCAATCCATTTTATTTTTTAATCCCTTTAAAATTAGAAGGATTTAATAAATGAACTTGAAAATGCAGGAGTTTCAGGAAAACTAATATCATTCAGTGCTTGTTTTTCACTATCTTTGACTCATTAACAAGATAAAAAAGAAATTCTAAAAGTTTAACCCAAAATGTGGTTCACCTTTAATTCAAGTGTCGACAGGTAAAAGGTTCAGGGCACTCTCGTGAGATTACCGGAAAGAATTGAGTGGATCCCTAACAAATGTTACAGGAAAATTCCGTACAAACAAGATATGGGGTATTTTCAAATTCTATCAGACTTCTATTTCATCTCTCTCTCTCTCTCTATCTTGATCAAGTATGCCAAAAGGAATAACCACATATGAAAACCTTATAATTGAAACCATACATTGATAAGATGGTGAGCATTTTCTCAACTGCAGTTTTTTCTTGTCCTCTTCTCAGAGAAATGTGTGACTCAGTGCAGGTAGACTAATATATATACATTTGACAACCAAATGTCAGCATTATACTGAAGGTAAAATACATGTATATGTTGGAATATATCTCCTTGTAGTAGGCCTGCTATAAAGGCATGCTGCCCATCCTGGGGCCTGTAACATAAAGATCTTACCATCTTACAATCAATTGTAACTCTTCAGTACATGGTTTGCCACAGACTTACGACCGATATCAGTCGTAAGATTGATTGATCGCTTTATGTTACAGGCCCCTGATGTTGTCTTCTTTCATTTTACCCCTATTATCTCTTCTACTTTTTCCCCCACATCTTCATCAAAATGAATAAATAACTTGCTAAATTCCTTCTCCTAGACCATTTTTCCCCCATTTAAATCTACTATCTTTCATGAGGGGTTGAGATTGACTTTCATTAACAATTCGCGAAAGTTTTGGGTTTTACAGTATCAAAGTTTGATATGAACTCTTCTTAAAATAACATATTTTTTTCCTTTAGTTTAGCTATCTCTTCTCCCATTGTCTGTTAAGTAAGTTAAGAACCAAAATACCTTTTAAAAAAAACTACACCCAAACAATATTATCAATTCTGTCCTGAGATAAAATGAAACAGATGTCTTCATAATTGTTAGATGTGGAGATTCCTAAACTCCTACTCAACTAACAGGCAAAAAAGCCCAAGCTCAAAATCTGGGTGGCAGAAGTTTGGTGCACTTGATAATGAAAGAAAGCGGCGTGGATAATGTGAAAATACCACTACAAATGCATGTCAGTCTACACCTTTACAACAACCCTCAAAAAGCTATCATCGGGGGTAATCTAACGTCAGGGGTTAGCTTGAAGTAATGGTAAAATCAGACCTAACGGGGCCGGACCGCGGCGAGTGATGAGGCGGGCGGAGAGAACCGAAACCCCCACGGCTGCCCGATCGCTTTCACGCTTGTTCTTGTGTCAACTTTCATTCAGGGGCCCTTTATACGGGCGCCTTGGTGTTTTGAAAGCCAAAGTCGCTGGGGTCGAGGCGAGGCCGATCGCCTGCCGCAAGACGAGTACCACTGAAAAGAGACGGAGGGAAAAAGCTAAGAAATAGATCATACTTTAGATGTAAAAGTAACTTACCATTGACAGGATTTTGAGGTATTTCCGTGTAATATCTAAACTGAAGTCGACTAAGTTCCGAGTATACATTACTGCAAGTTGTCAAAGTATTTGCTCTGCTAATATTGAGTCTTGTAGAAATAAGAGTTAAAATTGCTGCAATTATGAGTCCCAAGCGATCCATTTTCATGCAGTCCACTTGAAAACTGATGACAGAATTATATCAGAAAGTTGTTGCAGACGTCAAGGGCTGATGAAAAACCTTACGATGAATTATTGCTGACAAGATCAGATGAGACGACTTCATATCATGAATGAGATGAAGGGTATCATTTCAATGGCTCAACTTGACTGATAATAACTCTACTACAGTTTGGCTAATATAACCTCAACAAACTTCGCCAATTCGGGCAGGAGGTCGAGTGGAGTTTCTTATATGTCGATCTACGGCGGCTGATCTGCGCAACCAGTACCTAAAGCATGAGATCCTGCACGCCGCTGTTCAGCCGCTTTTGTTGTTAGAAGAATTCACGGTCCATTGACTTGCGATCCGCGAATTGAAACCACTCGATAAAGATTATACCACTTAAGAAGTAGGGGATACTGTTGGGGTTCTGGACTGAATTTTATAATGATACATAAATTCTGTCTGGAAAACACTGCTTATATGTCCATTTTTTGATAACTTATTGTATCAATTTGACATTTATAATTATAGACGCTGTTTATAGGATTATCGGTGTGATATTTAGCAATTCAAGTTAATCTAGATACTTTGGAAAGTTTTGAAAGTACCCGAGAGCTAATGAACTCGTCTAATCCATTCATTGATTTGGATTGGTAAATCAACCTGTTACGGCATGAGATAATTTGCTGGAAAGCCGGAATCGATATTTTAGAGTTAGAACTTTTTAAAAATTCTTTGGCCGAGTTGTTTTTCTTAGTTGTATTCTGTCTTTTATATATATATTTTTTTCACTTCGTCACCATTATTTGTTTTGCAAAAGAAAAACTGAAATAATATCACAAATCATAGCAAGAACATGTACATATATTTTGAATGAAGCAACTATGCATTATTTTAAAATGGATATTTATGTTCTGAAACTGTTTAGCTGATTGTAATGTGTTTAGTTTCTATGTTAGTTAAATAAGAAACCTGTGACTTTATCACTGTTTGGTTATCATTCAACTTATGAAACTAAAAGCAGGCAGCAACTGCAGAGGAAGAAGAAGAAAAGGAAGAGGAAGAAGAAGAAGAAGAAGAAGAAGAAGGGGGAAAGAAGGGGAGAAAGAAAGTATATAAAGAGAGATTGATTTAAAAATTATTGTGATTTCATAGAGATTGGGACTTCACAAGTTTGCGTGAAATTATTTACTTGACTTCATATTGAGAAAAAGCACCAAAATTAAGATTTATTCTTTAACAGTGATAAAAGTTTGTATTCCTGATTTCAGGATAGAGCAAAATTTCATCGATGGCATTTCTGATCTTCGGGTATTATAATTTAAATGCTGCATGTATTGTCTTAATTAATCTTTCATGAAAAACATACAGAAAAGGAAACATAAAAAACAAATAAACAAACCACAATACACTTTTAAAAATGTTTTGAATATGCGTCCAGTGTTATAATTATATTCTTATCTCAGTTTTAGATCTATATTCGGACATGATTTTATATAATGTTCTTACATTCTTATATGATTCAATATACGACAGTTTAAGTATACGACACACATTTCTCCCGGTTTATATGGACTTCATTTAATAGGGTGGGTGGTTTCTCATCTGAATTTTAAAACATAATCAGTAGATACGTATTTAAACTTTAAAAGGTAGAGGTATATAAAGGTTGAATATATGCTGCAAACCAGTCCAAAAAGTAGAGGTGTTGTGGTCTAGTGGATAAGTCAGCGGACTGAAGATCACAAGGTACGCGGTTCAAATCCCAGCATTAATGTCCTTTGGCAAGACATTAATCTACATTTGCCACTCTCCACCCAGGTGCTAATTGGGTACCCGGTAGGATGCGAAGGTCAATGTGATTGGATTAGCATGTGCGCGCCCGTAAAAAGGCGACTGGCTGGAATGCTCCCCAGGGAGTGGAGATTGTGCACTGTGATGTGCGGGATGGTATACTTGAATCCAGTGACCGGGGTAATAATGATAATGTAGCGCTTTGGTATATTCTTGTAAAGCGCTTTATAAGCAACCGTTATTATTATTATTATTATTATTATTATGGAAAACAACTTGATTTGGGTAGTGACAATTTCATGACATTGATTTGAAATTCTACGTCGACGGGAAAATATTACATTCATCATGATTATTGTCACTTCAATAATGATTATCAATTACGGTGATTTTCAAATGGGGACACTCTCAAAATGGCATTGTTGATGGAAGTGAAAATTGCACAATTATAGGTAATTATATAGGTAATTCTCCTTGACAAATTATACATGCTTCTTCCATTTTCGTGTCCAGGCTTGTTTGGTCACATCCAATTTGGAAGAATCTAATGACTTTCTTCCTCCTCCTCCCCCCCCCCCCCCACACAGACCCCATCCTCCCTTTGTATTTAAATTCTTTTGATCGACTTATCGAAGACGTCATTTTGCAATGCTTTTATTAGGTAATTGAGCAATGCCCCCGGAGAAGCGAAACACTATAGAGGACAATACTTTACTAGCGACATGGCTCGTTAGAACCATCATACTCCCTTTTTGTTCTTTTTATTACAACTTTCATCCTTCTATCGTACCGCATTATATAGCTTAATTAGGCATTTGGAGCACTAATTATATGGCGCTTGGGTTTGAGTTGAACCTAAAACGTTCATTATTCTCTCGCTGGGGATCAAATGAGTAATAGGTCCATGTTACAATGGCTTGTGTTCAAGCTCCCAACAAAGGCCTGGTCCAATATTCATGTATCCTGGATTCATTACGACACAAAGACCAAGGATGGGTCCAACTTTCTAAAGGGGGCGTCTTTTGTAGTTAATCGCGCAGCGCACAATTAAAACCTCAGCTGCATTGCTTTCTCTTTTCATCAGCTCAATCAGCCCAGAAGTATATTGAGAAGGGTTTACTGCGAATTGTTCAGCATGTACAGAAACTGTAAGGGTGGCCCTTTTTCTTCTCACATTCCTTATTTTCAATCTCCCTTTGACTAGTCATTGGTGGTGTAATTAGCGGATTAGTAAGTGATGTATTGGAAGTTAATCGGCGAAGTAAGCTGCTGTACTGTTTCATTGGAAAGTATAAGGAATCTCTCATTGAATAGTTGTGGGTGTTTTTATACTCATGTTCTATTAAGCGGGAAACAAGGACTATAAGTTGACTAATACTGCCAGATGTTTCAACAGCACAATAAAGCAGACTGCTGGTAATAATAATATACCGGACATGCCGGAAGGACTTTCCAAATCTCGATCATTTAGAAAGAACACCTCCCCCAACAAATAAAAAGAAAGAACAAGATATTTTTTGGGAAATTTGAATGAGTAACAGCATTGCTTATTTTCTGCTAATATATATATATTTTTCACAAATAAAACGTATCAAGAAAATTCAGAAAAAAAAAATCACCCTATTTCTTTCGGCGCTCAAAGAGTACAAAAGCATATACACACTTTAAATTCTAACTTTGTATATCATTTTCAGCGGAATCGTGGGAGGTTAATTCTTTGTGGCATTAATGGAATGCTTACATGCTTATGGAATGCTTCTATAAAAGTTTTAAGGTTTCACGCAGTTTTAATGGATTGACGCCTATGCTACTAATCCCATTCCTTCACCCCTCTTTCCTCTCATCTTTCTGAAAGTTCCCCTCATCATGATGTTCTGCGCAAATTCACAAATGCAGAATAAAGTTTGTCATTACCGTCGACAAAGACTTAAAGCCAACAATTCGTACATCCACATTAATATCAAGTTGATGTGAATAAATAGAGTAAAATTAAACAAGCATAACCTTGAAAATTTCACTGAAATCGGATGTAAAATAAGAAAGTTACGGCATTTTGAATTTTTGCATTACTTCATGAAACAGTGATAATATGCATAACATGGGCGGTATGCAAATGAGTGAACCGATGATGTCACACACTCACTTTTTCTTATGTATTTTATTATATGAAATTTCAAATATTTCAATTCTTATGGATGTGATAATAAAGAATGTCTCCCTTGTATCAAAATAAGTTACAATAATGATGATTTTACATGTTCCATAAGGAGTCAAACCACGTTTTACAATAATGAAGCAAAAAATTGAAATATATGATATTTCATATAATAAAATACATAAGGAAAGGCGAGTGTGTGACATCATCGGTTCACTCATTTGCATACCGCCCATGTTATGCATATCACTGTTTCAAGAAATAATGCAAAACTTCAAAATGCCGTAACTTTCTTATTTTACATCCGATTCCAATAAAATTTTCACTTTTATGCTTGTTTAATTCTACTCTATTTATTCAAACCAACTTGATATTAGTGGGGACTTGGCCTTTAACGGTTGAATTAGTATTGTTCACTTTTGTCTACATTTATAATTAACCGACGCAGGACAACTACAATTCATTCCATTACATAAATTATTTATTTAAAAATTCTATCATGAAAAGATAGCTGAACAATGAAAACAATTATGAAGACCCCCCCCCCCCCCCCCCCTCTCAGTATACCATCGGGGAAATCATACAACTCTCTTTCTTTCATTAAAAAAAACAATGAATTTTCCATCACAATCCTATCTTTCCCTTGTTTTGCCTCTCCGATCTTTGCACATTCTCTACCCTTTCGGTACATCTCTCTCTCTCTTTCTTCGTCTGTCTGTCTCTGTTTCTAATAAACTCACTGAACTCTACACTACGAGTACAGTGAATAAACCATCGTGGTAGAGATCGATGGAATAAACTCACTGAACTCTACACTTAGCTTTAACAAGACTATACAAAAGTAACCTGAGCTGGCGCTATTACACTGTGAGGCTACCTTCCAAGACTCTCATTCAGACATCCCTCATTGCTTATCTCAGGCCTAGTCACACCCACAAGACCGTAAGGAGACCAACAACAAGACAGAAAATATATCACACTACCCTAAATATCAAAGATCTTGTCAATCATTGGTCGGTATGAAGGCAGTTAGCCATGTGGCTGGGGTATAATTGACAGATGAACTCGGTCAGGACCACATTTGTTTTTGTTTTAAATTGCTCATCAAGAAACTCTGGACTCAGATTTTTCTTTTAAAGGACCAATTTATTCAACATTATGATAAAGACAGGTTATAGTCTATACTCTATTGAAACAATCTTATGACAGATTCATTCAGTAGCAGAAACAATACCAAAAACAGAATTGAACACTCTTAATTTGGTTAAATAAAGACAATATAAAACAAAAAAATAAATAGATTATCCATATATCTACATATCTATTTTCTTTATTAGAGGGAAAACCATCAAAATAATCTGATTCAAGTAGAAAGAATATACACAATAAGGAATTTTGTTGATGCACACAGACAATGCATTAAAAGCAAATATACATAAAAGGAAAATATAAATACATGTATTTCCATTATGTACATAAATACAAATATCCTTATTTTAGACGGACCAATATGGAAAACCAGGGCCTTTCATATAAAGAGTTGACATCGATTTGAATTAATTGCAACTCCATGTAAGACGGGGCCCAGGTATATTAACAGCATGGATGAAATAATTTAAAGAAGAAAATGAAAACAAATTTGTTTATCAAGTGAAATTAGATATCATTGCACCACAATTCAATTTATTATCAACAAGCTCAACAAATCACATTTCAAGATCTTAACAGAATCTACTTAATTTACACATGCAAATATGACAATTGCATAAAAAATGCAAAAGCAATTTTCATGATTTTGTCCAATGAACTTCTCTGGACAGCAAACGCAACAATGCAAACCCATATTGACTTTGCTCAGCATAGCTACACACAAAGTATACATCCCACTAAATTCACAGTAGTGTGATTAACTTAAAATCCCTAATGAACTTACATACATCTTATGACTTTTTGAAAAAAAATACCTCAACAGAGTAATGACAGCTAACTTTGATTATTTTTATAACATAAATGTAAGTTTTAAATACTTCATGTATATAACCTGAAGTTGACATATTTCTATGTCAAAGCTAAATAAAAAAAGACTTTTCAATTATGATTTGTATTTGTAATCAAAAGGCAATATATATGTCAAAAGAAATGACATACATATTTTTTTGAAACACAAATTTAAGTCAGAATTATGCTGTTTATCTTTATGTACATACAACCCAAAGTTGGCAGATTTTAAAGCTAAATGAAAAAGTTAAGACTTTCATATATTCTTATTTGTAAAAGTAATCAGAAGGCAATACATTTAATGTCAAAACAAATGACATACCCCATAATACATCACATCAATATATGCAGACAGAATAATACAAACACATTTCATGCACAAATTGTCTAGATAATCACAAGTATATAGTGCTGCAAAAAAAAACCAAAATAAAAATCAGTAATACCATTGTAAAGTAATCTTTAATTTTGGGAAATGATGCAAAATTCATCCAAAGTATTATCAACAGCAAGATAACTACCACAAAAGCAAAACTAAGCATCTCTAAAAAAAAAAAACAGCGATTTCTACTTCATCAAAAGCTTTTGCTTCCAAAAGTGTTTGCCAAAAAATAATCTGACAATGACAAAAAAGAAAAGCAGAAAGGCATATTTCTCTTTTATAAGCTACGCCACTGTCTGAATTCTACCAAAATTAAACTTCTTAAAATGGAGTATAATGTAGAACTAGAATTCAGAAGAAGTAGGCTATATGATTAAGATCATTGAACTTATGACATAAAAAAGAATGAAAGAAAGATATGATGCTGCTAATGGCCAGCACTCTGGGATATAATGTCTTGCCATAAACTTATAAAGTATTAGTAGAGCATTGGGAATGAGAATGTCATAACGTCACTGGACAAGACACTGCAGAAAACACTAGTCACAAGACGAGGATTTCATGGGGAAACTTTGGTAGGAAACCATTACCATTCGTTAATCCATGTCCAAAAATGCTTCGAGAATACATAGAACCATCACAGGACAAGGCACTGCAGGATAAACTGGTAAAAAGGTAGGACATTAGTGGAAAGTAATTTGTAAGAAACCATAAATGCTTAATTTTAGAAGTAATTGAATGGGAATGTCAGACCATCTCTTGAAAAGACCCTGAAGGAACACTGGTAAAAAGGTAAACATATACCATGGAAATATATTGGTTTGAGAACATTGCAATGGACAAGGTACTACAAGAGACATGGTAAAATAGCCAAACATACCATGGAAATGCATTTGTAAGGAACCATGTTCACAAATGCTTCAAGTCAATTGTAACTGAATGGGAATGCCGAGACATCACTGGACAAGGCATTACAGGAAACACTGGTGGAAGAAGCAAGCATTTCATCGAAATGCATTTGTAGGGAATCATGTTCACAAATGCTTCAAGTCAATTGTAGCTGAATGGGAATGTTGAGCCATCACTGGACAAGGCATTACAGGAAACACTGGAGAAGAAGCAATCATTTCACGGAAAGACTTTCATGGGTAACCATGTTCACAAATGCTTCAGGTCAATTGTAACTGAATGGGAATGTTGAGCCATCACTGGACAAGACACTGCAGGAAAAACTGGTGCAAAGGCAAGCATCCCACGGCAATACTTTTGTTGGGAATCATGTTCTCAAATGCTTCAAGTTCACTGCAACTGAATGGGAATGTTAAGCCAACTCTTGAAAAGGCTCCACAGTCAACTATAATTAAATGGGAATATCTGACCATCACTGTAAAAGCTCTGTAGGAATACTGGTATGGAGGCAAACATAAAATGGTGATGCATTTGTTGGAAATCATTTTCACGTATGATTCAAGTTAATCGTTATCGAATGAAAATGTCAGATCATCTCTTGAAAAGGCTCCACAGCAGCACCACTGGTTAAAAGGTAAACATACCATGGAAATGCATTTGTGGGAAATCATGTTTAAAAATATGTTTCAAGTTCACTGCAACTGATTGGGAATGATGAGCCATCTCTAGAAAAGGCTTCACAGAACCATTGGATAAAAGGTAAACATACCATGGAAATGCATTTGTCTGAAATCATGTTTTAAAAAGCCAGCAGTTCTCTTTCTTTGCAGCTGATGACACTGTGAGTTATGAAATATTCAGTCAAAGGATGCCTCAGTAAGAGGCAAGAGGAAAGTTTATACAAAACTGTTTGTTCCAAGCTATGTATCTTATTTTTCATCAAAGAAAAGGATGAGACAATGGTGGAATGCTCAAACTCTCAGTGTTGTATGGGGCAATTCTTCCATGACAGTGATGTGCATTTAACCAAGGAAACTATACCAGATGACAAACATGACTGGTTTTGTTCTCAAGAATGTGAAAAAAGTGGCAGATCCCCCATATGCATATGTGGCAAAGTCAAGAAGGGACACGCAAAGGTGAAGTGTCAGAACCCAAGCTAAAATTACGTACCTACATATATGTGTCTTAATATAACTGTATACAAAACTGTTTGTTCCAAGCCATGAATCTGATTTTTCCTCACAGAAAAGGATGAGACAATGGTGGAATGCTCAAACTCTCACTGTCGTTTGGGGCAATTCTTCCATATCAGTGATGTGCATTTAACCAAGGAAACTATACCAGATGACAAACACGACTGGCAGATCCCCCATATGCATTTGCGGCAAAGTCAAGAAGGGACACGCAAAGGTGAAGTGTCAGAACCCTAGCTGCAATTACGGACAGGTGTTTTCACCTCCACTGCTTGGGTTGGAAAAAAAGGCCCGGAAAAAACAAAAATAATATATACAGAAAAAAAAAGAAACCCCCCAAAAAAGAGGAACAAATCCCTACCAGGGAAGCTGCAAAAGTTCATTGCACTGAATCATTTTGCAACTGGTGCAGTGTTGGATGAAATGACCACCACACATGGTGTGGACTGTACTACAGCATTCCACAAAGTCAGCTCATTCAGTCCTACAAGCGATAGGAGGGGAATGTCCTCCCATGTTGTGCGTTCATGTGCCGAATAATCTCCCCCAACATATTAAAATGGCAGATGTCTTAAATGGAATTTATGTCATGGAGATACTCGGTGGAAATCACACCTGCCAGGCCCTATCTGAGCTCCGGTAGAGTGAAAATGTCCCAATCGTACTCTATGACGGGCTCAGTAATAATCAGGCATTGTACCTAGGCTACGAACATAACAGGGTACACTTAAACAATAGGATTATGACATATGAAGAAGACGTCATGCTCTTCAGAAGGAAACTTGGTGGGAATCCTGATGAGGGTCTGAACCAATCTCAAGGAATCAAGTGGCGGAGGACAACGGCTCAGATTCTTGGCATTGATGTGAGTACATAAACATTTGAATATGATTCATAGAAGCAAAGAAAAAAAAATAGAACCATTTGTAAATATAAATTAGTGGTGCAACTATTGGCAAAGGTACCAGAACAATTAGTAGGCAACACTATGTCCAGATGCATAATTTACTGTATAATCGTACCTTTGACTTAGACCTGATGGGGGTCTTATATAATGTGAATGGTTTTCATTGGCAGTCAAAAGTGCCATGTATGGTTGCTTTTTTTCTACTATCACATTAAGGACCCACATAATCCTACTAAAATGATAAAGTCATTTTGTACTTGATGCAGTCAATTATTGGAAAGTGTACATCCATAATAGTTCTGGCATTTTCACCTATGGAATTTTCACCTATGGCATTTTCACTTATGGCATTTTTACACCAAACTACTGTTTTACAGATGAAGGAAGTGCGTAACAAATACTGGCATCACACTTGGTTCGCAAGCCAGCCAAGTCACATTTGGAGCCTTATCAAGGACACTATGAAGGCATGGGAGAACAAAGGCACTGAGGGGCCAACGACGGGTCCTCTCAAGCCCTTCCATCTCTCATTCCTTGAGAAAATGGACAAAGAATAGATAGATTATCTTCGGAAACTCATAAACAAGGAGGTGTCACTTCAAAAAATAAAGTGACTTAATCATCAGTTTACACACCCACGTCAATTTGAACTGATTTTTGCAGCACACAAAAATGTATTTTGAATCTCGAAATGTTGAATGAATAATGAACTTTTTGTTTAAGGGATTGTGTGTTTGTGGGTGTGTTACTCATTAAATCGCAGTGAGATCTGGAGTGTACAAACAGACAGATGGAACCCCCCCCCCAAAAAAAAGAAACCTACTACAAATTACTCCCTTGCAGCGGTTCTTTCTTTAAAGCTGACAACACTGTGAGTTATGAAATATTCAGTCTCTCCCTATTTTATAGACAAGAAGAGCAAGAACTGTTACTAAAGGACGGAAAAACAGTTACTCTGGCCAAATCAGCAGCAGCTACACCCATCAAGAAAGAACAGTTGCCACTCAAAATCAAATACCAAGTCAATGTCAATAGAATTATTGATAATATTGAAACAATATAACTCATTCACAAAAAAAAAAAAAGATCGAAAACCCAATTTGATAACTTTTCTTCAAATCAGCAACACTGCTTATCTATTTTCTTTGACAATCCTCAAATTGTTAATATTATTTCAAAAATGACAACTTTTTTGTGGTCAAATCTCAATATATTTTTTACACAAAGTTTCACATTTTTTCTATTATTTTAAAAGATGCTACTTATGTCTTTATAAAATCAACGTGTAATGTAATGTAAAATACAATTTACCATATCTTCAACTAAAAAAAAGACACCTTGACAAATGATGAAAATATAAATCTTATATAGAAAACATTAAAAAGTTGACAACAAACACCTGTCATTTTAAAGCAACATTACCAATTTGAGGATCATCACAGAAAGTAAATCAAGATTTTTTTTTTAAACATTCATAACTTTCTCATTTCGTAACCGATTTTAATGGAACTTTTTTTTTTTAATTGCTTCTCTCTATCCCCTCATTTCATTAAAGTTATTTTTCCCCCAGAATTCCATTCTCCTGTAAAACCTTATTGAATCAACTTTTTTTTCTTAAAATTAGCAACACCAATGTTTTTCTGTTATTGCTACCTTTTTCTTATAAAATGTCATGTATATGAAATGAATATAAATTGACAAAAATATATTCAGAAATTAAAGTTAACAGTCTGCATGAAAAATCAATGATTCTGGACTTTCCATCATGCTCCCAATTTAATGATATTAATACTTATTTTTCCTTAAAATTTTCAGTATCAAAGACAAATACTGATACAACCAACTGAATAAAGTAGGGGAGGGGAAGAGAAAGAGATAAAAAAAAACCAGCAGTTTGTATATGTTTGATGATAGATATTCATATTTGATAAAAAAAAACATCAGTATTATATCAATGCTTATAAAGATCATATCAATAAAGATATACTTTATCCAAGATTAAAATATTGCATGTAAATGATTATTTATTATGATCTAAGATGTCAGAACAAACTTTCATGAGAGAGAGAATAAAAAAAAAATAAATTAAAAAAAACATTAAAATCAGAACTGATTTTATTATTTGCTAGATAAATCTATGTATCTACCTATTATGCTAGTCTCCGACTACGCAAGCCATTCGAGTACAAAAAGTCACAAATTGTGCATATCCCCCCACCCAGGACATCGCCTTCCTCCGTGCACGTTGCAAGACGCGCGCGCACACTCGTCCTCTTAACGAGCAGCCCCAAAACAAACCTCGGACATGTTGCTAGGCAAGGAGAGGGGAGGAGGGAGGGGCATAGGTAGATACATAGATTTATCTAGCAAATAATAAAATCAGTTCTGATTTTAATGATTTACTACAATAAATCAATGTATCTACCTATTATGCTAGACCAACACCCACTCAAAAACGGGTGGCATGTCCCAAAGAGGAAGGTTAATGAGGTCCCAGAGAAGACGTTGCCGCTCTCAACGTCACAGTAGAGAAGGATCCTTCATCAGACAAAACATCTCTTAGATAAAAGGAGATGAAGGAATTGGGGGAACGCCAGTAGGCAGCCTTCATAATGTCAACAAGTGACACACCCTGAAAAAGAGCCCAGGAAGTACTAATGCCCCTAGTATCATGAGCACGGGGCTTATCTCCCGAAATTAAAGCCTCAGGGCCGGCGGCCTGAATAGCTTCAACAAGCCATCTCGAGATGGACTCACGAGAGGCAGGGGAGAAGGGCTCACGGGTAATGACGAAGAGTTGATCATCCTTGCGGCAAGACTTGGTCCTATCCACGTACCATTTCAAGGCCCTAACAGGGCACCAGACCTTATCCTCGGGAACTGAGGAAAGATGTGACAAGGGGCGAAGAAAAATCTCAACCGGACCCGAAGAAGCCGACTGGTTCTTCGCAACAAACGAGGATTTAGGAATGAGTCGCACGCCTCCAGACTCCCAACGGATGTGTCCCGGGGTAAGGCAAAGGGCATGAAGAACACTTCTCCTTTGCCCAGAGGCTATGGCGACCAGAAAAAGCGTCTTTACTGTCAAGTGATGTAACGACGCTTTACCCAAAGGTTCGAAGGGTGGCTTAGCCAAACAATCCAAGACCTTGGGTAGACTCCAAGACGGAGTTAACTTGGGCGTTGAGGGACGCTTCAAGAAGAAGGACCGCGTCAACTTAGCCAAGAGAGGGGAGTTAGAAACCCCCGAACCATCAGCAAAGCCAACATGAATAGCGGCAATTGCTGAACGATAACCACGGATATTCGAAATCGATCTACCCTTATCAAAGAGGGAGATCAGAAAATCCGCTATAAGGCCAACCTGGGCTCGACGTGGTGAGACACCATGGTCTTCACACCAACTAAAGAAGGCCCCTAACCGAGAGTTGTAGAGATCCCTCGTGGAGCCTCTACGACTCTGCAAAACAAACTCGGCTGCCCTCTCAGAGAGTCCCGAGTTTCTTGCATCCTCCCCGACAACGGCCAGGCAGTCAAATGGAGAGCTGCCGGATGATGGTGGAGGATCCCCGAGAGGGGCTGCATTACCAAGTCCGATCTCAGCGGAAGAGGAAATGGTTGGCCGTCCAGGAGATTCAGAAGGTCTGGGAACCAAAACCTCCTGGGCCAGTGAGGAGCTATGAGTAAGACCCAAGCTTGATCCTCTCTGATCTTCCTGAGGACACGAGGAATCAGCTGAAAGGGAGGGAAGGCATACCCCCGCAGAGCCTGCCAGTTGAGGGAGAAGGCGTCTAGCGCCCACGCTTCCTGATCCTGGACCCGAGAGCAATATCTCGGCAGCTGATGATTGAAGGTCGACGCAAAAAGGTTGATCTCCAAGGGACCCCAGACCCTGAGAAGGAGGTGGAAAATCTCCGGATGGAGACTCCACTCCGAGGGGAGACACCTGCCTCGAGACAGGAAATCTGCGACTAGATTGTCCTGGCCAGGATTAAACGAGGCGACAGGAACAATGGTCATGGAATGACACCATCTCCACAGATGAGCCGCCATGGCATTCAGCGTGGAGGACCGGGTGCCGCCCTGACGGTTGATATAGGCAGCCACCGTGACATTGTCCGTAAGAACGAGCACTGTGTGCCCAACAAGGTGACACCTGAAATGATGAAGCGACAGAAGAACTGCCATCATTTCGAGGACATTGATATGGGGGATGGTGCTCAAGTGAGACCAGTCCCCCGACACCATCCTGCCTGCACAATGACCGCCCCAACCCAACAGGGAGGCGTCTGTCGATAGAGAAATCGACGGCAGCGGAGTGCGGAACGGCTTGCCTTGGGCAAGAAAGGAACCGTGCGTCCAAGGGACAAGCAGGAGTTTGATGTCTCTCGGAAGCGGAATCCAAGCCGCTAGAGAGTCCTTGCCCGGACGAAAATACCTGAGGAGATGCCTCTGAAAAGGTCTCATCAGAAGTCTGCAGTCTGGGAGAATATCGACCAGACTGGCCAGATAGCCCAAAAACTGAAGCCAGCGCCTGGCTCTGACTCTGCGGGCTACTCGTAACTCCCGGGCCGACGAGATGATCGTTTGGATTCTGTCCCGACTGGGACGAGCCAACTGATTCGGGATGTCTATCTCGGCACCCAGGAAAACCGGGACACGAGAGGGAGACAACTCCGATTTTTCCCAATTGATCAGGAACCCTAATCGTCTAGGTAGACAAAAAGGCGGAGACCGCGACTTCTCAGAAACGCGGCCAAAACAGCCACCACTTGTGTAAATACACGAGGGGCTTGGCGCAAGCCGAACGGAAGGGCCCGAAACCGAAAGGTTTCGCCCCGAAAGGTGAAGCCTAGCAAGTCTCTCGACCATAGACAAATTAAAACTTATAGACGGAAAGGTAGCACACGCGGATTTGCCTCATTTGCATATAAGCTGCAGCGTCACCATTCAGTCTAAGCGTATTTAAGCGTATTTAGGCTCCGCCCATTTGGTAACATTTCATTTTTCCCGAAGCCCCCGATACCCAAAAATATCGATAAGTATCGAGAAACACCTTATGCATTATTCATTTTTGTTTTGCATACTCCGATTTATCAAACTTTGATTGGACCCGACCTTATGAATATGAATGTTCTTCAAAAGGAATGATTTGACCTCTTTTCGTCACTTCCGCTGTGAATTTCACGTCACCGCACAAAGTAAAAAAAAGTTGTGGAAAGTTTATAGGTGAGTACACATGTATTTATGCTTAATTTTCGAAAATTAGAATATATTTAGAACAAGTTCTGCCACTGTGAGTAATCTGTTTCAATTTCTCTACATTCTGAAGGGATTCTACAGAGCTGTATGTCATGAAACAATGTGTAATCTACTCTCGAACTTTCAAAACAATTTTCATCGTCATGAGCTAATGTTGCAGCTCGATTTCCCTTACCACCCTGTCACTCGTGACGGCTTACCCGGACTTTCGGGCGGGGCTATCTCGATACGTTTCGTCTTTCGATAGATGATTACTGAATTAGAGAGTTATAGCCGAAAGATTTAGTAAACCTCTAAATAGATCGAACTTAGTCTGTAGACCCTATGCTATGTCAATGATTTGGTTATCTAAATTAGATGTAGACGCATAGACCCTGTTAGTTAATTTCTGGAAGACAAAGGGCCCAGGTGAGGCCCTTTCTAATTGATTCTGTACTAGATCTACTGTAGGCTATTCTTGTGTGGATTAAAAAAAAAAAAAAAAAAATTTAAATTTAGAATGAGGAGGGGGTTCTATGTTGATATTTTTTTCCAGAGACCAGTCCAGATCCCCGCCCAGATCCAGGTCTACTTTGAGTAAATGTTACACACACAGTTTGTAATTTTAACGCAGTGGTTCTAGATCTACTAACGTTAAATAGATCTAGGCTTTGGCCCCATTTTTTTTCTAAACTTGAGCCAAGACTAAAGCCAAGGCAAGCATGATGAGGTTTTATTTTTTTATTTCAAGAGAGAGAGAGAGAGAGGGGGGGGGGGGGGTCATATTTAGTCTTGATTCTAGACCAGAATCAAAACCCAGGCAATAATATAGTGGGATGGCCTTTTTTGCTTTGTTTCAGTATCGCATTCATAGTCTCATCATGCTGACTTTGATTTCCCTCAGATAATAACATGGCAAGGAACTAACTTGTGGCTGATCTACTTGAAGATCTAGAGGATAAAGCCTAATAGACGTCTGCGTACTTGCACAACTCAACAACTGTTGCAGGTGCCGGATGAAGCGGACTTTGATGAGACGTGAAAAATAAACAGGTAGGTACGTCTAGACCTAACTAGTTAGACTAGACCGAAAATTCTGTCTCTCGTTGTTAGCCTCTTCACTACTTAGAGACGTAGACAGAAGCGGGCCATTTGATCTCCTGTGCAAACCGACTACACGCTGACGTAGTTGGAAAAATCGCTATAATTTTATTTTTCCTCATGCATATATGATTAAATTGATTAGGCCTAGACTCTACTCATTCAAGAATCTGTTCAACTTACCAATTTGTCTGTATAATCCGTTTAATGCACCTTTTTCAGGTAATTCAGGGTCCAAGGTATTCTCTGTTTGAAAATCTTGCAGCCGTTGTGTAGTCGGTGTGTGGTCGGTTCGCTTAGTAGATCCAACGGCCCACTTCTTCCAAGTGAAGAGGCTAACGAACGAGTGACAGAATTTTCGGTCTAGTTAGACCTAGACCTATTACAGCTAAAAATTATAGGTCTGGTAGTGGTAGTGTGGGTGTATCCAGGATCAGTTTACTTGGGGGGGGGGGGGGGGTGATGTGTTCACAATAAAGAGAGACAGTTTTTAGTTTACATTGTCCAACCAAAACAGCAACAACAAAGTCATCAATTTTTTTCTGAAGAGAATAGACATTTCATTTGTCCTCTTTCTTTATCCACCACTGAGATCTGTTTTCTTAAGTGTAGTATTACATCAGCTTTTTTAGTGTCTTTAAAAATCAATTATGAGATCTTTAGGGGATGTTCAGTATGATGTCCGTATAAATACAATTTTTAGTCCTCTTAATAATTATATTAAACATTTCATTAATTCCTGCAAATAGAAACAAATCAAATAAGATGGATGAACTTATGTTATTGATAATATTATTTATCATTATTTTTATTTATTATCATTATTATTATTATTATTATTATTAATATTATTATTATTATCATTATTATTATTATTATTATTTTCAAGGCCAAAACATTACACTTTCAGTTAAAATCTATGAATCTCTTTAGGATGGATTGTAGTTAGGATTTATCCTCTTTGAAAACATCAAGAGGGTGAGGATGAGTGTATATGTGATTTTTTTTTTTAATATAGGATAATGCTTCTCTACTTCATCTATTACAGATGATGATGATGATGATGATGATGAAGATGAAGGCTTACCCACTGAGAATGAAGACAAATTCTGAGAGGAACAAATAAATACTTAGCTGCTCCAGTTTTGCATGGTAGGTTGCTATCAGGGCGTTGATTTGTTTTGTTTTGTTTTGTTTTTTTTTGGTTTTGGGGTTGTTGTTTTTTTTTGGGGGGGGGGGCATGCAGAACAGCCTAATAGTACTCTTCATGATTTTTTCAACACCTCTTAATTACCAGCTTCTCCATGGTTACGTGAAGCAGGGAAAATTATAGAATATGTTGAAGTAGGGGGGGGGGGGCAAAATGATTTATTTGCCCTCAATATTATGGGGGGGGGGGGGGCAACTGCCCACTTGCCACCCCATAATCGACGCCACTGGTTGTTATTAGTATCTCAATACAATCTAGGTACATATTTTTATTTTTTTTACATAAACATAATTTTCTTGAGACTTTACTAATTTGGTTTCTTTTAAATAGCCTTGAACATTTTATGTGTCCAACTGGACAAACTTTTTTCCTCTTTTAATACTTTTGAGAATTCCCACTTATCATTCTATTTCATATAAAGAGTCAACGTTAACTGGGTTAATAGGTAGCTCTAAATTTCAGTATTTTTTTTAAATTCTAATTGTTGCTTTTTAATTATCAAATACACAATGGATTCTATTTTCTAAAATCTTTCTTCTTTTCTTTCAACAGACATGGATTTCTACTTCAGTCTTCAGTGAAATAGCCCCCTGCTTTGATCAACATCATATTAAAATCATACCTGGATTCAAGTATAATATGCATAATTAGAATGACTGAAGGGGAGTTTAAAGTTCTTCAGTTATATCTTAACCATCTTACTCACCCCCTCCCCATGTCAAACGTTGTAGTCATATGCAGCCATTTTTGTAGTAGCTCGTTATGTGAGGAGGTCTTCCTCTTCTATGTGGCCTAGTGAGATTACAGGGCCCCTAATGATATTAAGATAAGCAGTGCTAGAGCCACTTGGGCTCTCCTTTATTAAATCTTCTCGCAGTGTACTAGTATAACAAATTAATAATAATCTAATTAACTGATTCTATGAATTTGTTATTAATTTGTTATTGAATTATTATTTTATTATTCATCTACTGAGAAAATTCATACTATTCAACATTTTATTTGACTTAAAACTACTAGTATAGAATTACATCTCTATGTGTGTTCCCCCCCCCTTTTATAGTTAGATTTATGATACTAGTATGCAATATACATGTACGAACTAAAAGGGAGATGAATTATTTAATTTAGATTTCTTAGAACTGTCAACATTATCTTTGCTCTTAAGAGTAAAAATGTTGTCATTGGTGTGTGTTGAACATGGAACTTAGATGGTCATTTATTTCTTTTATCATTTCTTCTTTTGTGGGGTGTAGTGGGTAAATAATTTTCAAATAACACGATAAAAGCTATTTTCGAAAAAATCAACTCAAGGCAATTTCAATAGCCCTGTCTATCACCTTTAGAAACATTACAATGGCGTATTACGTAATCCAAACCTGATTTCTATTTTTCGCGAGTAGTTTTTATCATGTTAAATGGTAATTCAAATAATTTACTTCTTGGAAAGGGATTGAATTAATAAGGTATGATTCAATTAGATTGAAATTCACTTTTTGAAAAATGCGTGCCCCCCCGGAAGAAAAGTATGCATTGTGCCCCCCCCCCCCCATTTCTAGAACGAAAACCTTTTTTTTTTTTTCTTTCTTTTTTTTTTTCTTCCCCTTGTCAGAGAAATTTTGGAGGACTTGGGAAAACAAATTTTTTGTCGCCACCCAACCCCCCACTGAGCGACTTTTTGAGAGCTGGCGAGACCAAAAAAGTACGGGTCTCCAAGCAGTTTCAAAATTGACAAACCACCATTTGTGTGCCCCCCCCCCCCCTATACAAAATCATGGATCTGCCCCTGTTTGTACTACTCTCAAGAAGAGAATATTAGTTGACCTTGACAAGGTATTGTAGTATATGAAAAGAGGGTAGACTACAGATAAATTATATAGATTATGTTGGGTTTTTTTTTTAAAGAATAATTAAACGTACAATTAAGAAGTACGACAATGTCTAAAATTCTCTAAAGACTGTCCTCATTTCTGTATGCAAGAAAAATTTTATTAAAAAGTGAGAAAATCTAAACGTATTTCTGATTCGACGTGTGTAAACAATTGCATCTTAAATTTTGATTGTAAGAAAGATATACATGTACATTGTAATTTAAAATTATTCTGTGAACATGATAAAAGTCCTCTCACGTTATATCATTGAAATGAACCATAGGGGAGGGGGCTGAAATGAACCAGGACGTGGGATCGAGGTGTATGTATGAGAGAGAGAGAGAGAGGTGGAAGAAAAGAAGATGAGAAAGGGCGGAAGTGAGAAGATTTGGTAAAAATGAACTTAGAGAAAGGGGGGGGGGGTGAGAGAGAGAGAGAGAAAGAAAGAATGTGAAGAATAAAGGTGTAAGTATATTAAATCAGTTCGGGTCAGTTAAAATGGACGAATTTTCAAGGTTCATAATTCTCTTTGAAAGGAATGTTCAAAAGGCTATAAGATTTACAAACTTGGCAGCAATGCGAAAGTTGCCCCTAAAGAAAATATAAGGATACCTCTTCCCCTACACCTAATACCTAATACTTTATTCTTACTTTTGCCTTCCATCATACCCACCCCCCCCATGTTTTTTTATAACTTCTGTATCCTACTGGTCAAAGAGATTTGATTTCTTTGAAAAAATACTTATGAATGTAAAAGTTTTTCTCTTAATTCGTGAGATGTGATAAATATCAACAACATGAAGGCCTATTTATCTTCTTAATGAATACGGTACATGTACAACTCGACCCTTTTGTGCTGAAAATCACATGTTGTGACCTAATTATCATAAAGATTTAATGACACCATATGAATGACGCCCATTCGTCAATTATCGATGCGCCGTCATTAGCCAAGTGATGAATACATTAGCATATATGAATAAATTAAGCGGACTTGACCTTTCTTAATGCGCATGCGTGACACTGATCCACGTTTTTATTTCATTTGTGTGTAAAGCATATACGCGGTAGGGAGCATCTTACAAAATGAATAATGCATAGGGGCTTCGGGCGCGTTCAAATCGTGGCCAAATGTTACAGTGTAATGGCGGCCGCTTTAGGGGCTTGCTCTCGACGCAAGGTGAATGGGAATATGAAAGTATGCGTCTTTGAGATCTAGGGAGACAGCCAGATCGTCTCGCCTGATTAGAGGCAGAATAGACGCCAGTGTCTCCATCCTGAAGTGAACAGCAGGAATAAACTGGTTGATTCTCTTCATATTCAGAATCATACGAAGTTTCCCCGAGCGCTTGGGGATAACGAAAATTGGGGAGAGACACAGAAGATGGTGGTCTCTTACCCTCTCTATCGCCCCTTTCTCCAGCAGAGATGAAATTTCTGCGGCGGCGTGACGCCGTGCAGGGGCGGACATGGGCGGCGGACGGACACGAATAGCGCCATTTGGAATGGGCTCTAGCAGATCTACGAAGAAGCCGTCTCGCACTACGGAGAGCACGAAGGCGTCTTCGGTGATAGCCTCCCAAGCTGGGAGGAAGAACTGAATCCGTCCGCCGACCTCCACCACAGGACCTAGCGCTCGGGGCAAGACCTCAAAAGCCAGCCTTCTCCGAAGAGGAAGGCTTGGCCGAGACAATCTTGCGTACACCCCTGCCTCTGAAAGAACCCCGACCGCGTTGGCTGCCCCTAGAGGTAACCCTGGCGGAGGGAGCAGGGGCGGGAATAGTAACAGTCACACGACGCTGATTGGGCTTGCCAATCTGGGTCGAGACCTTGGACTTAGAGACAGGCTTCCGAAAATGCTTGGCCATATCTTCAGCCTGTTTACGACCGTCTATTTCCCTTTGGAAGACTTGGGCAAAATGCCCTCCAAACAAGAAGGGGCCAGTAGAAGGCACGTCTTGCAAGAGAGACGGAATGTCCCGATCAAGAACGCCTAGGGCCGAGAGCGCCATCTTACGGCGCTGGTCTGTAACAGCAACGGCCGCCGCCGATAACTGAGACCACTGAAGGCCCGCTAGGGTGAGAAGCAAATCATATAAGACTGCAGAATCACCCTCCGAGACACCGAGTTCCCCCGACCTGGCTCGAAGATTAATCAACGAGCCTAAGTAGGCCGAAAGCCGCATGCCAGCCCTAATCTTATTAGAAAGGGAGGCTAAAGGCTTGTCCTGAGACTGGTAGGGCTTGGACTTCAGCGATACATTAAGACGCTGGGCCACACCACGAAACTCCGGGGAAAAGGACTTAGCCGAGAAGAAGCCCTGGGCATCTTCAGGCTTGAAAGAGAAGGCTTGACCGACTCCGAACTTAGGCAAAGCCGACACATCCCGGGATGCAACTCTATCAAACTCCCCTTTGAAGTCCTCCGTAAGGGGGATGCCAGGGGGAGGACCCTGCTGTCTGAACAGCAACGAGGCCGGATTTCGGTCAGGCGGAGCCTGACAAAAAGACTCCGGCAAATACTTTTCCAGCAGGGCTTTAGCATCACAGGCTAACACCTGCAAGGCCTGCGGCTCCACCGCGGCCTGGGAAGTAGACGAAGTCGCAGCCGAAGCTTGCGACACAGAGTCACTATCGGGCTCAGTCTGAAAGGAAGACTGGTATGCCCACGGGTCCAACAGAGACTCCTCCCCAGGCGGGGCACCAAGTGCCGCCGGCGGAGGGGAAGGAGGAGCCACAACAGAAACCGAAGCCGGTATGATGTGACCAGGGTCGGGGTTAGGAACGGAAACCGAACCATCCACCGACAGAGGGCCAGACTCAGACGCCAAGCTAGGTGTGGGAGTGAGACTCCAGCCCTGCTGCTCAGCAAAAGCCCTCATCAGGCTCAAAAGCTCTGCCTGAGAAGACGAGTCCGTCGAAGATTTATCCTTCTTAGACTTCTTCTTTTTGGCCTTAGGCTTCTTGCTGGGAATAACATCGCCAGCAGTCGAGCCTCGCTTCCTAGCACGAGAGGAAACAGGCTGATGCGAAACATCAGAGCCTCCCGGCTGAACAGAAGCAGACACACCGCATGAAAGGGGTGCTGCCTCGGTCACACTCACACCATGCACAAGAGTGGTGGGTGAGATAGACGGATCACCAACGGGAGCGGGCAAACGTAGGGCGGCAGCGCCCATATGCCCGCAAGCCCCGGACCCGGTCACACCAGGTGGCCGAGAGGACTTAGGGAGTGGTGAGGCAGAAGAGGTCAGGTTATGACTGAGGCCCGGCGGCTGTCGGGAGACAGCACTTGGGACCACCCGCCCCGCCAGCCGTGCCCTACAAGAGGAGGAAGACTGGGGCGGTATGCTGCTAGGCAGCCCCGTTGAGGTGTGACCGCGCAGCTGTCCCCCCGCCGAAACGGGAAGAGTCAGCTGGGCAGACCCAGCGGGTTTCCGCTTCACCGTCGCTATGGCAGTAGACATAGCGGTCGTGAGAGCAGAAGACTGTCCGCAGACAGTGCCGGTACACGCCTGAGTGGAGCTCCCTATGGCAGTAGACATAGAGGAGGCAGCACAGACGGGAGGTCGAGTGACCGTACCAGCAAGCGCCCAACTCGCAATCCCTAAACCAGTAGGAGAAGTGGAATTGAGAAGGGCGCTATCCTTACCTGTAGCTGTCCGCGCTGATCTGCCCGGCACAAACGTACCAGGCAGGGCAGACAACTTACCCGAGCAGGCGCTCGGGGAACCTTTCTTATCGGAAACTGACAAAAACGACCCCCCCGAAGGGATGGACGAACCAGGGAAGTCCGCCGAAACAACCGCTGTTGAATCGGAAGAAAGGAGAGGAGAGGAGCCCACGGGCCGCCAGGGCCTTGACAACTCATCCTCGGAAGACATAATAAACTGTAAGGAAAACAAAACACAATACTGAGAACTCCAAACCGCAGTCAAACTCAACAAAGGGATATGCACTAAACAAACAATACACCCAAAATGCCAAAAGGCACGCGGGCGAAGCCGCCCAAACAAAACACCGAAGTGAGTATGTGGGGCAAAGCTCCGTAAAGAGGAAAAATGCTCGAAGAAATTAATCTAAAATTTCCTCAAAACGAAATAAAACGTGACTAAAGGAGCCGTCCTAATGTTACTTAAAAACAAAAGGAACGGGAATAGGAACACAAAGCGATCCAAACGCGCCAAAAAAGAGTAAAAACTCTGATAATTTTTAAGCGCAAAAGACTTAGCTGCAGACTCGAAGGCTGCGAGTAAGAAAGAGGACGAGTGTGCGCGCGCGTCTTGCAACGTGCACGGAGGAAGGCGATGTCCTGGGTGGCGGGATATGCACAATTTGTGACTTTTTGTACTCGAATGGCTTGCGTAGTCGGAGACTAGCATAATAGGTAGATACATTGATTTATTGTAGTAAATCAGACATCTAGAAGGAATACTTAATTAGTAATTCGAAAAAATCGTAAGCAAATTATGCTGAAAGGCTATCCCAGTCACAGGGATAGTGTGTCACTGTGAAGTTGGGTGCATTTGATGTGGATCGCGCAGATATTAGACTGCGCGTACCCGTCTCGTCACCAGACAAAAATTAATGGACCACTGTTTTTACATGCAAATCCCATAGACATTTGACCGAGGGTGACAAAGTAATTTATGAACCGCTCACTCTCTTTGTTTTTCAGAGCAAGGCCGATAAAGAGTAAAAGTCACATTGCTCAGATGTCTGATACGGTCAATAATAAATTGTGTTTCATTTAGTGAGATTAGACCAAGGGATCTCCCACATACCAGTTTACTTATCTGTAGCCCTATGACAAGTTTTATGCACAGCATCCCTTACCCTATGACCTCTTCACAGCATATTTAATAAGATCATCATAATAATCATTTTTTGCGATTCTGAAATTAACAAAGGACAACCAAAATATGGATCATTGTAAAGATGAGAGGCTGGGTCATAGGTATGTTTAATAATTTGCTGAATATCAAAGACATTAAAAAAAAAAGGGTAACAGGAAGTTTAAATATATTAAGTTTGCACAAGATTGCACCATTGAGAGTGACTTTGAGACTTAAAATTGAAAAAGCTCTCTATCATGGGAGGGCAGGTACCTTCCTCACACACCCTCTCCCCCTTGCTGAGGCACTGGATCATGCCTGTCTGCCCGCCCCCACTCAAAAAACGTTCTTCAGTCCCTGTAGTGTGCATCTTGTATTGTCCCTTCAATTATTTTCTTTTCTGTATGCTATCTTTTCCATTTCCTGCATTATTCATTTGGGGTAATCTACCTACAGTAAAAGCTCTGTAAAAAGGTGAGCATTTGAATTTGAAATACATGCTTTCAAGTTTCAAAATAATGTGAATTCTCCTGTTAATATGCATGTACTTGCCAACATGGTTAATTAGAAAACAGTAGACTTGGCAAGGAAACAATGGGACTGAGTGGGGGGATGGTCTGGGACTACGAGATATTTCCAATTTTGAAATCGAGTTGACACGTTTTGAAGCACTTTTTTTAGATGTCACATAAAAAGTGCAGGCTTACATTACCATAGATATCAATCTATCAATCAAAATCAAATATCTTGAACAATATTAGTTGTCAGTTCACAAATCTTCATTTTCTTATCCTAGATTATCCTAACATTACCATTTTTATGGGGAGATTCTACTTATTACTGATAACTTTTTATCCATAGGTCTGTTGACTAAACTTGGATGGAAGATGTCCCATATGGGAAATTGAAGGTCACTGCAGGGTCAAATGTCACAGGCAGGGGCCAACAAACTTTAAGCCCCCCCCCCCCCCCTCAATGTTCAGTTTTTATGGCAAGATTCTATTATGGCTCATAAGTTTTGATCCATAGATCTGTTTGTGATCTAACTTGGGTGGATGATGTCACATGGGGAGTGAATTGTCATCACAGGCTCAAAGGTCCCAGGCAGGGGTGGATGAATTTTAACGGCCAAATGGTATTCTTTTAATGGCCCAATTTATACTGTATGCTTTATGGGCGAGACTCAAAATGGCACTTGCCTTGTTTTTCTTTTTCTTCTATTTGTTTTTAGATTTTCTTGATGATGACTATGTTCCTGCAACATCAAGCGATACATCAAGTGATGAGGATCCAATACCAAGGAAAGTACTTAGGAAACATGACAGTGCAAGAAATTCAGGAACCATACAAAGAGTGACTGAAAATATTGATGGTCATGTTCATAGAAATGGCGCTGATAGTGTTCATATTGTTACAGATAATGATGGTGGTCATCAAGCTGATAGGAATGATGGTGATGCTGGTAAAAAATCTGGTAGTGGTGTTCAGAAAGTCAGCATAACTGTTATGCAAACAAAAAATACTAATTGCAAGAGGAAATGGGACAAGGGTGCATATTGCCCCTTTTGCCAGACATTTCAAAAAAAGCTACCCAGACATCTGCAAGAAAATAAAAGCCACCAAAGTGAGATGCAGATTATCCAATGGAAAGCCACAACAGACAAAGCCCTTAAAGATAAGCTATTGACCAAGATGAGAAATTATGGGAATTTCTTGCACAATGCTGAGGTTTTGAAGAAAGGGGAAGGTGAAATCATCCCAGTCTACAGACCAAGTTACAATGCAGATTACAATAACTACCTTCCTTGCAAATATTGTCTTGGCTACTTTGCAAAAGGTGACCTTTGGAAACATAGCTGCAAGGTCAAAGAAGACCTTAATCTACCTAATCAGAAAGGCCAAGGTAAAAAGAAAAGGGGAGATTTTGTGAAACCAGGCAGGCTTTGGCTACCTTCTCAAGGAATGTCAGAAATAGCACATGGCATTCTATCTGGACTGCACAATGATGAAAATGGGGTGGCACGCTTCATAAAGAGTGATGAACTTATGCACCAACTCACTGAGAAGTATGCCTTAAAGCTGGGACATGACAAAGATCAATTTGGGCACATAAGGAACAAGTTGCGAGAGGTAGGACGGATGGTGCTAGAATATAGGGCTCTAACAAATGAATCAAGTGCCATGCTTACTGACATCATTGACCCAGTGAAGTTTAATTATGTTATTCAGGCTACAAGGAAAGCGGCTGGGTTTGACGAAACTACCCACCTCTACAGAACACCAAGCCTGGCCCTTAAAATTGGTCATGAATTGAAAAAAGTGACGGAAATTCTCTTAGGGAAGGCTCTTATGGCTGGAGATGAGGTAATGGAGAAGAGATGCAACAGATTCAGAGATTTGTTAGCTATGAAGTGGATAGATATATCAAGCCACGCATTGCGTACATTGACAGAGAACAAGAGAAACAATCCCGCATTTTTGCCAGTTACCAGTGACATTGCCAAGTTCAACGCTTACTTGAAGACCCAAGTTGAAGTAGGAAAGCAGAATTTAACTCACTGTCCAAATGCATCAGAAAAGTGGAAGTACCTTAATGAAGTAACCTTGGCTGCCATCTTGGTGTTTAATAGGAAGAGGTCAGGAGAAGTGTCCAAAATAAAGCTGCAGGATCTTGATAAGTGTAAACAAGGAGCAGAGAATCTTGACATGTTTGGAGAATCCTTATCTAAATGGGAGAAAGAGCTGTGCAGAGTTCTGTGTCATTTGGAGATAGTTGGTAAAAAAGGTAGAACAGTACCTGTGTTACTAACTGAAGCCATGATGGAAAGCCTGAATCTGCTCAAGGACAAAAGACAAGAGGCTGGGGTACTAACTGAGAATGAATATGTATTCCCCTTGATGAAGTCCACAGGCCATGTCAGAGGATGTGATGTTATTCGCAAGCATGCCAGCTTATGTGGTGCAAGCAAACCAGAATACTTGAGATCCACCAGACTGAGGAAGCACATCGGAACAGCTTCACAAGTCATGAATTTGAAAGACAATGAGTTAGACCTGTTAGCCAGATTTCTCGGCCACGATATCCGGGTTCACAGAGAATTTTATCGCCTTCCTGAACAAACCCTACACCTTGCCAAGGTCTCAAAGGTCCTTCTACACATGGAAAGTGGTACCCTTGCTAATCTTGCTGGAAAAAGCCTGGATGACATAGTCTTGCAGGATGATGAAGGTACTTTTTATATTTTTCATGTTTTATTAGAACACTTAATTTCTTACATGATGCATTTCAATCATATTTCTAGGGGATGATAAAAAGGGAAACATGCGAGTGACATTAATCCTAATCCCATCAAGTTATTTGAGGATATTAAGTCTCGGCCATAAACAGACCAATTGACTGTAAATTTGGTACATAGGTAAAACAAGTCAAGTAGAATTTGAGAAAAAAAGAAAGAATATGCTAATTTGGGGTGAATTTTGGAGAAAATCAGTTTTTTTAACTGAAAGCAAGAGAAATTGTAGGATTTCTCCAGGTTTTCTGTAAACATACTAGCAAGTGATGTACTTTATCACATTCATGTCATTTATGGTGAAAGAATATGTAAATATGCAAATTAACCATAATTCCTGTTTTTAGCCATGAAAAGAACTTGTTGAAATATGTGACACAAGCAAGCAAAATCAGAAATAAGTCATATATTGTCAAAAATGAGTTGTTAGGTTTATTGCAAACTACACAATACAAGCTTATTTAATTTTTCAAAGAAAATATTGTAATACCATGTTCTTGGGCGAAGTTACATACATTTTAAGATTAACGTAAAGAAAAGCGGTTAAGGAGAAAACTGTGATGAAAGTTTACACCAACCTTTGGAGGCTGTTATAATGACATGCTGATTGGTTAATCTCATGAAAGAAAAGCGAAATACACCAATGAAATGAAAGAAAAGCTAATTTGTTACAATTCTATTCTATACCAAATATTGCAAAGTTTCCTTCCAGCTTGATGTTAACAAAAGCCACTGAATTTGACTGTTTTAGAATGTAGATTTGTGAATTATTCATGAAATCTGTGAGAGCTTCAATTAAAGGCACTGGTCAGGTTTGTGGTTGAGCAATTAAAGAAATTTTCAAATCAAGGTGTCTGACATACATGTATCATAAAAATCAGAACTGATTTTATTATTTGCTAGATAAATCTATGTATCTACCTATTATGCTAGTCTCCGACTACGCAAGCCATTCGAGTACAAAAAGTCACAAATTGTGCATATCCCCCCACCCAGGACATCGCCTTCCTCCGTGCACGTTGCAAGACGCGCGCGCACACTCGTCCTCTTAACGAGCAGCCCCAAACAAACCTCGGACATGTTGCTAGGCAAGGAGAGGGGAGGAGGGAGGGGCATAGGTAGATACATAGATTTATCTAGCAAATAATAAAATCAGTTCTGATTTTTATGATTTACTACAATAAATCAATGTATCTACCTATTATGCTAGACCAACACCCACTCAAAATGGGTGGCATGTCCCAAAGAGGAAGGTTAATGAGGTCCCAGGGAAGACGTTGCCGCTCTCAACGTCACAGTAGAGAAGGATCCTTCATCAGACAAAACATCTCTTAGATAAAAGGAGATGAAGGAATTGGGGGAATGCCAGTAGGCAGCCTTCATAATGTCAACGAGTGACACACCCTGAAAAAGAGCCCAGGAAGTACTAATGCCCCTAGTGTCATGAGCACGGGGCTTAGCTCCCGAAATTAAAGCCTCAGGGCCGGCGGCCTGAATAGCTTCAACAAGCCATCTCGAGATGGACTCACGAGAGGCAGGGGAGAAGGGCTCACGGGTAATGACGAAGAGTTGATCATCCTTGCGGCAAGACTTGGTCCTATCCACGTACCATTTCAAGGCCCTCACCGGGCACCAGACCTTATCCTCGGGAACTGAGGAAAGATGTGACAAGGGGCGAAGAAAAATCTCGACCGGACCCGAAGAAGCCGACTGGTTCTTCGCAACAAACGAGGATTTAGGAATGAGTCGCACGCCTCCAGACTCCCAACGGATGTGTCCCGGGGTAAGGCAAAGGGCATGAAGAACACTTCTCCTTTGCCCAGAGGCTATGGCGACCAGAAAAAGCGTCTTTACTGTCAAGTGATGTAACGACGCTTTACCCAAAGGTTCGAAGGGTGGCTTAGCCAAACAATCCAAGACCTTGGGTAGACTCCAAGACGGAGTTAACTTGGGCGTTGAGGGACGCTTCAAGAAGAAGGACCGCGTCAACTTAGCCAAGAGAGGGGAGTTAGAAACCCCCGAACCATCAGCAAAGCCAACATGAATAGCGGCAATTGCTGAACGACAACCACGGATAGTCGAAATCGATCTACCCTTATCAAAGAGGGAGATCAGGAAATCCGCTATAAGGCCAACCGGGGCTCGACGTGGTGAGACACCATGGTCTTCACACCAACTAAAGAAGGCCCCTAACCGAGAGTTGTAGAGATCCCTCGTGGAGTCTCTACGACTCTGCACAACAAACTCGGCTGCCCTCTCAGAGAGTCCCGAGTTTCTTGCATCCTCCCCGACAACGGCCAGGCAGTCAAATGGAGAGCTGCCGGATGATGGTGGAGGATCCCCGAGAGGGGCTGCATTACCAAGTCCGATCTCAGCGGAAGAGGAGATGGTTGGCCGTCCAGGAGATTCAGAAGGTCTGGAAACCAAAACCTCCTGGGCCAGTGAGGAGCTATGAGTAAGACCCAAGCTTGATCCTCTCTGATCTTCCTGAGGACACGAGGAATCAGCTGAAAGGGAGGGAAGGCATACCCCCGCAGAGCCTGCCAGTTGAGGGAGAAGGCGTCTAGCGCCCACGCTTCCTGATCCTGGACCCGAGAGCAATATCTCGGCAGCTGATGATTGAAGGTCGACGCAAAAAGGTCGATCTCCAAGGGACTCCAGACCCTGAGAAGGAGGTGGAAAATCTCCGGATGGAGACTCCACTCCGAGGGGAGACACCTGCCTCGAGACAGGAAATCTGCGACTAGATTGTCCTGGCCAGGAATAAACGAGGCGACAGGAACAATGGTCATGGAATGACACCATCTCCACAGATGAGCCGCCATGGTATTCAGCGTGGAGGACCGGGTGCCGCCCTGACGGTTGATATAGGCAGCCACCGTGACATTGTCCGTAAGAACGAGCACTGTGTGCCCAACAAGGTGACACCTGAAATGATGAAGCGACAGAAGAACTGCCATCATTTCGAGGACATTGATATGGGGGATGGTGCTCAAGTGAGACCAGTCCCCCGATACCATCCTGCCTGCACAATGACCGCCCCAACCCAACAGGGAGGCGTCTGTCGATAGAGAAATCGACGGCAGCGGGGTCCGGAACGGCTTGCCTTGGGCAAGAAAGGAACCGTGCGTCCAAGGGACAAGCCGGAGTTTGATGTCTCTCGGAAGCGGAATCCAAGCCGCTAGAGAGTCCTTGCCCGGACGAAAATACCTGAGGAGATGCCTCTGAAAAGGTCTCATCAGAAGCCTGCAGTCTGGGAGAATATCGACCAGACTGGCCAGATAGCCCAAAAACTGAAGCCAGCGCCTGGCTCTGACTCTGCGGGCTACTCGTAACTCCCGGGCCGACGAGATGATCGTTTGGATTCTGTCCCGACTGGGACGAGCCAACTGATTCGGGATGTCTATCTCGGCACCCAGGAAAACCGGGACACGAGAGGGAGACAACTCCGATTTTTCCCAATTGATCAGGAACCCTAGATCTTGGGTCAAACGCACCAAGAGCTGGACCTGATCGGCTAACAGCGCCTCCGAGTTTGCAACTAGTAACCAATCGTCTAGGTAGACAAACAGGCGGAGACCGCGACTTCTCAGAAACGCGGCTAAAACAGCCACCACTTGTGTAAATACACGAGGGGCTGGGCGCAAGCCGAACGGAAGGGCGCGAAACCGAAAGGTTTCGCCCCGAAAGGTGAAGCCTAGCAAGTCTCTCGAAGCAAGGTGAATGGGAATATGAAAGTATGCGTCTTTGAGATCTAGGGAGACAGCCAGGTCGTCTCGCCTGATTAGAGGCAGAATAGACGCCAGTGTCTCCATCCTGAAGTGAACAGCCGGAATAAACTGGTTGATTCTCTTCATATTCAGAATCATACGAAGTTTCCCCGAGCGCTTGGGGATAACGAAAATTGGGGAGAGACACAGATGATGGTGGTCTCTTACCCTCTCTATCGCCCCTTTCTCCAGCAGAGATGAAATTTCTGCGGCGGCGTGACGCCGTGCAGGGGCGGACATGGGCGGCGGACGGACACGAATAGCGCCATTTGGAATGGGCTCTAGCAGATCTACGAAGAAGCCGTCTCGCACTACGGAGAGCACGAAGGCGTCTTCGGTGATAGCCTCCCAAGCTGGGAGGAAGAACTGAATCCGTCCGCCGACCTCCACCACAGGACCTAGCGCTCGGGGCAAGACCTCAAAAGCCAGCCTTCTCCGAAGAGGAAGGCTTGGCCGAGACAATCTTGCGTACACCCCTGCCTCTGAAAGAACCCCGACCGCGTTGGCTGCCCCTAGAGGCAACCCTGGCGGAGGGAGCAGGGGCGGGAATAGTAACAGTCACACGACGCTGATTGGGCTTGCCAATCTGGGTCGAGACCTTGGACTTAGAGACAGGCTTCCGAAAATGCTTGGCCATATCTTCAGCCTGTTTACGACCGTCTATTTCCCTTTGGAAGCCTTGGGCAAAATGCCCTCCAAACAGGAAGGGGCCAGTAGAAGGCACGTCTTGCAAGAGAGACGGAATGTCCCGATCAAGAACGCCTAGGGCCGAGAGCGCCAGCTTACGGCGCTGGTCTGTAACAGCCACGGCCGCCGCCGATAACTGAGACCACTGAAGGCCCGCTAGGGTGAGAAGCAAATCATCTAAGACTGCCGAATCACCCTCCGAGACACCGAGTTCCCCCGACCTGCCTCGAAGATTAATCAACGAGCCTAAGTAGGCCGAAAGCCGCATGCCAGCCCTAATCTTATTAGAAAGGGAGGCTAAAGGCTTGTCCTGAGACTGGTAGGGCTTGGCCTTCAGCGATACATTAAGACGCTGGGCCACACCACGAAACTCCGGGGAAAAGGACTTAGCCGAGAAGAAGCCTTGGGCATCTTCAGGCTTGAAAGAGAAGGCTTGACCGACTCCGAACTTAGGCAAAGCCGACACATCCCGGGATGCAACTCTGTCAAACTCCCCTTTGAAGTCCTCCGTAAGGGGGATGCCAGGGGGAGGACCCTGTTGTCTGAACAGCAACGAGGCCGGATTTCGGTCAGGCTGAGCCTGACAAAAAGACTCCGGCAAATACTTTTCCAGCAGGGCTTTAGCATCACAGGCTAACACCTGCAAGGCCTGCGGCTCCACCGCGGCCTGGGAAGTAGACGAAGTCGCAGCCGAAGCTTGCGACACAGAGTCACTATCGGGCTCAGTCTGAAAAGAAGACTGGTATGCCCACGGGTCCAACAGAGACTCCTCCCCAGGCGGGGCACCAAGTGCCGCCGGCGGAGGGGAAGGAGGAGCCACAACCGAAACCGAAGCCGGTATGATGTGACCAGGGTCGGGGTTAGGAACGGCAACCGAACCATCCACCGACAGAGGGCCAGACTCAGACGCCAAGCTAGGTGTGGGAGTGAGACTCCAGCCCTGCTGCTCAGCAAAGGCCCTCATCGGGCTCAAAAGCTCTGCCTGAGAAGACGAGTCCGTCGAAGATTTATCCTTCTTAGACTTCTTCTTTTTGGCCTTAGGCTTCTTGCTGGGAATAACATCGCCAGCAGTCGAGCCTCGCTTCCTAGCACGGGAGGAAACAGGCTGATGCGAAACATCAGAGCCTCCCGGCTGAACAGAAGCAGACACACCGCAAGAAGGGGGTGCTGCCTCGGTCACACTCACACCATGCACAAGAGTGGTGGGTGAGATAGACGGATCACCAACGGGAGTGGGCAAACGTAGGGCGGCAGCGCCCATATGCCCGCAAGCCCCGGGCCCGGTCACACCAGGTGGCCGAGAGGACTTAGGGAGTGGTGAGGCAGAAGAGGTCAGGTTATGACCGAGGCCCAGCGGCTGTCGGGAGACAGCACTTGGGACCACCCGCCCCGCCAGCCGTGCCCTACAAGAGGAGGGAGACTGGGGCGGTATGCTGCTAGGCAGCCCCGTTGAGGTGTGACCGCGCAGCTGTCCCCCCGCCGAAACGGGAAGAGTCAGCTGGGCAGACCCAGCGGGTTTCCGCTTCACCGTCGCTATGGCAGTAGACATAGCGGTCGTGAGAGCAGAAGACTGTCCGCAGACAGTGCCGGTACACGCCTGAGTGGAGCTCCCTATGGCAGTAGACATAGAGGAGGCAGCACAGACGGGAGGTCGAGTGACCGTACCAGCAAGCGCCCAACTCGCAATCCCTAAACCAGTAGGAGAAGTGGAATTGAGAAGGGCGCTATCCTTACCTGTAGCTGTCCGCGCTGATCTGCCCGGCACAAACGTACCAGGCAGGGCAGACAACTTACCCGAGCGGGCGCTCGGGGAACCTTTCTTATCGGAAACTGACAAAAACGACCCCCCCGAAGGGATGGACGAACCAGGGAAGTCCGCCGAAACAACCGCTGTTGAATCGGAAGAAAGGAGAGGAGAGGAGCCCACGGGCCGCCAGGGCCTTGACAACTCATCCTCGGAAGACATAATAAACTGTAAGGAAAACAAAACACAATACTGAGAACTCCAAACCGCAGTCAAACTCAACAAAGGGATATGCACTAAACAAACAACACACCCAAAATGCCAAAAGGCACGCGGGCGAAGCCGCCCAAACAAACACCGAAGTGAGTATGTGGGGCAAAGCTCCGTAAGAGGAAAAATGCTCGAAGAAATTAATCTAAAATTTCCTCAAAACGAAATAAAACGTGACTAAAGGAGCCGTCCTAATGTTACTTAAAAACAAAAGGAACGGGAATAGGAACACAAAGCGATCCAAACGCGCCAAAAAAAGAGTAAAAACTCTGATAATTTTTAAGCGCAAAAGACTTAGCTGCAGACTCGAAGGCTGCGAGTAAGAAAGAGGACGAGTGTGCGCGCGCGTCTTGCAACGTGCACGGAGGAAGGCGATGTCCTGGGTGGGGGGATATGCACAATTTGTGACTTTTTGTACTCGAATGGCTTGCGTAGTCGGAGACTAGCATAATAGGTAGATACATTGATTTATTGTAGTAAATCTAATTATATTCTGATGGATGAAAAACCAACAAAGATTGCAAAAATAAAGGGAGTCACACACACTATCAAGATATCTATGAAAATTAAATGCAGCGTCCCTTAGATGCAAAATTCCAGCACTAGTGCTCTAGAGAGGGGGTATTTTGGATTTAAGCTTTTTTTTAGCACTAAACAACGGTTTTAAAGCATGATATTTTCACAGTTTAATTCTACCCAATCAAATATTCCGGAAGCCTGGCAGTTGAGATTTTTTTTAACGCTTACTGTACTGGGTTATTTTGAGCACCTCCCTGACTGATGTTACATGAAACCCAAATACATGTGACAGCTTCCTTTACAGCAATTTTTTTTTTAAAAGTTTTATTGGGTTATCATAATTTTATGCTTAAAGGGGGTACCCAATGCTGAAACAATGTTAGTTCATTTAAAAGATCATGATTTTATTAGAAGAAAATCATCTGCCTTAAATTTTTTTTAAATTCGTGTTGCCAGAAAATCCCCGAAATATGGTAAGATTTCAGGATATTTTGGCCCCTCAGCTGTGTCCCAATTTCAGCCAGGTAACCACAATGACGTCAAAGTGGTTACCTTGTCGCGCAATTATAGCAAAATGCGCGCAAGGTGTAATGCATTTTGTACAGTCTAGCGCGCAACACATCTGCAATACGCGAACCTGGGTAACCACTTTGACGTCATTGTGGTTACCTAGCTGAAATTGGGACACAGCTGAGGGGCCAAAATACCCTGAAGTCTTACCATATTTCGGGGATTTTTCTGGCAACACGAATTTTTAAAAAACTTTAGGCAGATGATTTTCTGCTAATAAACTTTAAAAAAGTAAAAACTTTATCTCAGAAAGTGAATTATTCTAGTTTCTAGCACATATCTTTGAGTGGATATCCCTAAAAAATTAATGATTGATTTTTAAAATGTTATGTCTCATACTCATTTATTAGCTGACTGTGCATTTCTTTTCCATTACACCAGTATTGCGCCCTTAAAATAGGGTTAAACAATGCTTGTGGGCCAGCGAACATGGCATAGTTTATCACAACAATAAGTATCTTAATAATGGTGTGCACCTGGTATTGGTTTAACCTGCTGTCATTTTAAACTGAGTTTTATCAAATCCACTTGTGTCAGATTTCAAGGATAGTTTTTACTAACCTGTACAGCTGCTTATTACCATAGGGCCCATGTTCCCCATCTACTTCAATGTGTGGATAAATAGTGATGCTTGTTACATCCCAGAGAATCGGGGCTCTACATTAAAGCCATTGGTCAATAATGTTAAATCATTTCAAACCATGTTTCTATGTGTGCGATCCTCTTAAATATACTTGTAAGAAGCAATATCTGAAAGTACTGTATGAAAGAATAAAGAACTCATTTACTGTGGTTTCCTCGCGTAAGCTGGACACTGAGGTTCGTCCACGCATGGTGCCTTGCTGGAGAAAGATAAGCGTCCGGCAAGTCAGTTTATGGATTGTTTGGGTTAAATCAGTAGTAGCTTGAAATATACAGTACAGAACCCTTCAGCAGACTTTGCTGAAACAGCTAAATTTTATTTGAATCCTTGGCGATGTTTTTGCCTTTTAAGTTGAGTTTGGAAAATTATGTTTCTACATGTAAAGTGAATCAATATTTTGGCTAATTATTTTGGGCTGATAGTCATTGGGGACATGTAATTTAGGACTCTACCATTGTAGGTGTGTATAAGTTGATTGACCAAACGCAATCCAATTTGTGTATACATTAAACTGAGGGCTGATCTCTAATGAATAAATTTTATTCTAGTTGTGAGTTGTGTCAACCCCTTCAAACGAGGACATGCACATCTTTTAATAAACTATTGACCCAAAATAGCACATAGATTTTAAAGGAATACATGTATTATTCTGATCCTATGTTATGATGACTTTATTAGTTGGAGTTATGATTACAACATTTTTTTTTCACTTGTATGAAAAAATATCTGCATATTATCAGCTTATAAAGAATAAAAAGGTCAGATTTGTCCACCATTGAAGTTTTGTTTTGGGAGTGATGAGTGCAAGATAGATCACCCAATTAAATTGATATTAGTTTAAAGTAGGGCAGATATATGGTTTACAGCTGATTACTGTTTGATGTGTTCAATGTGGGCAACTGTATTGAAATCTAGCACGTATGGATGACTCTTTAACCCTAACTAGGCCGGGGTAATTTGCGAGTTCTCATGGCTGGGGGGGGGGGGGGGGGGGGAGGGCCTCCCAGGCCCCCCCCCTTCGGTTCTCGGCCGTCGATCGGGCTATCGCCGCGAAACTTTGCACACGTGCAGAGTATCATGTAAGCTACAAAATCTCACTGTATAATTTTTGAAAAAATTCATTGTTTATTTCTAATTAATTAATTATGCTAATATATGCATAAAAGTACATTTTTTGCTGTAAATCACTGGAAAGAGATCATACAAGGCTAATGTTTGGTATAAATGTTCCTTGTATAATTCCTAACAATTTTGCAGCTGCGCAAATGAATTTATTTATTTTTTTTATTGTTTTAAAAATTTCTTATGTATTTCTTTGTTTTTTTGACCTTTTGTTTTTTATTGTTTTTTGAGCAAAATATTTTTGCAAATATTTTTTCATGAATAATTGTGCTAAAATAAATTGATTTCAGCTATTGAAAGCAAAAATATGAATTTTTAAGTGAATTAGTAGAAAAAAACACAATTCGCATTGAATTTGTACACAAAATCACGTTTTGGAGCAGTTTTGAGGCTGACATGCATGTATAAAATGTCGCATAGCGTCGTAACGGTAGGTCCGATATTCGTGAAAATGGTCTCAAAAGTTGCGGGACACTTGAGAGAAAAAAGTCGACAAGCAGCGTGGTCAGAAAATTTTGCGCGGCGAAGTGATCGCAAAATTTGTCGAGGGGTGGGGGGCCTCGGAGGCCCCCCCCCCCCGGCCTAGTTAGGGTTAAATGATGTATATGCTCAGGTGGTAAGTTCTTGTCCTCTTAATTTGTTTATAAGTAGATATGAATGCAAATATACATGATTATTTATCCCTAGACACCTTTTTTTCTTTATTCACTTTATAGGTGCCAAATCAAAGAATAGAAAAACATCATATGCCCCACCACAGAAGGTAAAGAAGATGACTAAAATGAAAAAAGTTGTCAGAAAGAGACCATGGACTCGAGATGAAAAGGTAGCAGTCGCAAAAAGGCTAAAAAGTTGCTTTGAGCTCAGAAAGGTACCTGGCAAAGCACAGTGTGATGAATGTAAATCGGCAGAACCTTCCTTGAGAGGAAGGGATTGGACAAATATTAAGGACTTTGTTAGAAATCAGTTGAAGAAAACTGACCCCCTTGATTTTATGTAAATGAAAACCCTCAGCTTTCTAAAAATGGAAGCAAATCACAACAGTGTAGCGGAATCAGTTGAAAAATGTTTGGTTGTTAGAATCATGTATGCATGCCCCTTAACTGTATTTCCGTAATATATTGAATTCATGGTTAATGATATGTGGAGAAGCATTCAATTCAAAAGATACCAAATCAGGTATATTCCAGTGTGGTATTTTATGTTGATGAAAGTAGATTTAAGTCTGTATTGGAGTTTAAAGTATCATTTAGGATGCTCAGTTTGATGAATATACTTCTTTGCTTCATATAAATCATTTAGTTGCAAAAGTCGAAAGAGTAATTTTTGAGAAACTATTATCCGGTCCTTCACCTGAACATGCAAGGGACAGTGTTTTTATCCAACATCTGATATGTACTTGCCTTTGTTATCACACATGCTTCGGCACTCCTTTTTATTTGGTCTTAGTCTCGAAACAATAGTATTCCACGGTCATATTTGCTACCATGAAGGGTTTTTTATGCCTCTACTACTGGGTCTTTTGTTTGTCAGTCACGTCTGTCTGTCCGAATTCTTGTTAACATGATAACTTGGTATGTCAACTTTTATCATACTTTGCTCAAGGATGTAAAAGCATGTAAGGATTAACTCATTAGAATTTGGTATGAGGTCAAAGGTCGAAGGTCACAGAGTCATAAAACATTAAATAATTCAGGGGAGGGGTGGTCTGTCATTATTGAAAGAGGGTGACACGCGTGACCAAAAATTCATATAAAAAGGTTTGTTTTTGACAATGGCACGTGTTATGCATGTAACTTGAATAGGGTCTCAAAGTCACCAAAAATCCAGAAAAATTGTATATTTTTTAAAGTGCTGAATCACACATCTAGGGTCATTAAAAACTTACCTTACGTTTGTAAGGTCATTAAAATCTATTCTAGGGAATCTAGGGAAACCCATAAGGAAAATCCCAAATTCTGTGAATTGCAGTTGGGGTAAATTGGCGACCAAAAATGGATATTACTTGCTAAGGGTACACAAATAACTATTGCTTTTTAATGGGGTTCTAAAAATTGTTGATAATAGGGTATTAAAAAAATGCTAACTTATTTAGGATAGTAAAAAATGGCTATTACCTGATAAGGGGTATTTGAAAAATCCACACTTAATAAAAATATTAGGACAGCAAATGGAGTGTAATTTTACTTTGGGTGTATTTTATTTATTTTATTTTTTTATTTTTTTATTTTTTTTGGTTTTTTGGGGGGGGTTACGTACATGTAAATACGTGTTTAGGGTGATTTTTGCAAGTCTTTGGTTACGCATGACACCCCCTTCAATATTGGCAGACCCCCCCCCCCCCCCCCTTCAGGAAATGATCACTAAAAGAATATTGTTTCTGCAATAAATACAGAACCATTTGATATATTTTAATAATTAAGCCTGGATCAAGTATGTATAATCATTTCAGAATGAAGTGATAAGAGCAAGTTGAAGGTCAAATGTCACAGAGTCATACATGTAAAACGTACAATAATCACCAAAAATATATTGTTACTGACATAACTTCAGAACCATTGGATATATTTCACTAAGCTTTGAATCAAGTTAGTATAATCATGTAATGATGAAATGATTAGCTTTTGGTCCAAGATTGTCAAAGATCAAGGGTCAGGGTGTCCTGTGTAAAGTCACTAAAAATTTCTTGTTGCATAACTTCAAAACGATTGGATAGATTTCTAACAGACTTGGCTTATCTACTTGTATGCATACAGTAAAGAAGCAGTGGTGTCAAATCGGATGGTAGGGGGTATTTGCCCCCCACCCCAGTCAGAAGCTTTCCTCCCAGTTACCCCCCCCCCCCAATAATTTTTGGAGTAAACAATATGAAGGGTTGAAAATGAGAAATAAAAGAAAAGGGCTATACACACATCTTTTTTTAATCCAGCCTTGCCCCCCCCCCCCATTTTGCTTTGCCCCCATTTGTTCCCCCCCCCCCCATCCACTTTAAAATTCAGGTGCTGCCACTGTATAGAAGAGGTTGTTATTTCATAATTTTATTCAGGCAAGGGTGTATAATGTTTCATATCGTGCTATGGCAGAGGCATAGATTTTGAGCGAGTGCAGTTGAGAATTTCTCTTGTTTTATATAATTTTGTATTATACAATCTTCTTGTACTGTTGGTCAAAATAATCCTTCCATTCAAGACACTAATATTTCATGCTATTTGTAACCATTTTTAACTCTACAGATATTTTTTATTTTCTCCAGACTCCTTAGCTTATCAAATGATTTTGTCTGAGGACCTTGGTTTTTTTTTTTTTGCCTCCGCCACCAAAAGGTGGGGTCGGAGGCATTTTGATTTTGGGTTGTCCATCTGTCTGTCACAGAGGTTACTATTAAAATATTTTTCTGATCTGGCAATGGCAAAGCCATGACTGCACGCAGTCAATAATTCATCTAGTTTCAATATAAATAAAGAGAAACATTCTGATGTATAACAAATATCATGTAGTGGTGACATGAATAAGAATTGAGAACATATTAGACTAGGAATGTATAATGTTCTATGTCCGATTTATTATATAATAAGTTTATGAAAACATAGTTGTTTGTAAATGAGTCCTTTGAATCCTGGCCCACTATAAAGGCTGACATCCCATACAAATGCTGCCAACAGTGTTTATGCACAACAATGAACTAACATAATTCCTCCATTCTTAGCAAATATGTTTGAATTATAACCGGAATTACTTTTGAAATTGTTGTGGAGACAGTCTTGAAATTGTAGGTTGTGGTGCTCCCGGGGGGGGGGGGGGCCACTCACAGATAAAAGCTGTACACATGCGCGTCCAAGAAAACGCGTAAAAAGGGGTCTTTTTTCAACCTGGAGCACGTAACGCGTGTTACGCGTTAAGGGTCCCCAAAACGCTGATTTTCAACAAAAAGGGGTGCTTTTGATGATTGGCTGAATGCGTTTAGGGGGAAAATTTTCTATCTTGACAATTTTTATAAAAAAGATGTCCTGAAAACAAACAAAAAACAAAGAAACAAGCCTGTATAGGTGGTAATATTCATTTAAAATCTCTTAAGGAGGGTTTGGAATCATGAGAAGGCACTCAAAAATCCTTGTTTAGGGGTGTCATTTTATCAAAGTATAAAACCTGTTTAGGGGGTATTTTTCAAACCCATGGACACGCATGTGTACACTTGGTATCTGTGAGTGGCCCCCCCGGGGTGATGCTATGCTTCTACTCAAAACTCACCAGGTTATTATGCCTCTGTCCCTGAAGGGGCCGGAGGCATTGAGTTTTCAGGTTCTTTGTCCGTCTGTATTTATGTTACTGCGATAACATCAGAAATATCCAATGGACTTGTACCTTATTTTGCTGAAGGATGGACTGATTACATTTTGGGTTGATAATATCAATGGTTACTGGGCAAAAAACGTTTTTAAAAATCACTAAAATCACCACCAAATAGCATGTTACCTTGATAACTTCAAATTGAATGCATTTCTACCTAACTTCACTCAAGAGTATGCATAGAAATGGAAGGATGATCTGATTAGATTTGGGGTTCATGAGGTCAAAGGTCACAGGGCCAAAACCTATGTAAAAAGTATTGAAATCACCCCCAAAAAATAAAGGATTTCTACAAAACTTGACTTAAAGTATTATAAGCATATAAAGCACATAAAAGTATTATAAGCATATAAAGCACATATTTATTTTTTTTTTAAAATCACTCTGTATGAAAATGAACAAATGACATTTTTTTAGTCACAGAGGTTACTATTAGAATACTTTTCTGATCTGGCAATAGAGGATGTATAAATTTTGACTGTACACAATCGATGATCCATCTAGTTCAAACTTGAATGATATGAAATGAGAACTATAGCTTTTATATTTAACCAAATAAAGTTCTGGAACATTTCAGAACCAATTGAAATTATTTGTAGGAAGTTCAAAGTTTTCTCCCACAAAACCATGCTAATTTATTTAAGGTTAGAGGGAGCAACTTCATTGAAGCTGGTTCATTAAAGTATATAAAGACTTTTAGGCATCAGTATATTTTATCAAAACCTTAGGTCACCCAATATTGACTAGAGTTCATGCCTGCACTATAACAATATTTATATTCATGAAGACCATTTAAATGTAAATTTATCTCACTCATGACAGCTTGGCTTCGAAGGGTTGAATATCATTTCTTGATAGTTAAAGATGAATAAAATTCAATCTGTGATCTTAAAATAAAGATATATGTGATTTTTACTTAATGTTATTCTTCCAAAATTTATAGATCTAAAAGATAGATTAATATCTTAGTATTGCTCTTGCCTATTTTTAACTATTTTTTACCACTCCTTGGAATTAAAAGCAATGGTGAAAATGATTTAAATACAAATATCTGAACATTTTAAATCAGATGGCTATTTTAATCCACCGTGTATTTAAAAAACAAGTAAAGATTAATTCATACATGTATGTTCTTTAGTTAGATAAGATTTATGAAAGATCAATGCAATAACATCGCTTGTCAGAGATGACAAATTCTTCAAATATTACTGGTTTTGTGTCCCTTTTCAACCTGGGATGGGGGAACAGTCACTAAAGAACCTTAAAGCTTTTGATATAGAGCCTAAGAAATTCAAAAACATTTTAGAACCTCCTTAGATAGAAAATCTGTGGCTCTCCCCAGCACGAGAACTTTAAAGCAAAAGGGGATTTCCCTGTTACACCACTCTTTAAGATGTGTCATGGAGCAATTTTGATTAAATATAACACGTGGTATTTTGCTTAAACATACAGTGTTACATGTGGTAATATTCAATGAATATGCATCAATAATAGGTATAAGTAGGTTTGTTATTTGACCTTTCTTTGTAAATACATAATAGAGTATTTAAAAAAAGATGATAAAGGGTAAGTTGCTCCAAACATTTGTAGCATTTTTCTGACATAGTAAGTAAAGTTCATAGCAACTTAAAAAATGCTTAAGTAAACAAGTTATTTTTTTATGATCCTCTTACATTTACTGTCAGCCAGTCTGTAATTGAGGAAATTGTTAAGGCATTAAAAGTTAAAGAAAAATGCTTTGTGTGTCTGAATTAATTATTTTGTCTGAGCCCCCAAGGGGTCTATTCAATGAATGATGCGCTGTGAATGAATGAAGAAAAATGAGATGAATAAACTGTAGAGGTTTGAGAAAAAATCTATACAAGGTATTGGTTAACAATTTTTTCATTGAAAGGAAAATGTCAACTGCCAGGTCCTAAATGCTATATGATTATTACTGGCATATGTATTAATGACAAGTGTGTATCAATAGAAACAGAGCAGATTGAAATGTCTATCAATTTTTTTTATTTCAAATATTTGATTCTATATTTTGTATATTTTGATGTTCATAGACCCTTGGCAAATTAGACCTTCCTTAGATTGACAATTTTTTTTTTGGATGAATGAATATTTACTGCTGAGAAATGAATTATTATAATGGGATAAGTTAATTAATAACCTTGTAAGCGACTTTTAAAAGCATAATTCGACAAAAATGGCAAAGATAATGAAAAGGTGAGGAGGACTTTCAGTCTTTTGACTACTAAGCGGTCTAATGATCATACTTTTCTTTTCCTGCCATTTCTGAGCAATCCTCTTTTGAACCCCTGATAAAACCATCTCGTGTTCGCTCAAGCATGAACGATTTTTATTGTCATAAATTGCATTTGAAAGATTAGACTCTGTAAACATCAAAATAAAGACATAATTTTCAACAAAAGTTTGAAAATTTTCAAATTGCTCCCTTTTATTGATACGCTCTGTATGAATTAGCTGTGAAAATATTTGGCTTCAACATCATCATTTAATGCTTAAAACAGCCCAAATCTTTAAAAGAAAAAAAAGGAAAGAAAAAAGAAAAGGGCCATGGATATACTGTACTGGAGTTATGAGTCCTAGTGTTGCTTCATTCAATATTCAGAGATATCTTGATTGTGCATGCTTGACTTTGTTTATATTTGCATTCTTTATTAGTTTTCCCTCCATTAGAATATAACAATTAATGTACGCCAGCTACCTCGATTTGAGAAGTTTTTTTGTGTGTTTGTGTATTGCGCAACCACAACATTAGACAATGTCTTTAATTCTTTAAAAAGTTATGAATTTTCAAAGTTACATGAACAACCAGTGATGTAGATCCCTGTGTTGGCAACTTTGGTAGAATCTGTAATATCGTGGACAGCTGTCCACTCCTTTTGTACCCACAATATTCCATTTGTTGGGGGTTTTTTTCCCCCCTTTTCAAGAAATGTATACGAAACTTCTTGTTTTTTGTTTGAGTATAACATTGCTACGTTTATTCTTCAAGCATTTTTTAAAGAATTTTGTTGATTCCTCATTTTGAATTCGATATTAAGCAATTTCATACAAAGTTAATGGGGAGTTGTCCTCTATGACATTTGAGTCTGCGCGGCCAAAGTTGTCAACTTATAGGACGCCCATTGTGTTCTATCGCTGGATCTTTCAAACTTCATAACTCCTGAACGGATTACCAGATTTTGCTCAAACTTTCAGTTTGTTCATTTCACTTTCCTTTGTACACTGACAGCGCATCAATCTGGGGCGGATTTACCTAATAACGAGTTAGACGTCCACGTTCGGATGTAGTGTACAATACTTGTCCACGGTTGCATGTCCAAATTCTTCATAAGATATGACATGAATAAAAAATTAATTTTGACTAGATATGCACTTAAAAAGCAAAAATTAAGCTAAAATATGATTTTCCTTTTACATGAACCAGAATTTCTTTGATTTAAACGACGTCCACGTTTGTATGGTTTTAAAGAGCGGTCCACGTTCGGAGGCGAAAACACGTACGGGTGTGTGTGTGTGTGTGTGTAATTGGGTTTTTAGAGAGGTGTTAGTAGCCGAGAGGTTAAGACACTCGACTGGGAATGCGAAGATCTTGGGTTCGATCCCCAGTTATTAGGCCCTATGCCCTTGAGCAAGGCATTTTATACATTGCTGTTTTACCGTACTTGTGTTTGGCATAAATATGTGTGTGAGTGTTTAAAAAAAAATTATGAATCAGATATGATTATTTACATCTGGCATTGAGTTTTAAAGGAGGATGAAATCGTGGGGAGAAATGGATTTTAATGAAAAGAGAGGATAGAGAGAAGCAATTTTTAAAAAAAGTTTCATCAGCATGATCAAAATCGGTTAGGAAATGAAAATGTTATATGAAAGTTTGAAAAGCCTTATTTAAATTTCAATGGCGATTGTGAAATTGGCAATGTTGCTTCAGAGTGACAGGTTTAGTAGTAGGCCCACCGTCTCTCGTTTATGTTTTGTACACAAAATTTCATATTTTCTCCATTATTTGTAAAGATGCTGCTTGTCTTTTTGTGAACTCAACATTATGTTGTGTCAAATACATTTTCCCATGATATATATTGAGGAAAGAAGGAAACAAGCTGCACCTTGAGAGATAATGGGGAAAATATGAAATTTTGTGTACAAAATATATGGAGAGTTGTACTACAAAACTTGTCACTTTGAAGCAACATTGCAAGTTTGAGGATCACCATTGAAATTTTATTGAGACTTTTCCAACTTTCATAACTTTCTGATTTCCTAACCGATTTTGATGGATTTTTTTTTTTTATTATTAATTCTCACTAGTCTCTCTTTTCATTGAAATTGATTTTTCCCCAGGGTTTCATTCTCCTTTAACGTCACCGTCCGATAGATGTGACTGAGATTCGAACCTGGGTCCGATCAGCGTTAGTTTTAGGTGAATGCAGAGGGCTGCCTGCTGAGTGCGAGGCCAACTCCTGATCCACGTCTATTACATCGATCGATGAGATCTTATGTAAATGTGGTTTAATTATAATGTACACTATTATGTTGTTTTGTTGGGTAAGCACATGTGTGTCAATGTGTGTATAGCTAGTTTTGTTGATGGCTTTAGAAAATGGAAACAAATGTCACTGACTTGGGGTATTTTCACTAATTTGTACCACTTGCAGTCTTGCATGGATTTTTTTAGAACTTGACCTGTTATTAAGTGCATTTTTATCATAGCATAACAGTCGAAATATTTTCTATTGCGGGAGGTTCATGCATTCATGATCAATTAAGAAGTTCCTGAAGATATAGGGGCGGAGAATGGACTGTTCCAGAAATTAAAGGTTGGTGACTCAGTATGGGCGTGGTTGATGGGCGGGTCATAATGTTGTATAAGGGCATGTATGTCTAGTTTGAAGGAGGGTACAGAGTTTATAAAGTTTTTTGACCTGCCATATGCATGGCCAGTGTACATGTTGTGTCTGTGGTGAAAAGAAAAGGTGGTGCAGACTTGTGTGGATTTTTATGAATAAAAGAAACATAGTCTTTGGTAAAAACAAAAGAATAAAGTAGAAAAATCGTGAAGTGTATGTTTTTGGGAGCATGTTGTTTACGGAGTTGTTTTGTGTGATATATTGATGGGGGAGGGGGGGGGGGGATAGGGCTGACGAGAGTGTTTTTAATGTGATAGACAATGATTTTGAACGGGATAAACCCGATTGGCTCTGATTCAGGCCACGGGAAAGACACATAGTCTCGTCAGTTTTATCCAATTTAATGTTATGGAAAATGCAGTTTATTTCATGCTTTGGTTTTATGCAAATCTATTTTTCATCAGTATGTGTTGAACTTATAGAGGTGTTAATTTGTATTCTACAAGGCAAAGAAAGGAGTTTCATTTGACTGATCCAAAGACAATTTTGAAAAATAATTTTATCAAAAATTACTGTTAATAATAATGTGGAATTCGGTATTTGTTAAAATCTGTTACAATTAATCCTAACATTTTATTATTTCATTGCTTGAAAAGTGTTATGATTGATAGCAGCAGTGTCGTATTTAGGAATTATTGATTGGATTGGATTTGATTTGATTTATTTTCAGTTTCAAAATAATTGTACATGATAGATAATATCGATAAAACAATAAATGTAATAAGTTTAGTATGTCAAACTAACATAGATAAGGGTAGGCCTACTAGGAAGAATTCCCCCCCCCCAAAAAAATACATAAACGGATCATTAATGACCTATATATACATAATGAAACGGAGGGGGCATGGTAAGAAAGCAATGCTTGTATGATGCATGCCCCAACGACTTAAATACGTAAAAGAATTCTGGTCAAACAAAATTGTAATAGTTGTGGCGAAAGTTACAGAAAAATTCAAAATATTCCAAAATTCACGGTATATGTCACCATAGGTTTCTAGGAAAACAAGGAGGAAGAGTAAAAAGACGGGAAATGGAAAGGAAAAGAGGGTGGGAGCAGAAGGAAAAACATTGGGGGTGGGGCCCTGGGGCATCTCTGATTTTTTTTTTTTTTTTTTTTTTTTTGCCTGTTTTTGTGCGACTTTTTTGTTGTTGATGTGAGTTGTGTCGTTATACCATTCATGATTTATCATTTCTTGTGCTCTGAGTGTAGTTTGCAGCTCAATTTTCCAAACATGCAACAAAACTAAAAAATAGAGAGTGGTAGTTTGTTTACAAATTAATTGAGATAACAGTTTATTGCTTTCGATGCAGATCCAGATGGAGGTTGTTTTGATTTTGTGGCCATATAAAGTATGCAAAGTTTGGGTGGTATGCGTGCATTGATCTCTACGGAAAACCTCGTAGAGATTAGTGCGTCCGTGATAACTCCTCCTCCACGACGGACGTGACTTGACATGTTACTTTATTTGTTTATGATTGGCTGGCAAAAGGGCCAATGGTAATAAAGTGGATCTGTGCATGCGCATCGATCTCTGAGGTATGCATGTAGTGGAGTTAATTGTGATAAAGTTCTTGACCAATGAAAGGTGGGGATTAATATGCATGACAAATGTCTTGGAATTAAAGCCATGTGCAACCATGTGTCGTTCCCGTAGGTTCGGGTTTATGTTGTAGTAGGACTAGGAACTGCTTTATTTGTCTTCAACAAATTTGTGATTTGATCATTTATGAGGTCTAGATTCTTCAGAGATGGCGAAGAATATTGTTCACTTTAAATTAGTGGAGTCTTTTGAAGTACGGGGAAGTGCCAGACGATTTCTCCGAGGAGCAGGCCTCGTCAAGGGGAAGAATTCAGTATACGATATCTATTGCAACGATGTGTATGTTGCAGATGAAGAGCAAACGTAGATGGCAATATCTCTGCAGGGCATCGAAGTTGGGTCCTTTTTGATGATAAGCGGGGTAGTCATGGATGATAACCATGAGAAGGTCAGAGTCGTCAACAGTAGCCGGGTAAGTAAAGTACTAGTCTAGGTCTAGAATAAATTGTTTTGTGATTAAATTGTATGAATATCAGTCAGGGGCGGCACCAGGGTATTTTGACAGGAGGGGCAAGACGATCTAAAGATGACGTCATATTTTTTCCTCCATTAAATAACAGGGGTAATATAGGGTAATATGTTTAAGACCTCTCTTTTTAATACTCCTCTTTCTTCTTTCTTCCCTTTTCTTCTCTTTTCTTCCTCCTTTTCTTCTTTTCTTTTTTTTTCTTTTTTCACTACTTGAAAAATCATTAGGACTGATGACTGACGAAAATATGAATAAAATTGACTCAGCCGATTTTAAGAAATCGTGATAACAGATTGGACGATTTGATATTGCAGGACACGTGTTAGATTATCCCCGTAGCTTTAATACACATGGAATCAGATTGCATGTACACAAACTACTGCACACTACTTTCCAATAGACATAACACGCAAAATAAGGCAGTTTATTACATTGTTTATGATTGCATATGTTATAATAGTCGAAGAGAATGGCAAAAAAGAAAGGCAAAAAGAAAAAAAAAGGTTTTAAAAAAAATGGACCCACCGGGGATCGAACCTGGGTCACCAGATTGGGAGGCAAGTGCTTTACCAATAGACCAAAATATTTCCAATAGAGATAACACGTAAACGAAAAGCGAGATTCTGAAATCACATTTTGTAGTTTAAAAATCGGCATGATCCTTGCATCTGATCAAAAATTGGAGGGCACAATAGTAAAAGCTTATAGTCTCAGCTATAACATACTAAAATTTGGAAGGAAATCGAGCAGAAATAGGAGAAATACAGCTCGAAAAAGACTGGAATGTAGAATCAAGATTTGAGAAAAAGTCATGTCCCATAGAGAATACACACAAAATGTGAAAAATTGACATACCTCCTTTAATCGCAAAAATACACCATGATGCCTTTGTCAAAATGAAAAATGGTGATAACTGAGCTTGTAGAGAATTGTCTCAGCTACAACATATCAAAATTTGGAAGAAAATCGACAACTTATTACTCAAATATTGTCAAATGAATACAAAAATTATGACGTGATTTTTTTCAAAATCAAATTTTTGAGTTTATATGCAAATATGATGACGTCACAAAATCCGATCGGCCAAAATTTTGCATGAATCGAAATCTACAACTCATAGGCTTTCAGAATATGTAATAAAATTTGGGGGTACCGGTTCATTCTGACAAGCTATGGCGGATTCTAGAAAGGCATGTTTTTACCACTTTTTACATTATATTGCCCATTGAGGCGAGCACGAATTTGAAAGTTTGAGGCGCGCGTGTGGCATTATGGAAGGTCGAGAATGACTTTAAATAGTTGGATATTGTCAAGAATAGTGTCAAGAATACAAACCATGAAAAAAAACGGTGTTTTTACGTTCTGTACGCACTGTGCGCGCACATAACGCGCGCGCGGACCCGCATGCACGGAAAATTTTGAAATGCTTAAAATGTCCTGAACCGTACTCTCATTTGATTAAAAAGTGATTTTGAGCATTTCTAAATTTTGACGCGCACCATGATGCGCGCACGGATTTTATTGACATTTTATGTTGATCCTTGACCTGAAGTTCATGTATGTCAACTATGGTTCATTTTTGATGACTCGTTATGTAGATATGATTGATAATGTGATTTCATAAAATGGCGCCTGGATGATGTCACGATGACCTGATGACCTTGAAAAAGAACCCAGAGCTTCATATTATATGACCTGATATCTGACGAAAATTTGAAGAAAATTGACTGGGCCGAATTTGAGGAATCATGACCACAAGAAAGTGGGATAAAAATAAAAATAAATAATAATAAATAAAGAAATTCTGACGAAATTAAAAGGTAATCTGTCGATTACGACAGACCACCTAACTATTGAAAAACTAAATCCATATTTTGATTTTCAGTTCAGAAGTCAATATATATGCTGGAAAGAAACTTCACATTTGATCCCACAACACTAAAAACATCCAGATTGAAATAAGATTAATCATACTTCTTATTCTTACTCAGAATTGGAGGAATCCCCTGTGATGAAATATGGTTGAAGCTGATGGAGACAAGGGAGGCAAGAGCTTCAAATTTGCGATACAAGTAGCCAACCTTACTCATCCTAATAGTGATCTTGGCTGTGCTTAAGGTAAACGATGATAACACCTTTATATTATCAATGGCCCCTCAAGAACAGGAGAAAATGCCAATGGCAAATACTAAAAAATCATAGCTACCCTGGAAACTGAATGAATCTGTCCACATTTTAATTTTTCAAAAGTTAAACGATGCTAGAATGGACCATTCAAATTTGATGTTTAAAAAGAAGAAAAAAATTCCTAGGCTCCTAACACCATTCTGAAGGAAATAAGATTGATCATAAATTCTACCAATGAAACCTGGTTGAAAGTTGGAGACAAAGTGGGGGAGCTCCTTCAAAATGAATCCAAACTAGAGCACAGAAGCAAGTCAGGATGGAAGAGCCTGTTACATATTGGAAGGCATGACTGATAGTCCAATAGAGTCCAGTGTCCCCTCAATCTCAACATTCACCTGCCACCTCCACCCTACCCTTCAGACTTTTACCTGCCATGCCCACCATACCCTACAGTCCATCCACCGCTACTACACCGTTCACCCAACCCCCACAACTAGTCCGAGGAAAGGCCACCTTTGTGCTAAAATGTGTGCCACCTGCCCCTCCAAAACAATCTTCCACTGAGCATGCAACTAGTGGAATTGAAGATTCCAGTCCATCCACCAACCTACATACACCGCCTATCAAACACCCTCAAGTAATACAAAAGAAGGCTGCCTCTGTCCTAAAACATGTGCCACCTGCTCCTCTAGAACAATCTCCTGCTGAGCAACTAGTTGAATTGGAGAAGTAGAGGATTGAGATAGAAACAAGAATGTAGCTCCCATATACCTCCACCTTAATGCAGTTAATTCATTATAAAATACCATTTTCTACTGAATATTTGATAATTTTCATTCTTGATATTTTCAGTCATGTATCTTATGATCTGTTATCCAAACTTGGCTTACTTAATGTCACTATGATGCTGCATACTTGTTGATTAACACAAAGAAAAAAGACAATGCACCTATTTCAGCTATGACAGAAATTGCAATAATACCATCTGTATATTATGATAATAATCTTCTTCATGAAATAAAGAGAGATCATGATACATGTACTTGCACTAGACATACACTCACATGTATCACTATCATTAGACTTCTTCTGATGACTGGAATGTTTTCAGGCCGGACCTTCTTACATGGAATGAAGGAATTCCCAAAGATGAGGTGTGGTTGAAGTTTGGTGGAGACAAAGAGGAATGTTCCTTCAAATTGGTCATCCAACTGGCATTGGACCTTTTATCCCTTGCAGGCTGAGGGTACAGATTCAAGGGTGAATTCTTTTGATATACTAATGGCGGCACAAAGTAATCGAAAGAATCTTCCGCAGGAATTTCCTATGGTGAAGTTGAATAATAAGATTCGAAGGAACTTACCTTGTAAATGCTTCCAAAAATAGAAGTTTGATGCTGTATTTTCCCCTTCTGTGATAAACTGTTTCCTTTAATGATGGAATTTAAGGCATTAGAAGTCAATTTTCCCTGCCAAAAAAACCAGCCAGTCTGTATTGTAGGCTTTGCGCGTGATTGCGTCACAAACCCTTGACCAGTCACAGTCATGGGGGCCTACAGTTCCTTTCTGGAAGGGGCCCCAATGGTATAAAAGGGATGTGCATAGAACACAAATGTTATTCTGCTGCTGATTTTTGGTGGAGGCAACTCCTAACGCAGACAATCCTGTTGTTGTCTTTTTGTCATCCCAAGCACAGAAACAGTGAGTGGAAACATCAAAGTGTAGAGTTCTTTGACAAATTAGACTTCCAAGATGTTGACCTCATACATCTGAACAGTCTATGGAACACAGTCATTTTAGTTGTTTCAGGCAGGTGGCAACACTTCAGGACTTTGAACAAGAGGTGGAATTGCTGATGGCAAGTACATGTATTTGAAATTATAATTATTTGAATTATTCTGTCTGCCCACATGTCCATTATTCCAGTCAAAAGTGGATTTATGCTGGAAATAATCTCCATATAAGAAGATTTTTTAAAAAAAGGTTGTATACTCTTTTATTTGTCACTTACTTTGTAAATGCTTCAAAAAATAGTAGCTCAATATTTTTCCCTTTTGTGATAAAATGTTTCCTTTAATGATGGGATTTAAGGCTTGAGAAGTCAATTTTCCCTGCCAAAAATGGGCCAGTCTGTATTGTAGGCTTTGCGCGTGATTGCGTCACAAACTCTTGACCAGTCACAGTCATGGGGGCCTACAGTTCCTTTCTGGAAGGGCCCCCAATGGTACAAAAGGGATGTGCATAGAACACAAATTTCATTCTGCTGCTGATTTTTGGTGAAGGCAACACCTATCGCAGACTTTTCCTGCTGTTAATTCGTTTTTGTCATCCCAAGCACAGAAACAGTGAGTGGAAACATCAAAGTGTAGAGTTCTTAGACAAATTAAACTTCCAAGATGTTGACCTCATACATCTGAACAGTCTATGGAACACAGTCATTTTAATTGTTTCAGGCAGGTGGCAACACTTCAGGACTTTGAACAAGAGGTGGAATTGCTGATGGCAAGTACATGTATTTGAAATTATAATTATTTGAATTATTCTGTCTGCCCACATGTCCATTATTCCAGTCAAAAGTGGATTTATGCTGGAAATAATCTCCATATAAGAAGATTTTTTAAAAAAAGGTTGTATGCTCTTTTATTTGTCACTTACTTTGTAAATGCTTCAAAAAATAGCAGCTCAATATTTTTCCCTTTTGTGATAAAATGTTTCCTTTAATGATGGGATTTAAGGCTTGAGAAGTCAATTTTCCCTGCCAAAAATGGGCCAGTCTGTATTGTAGGCTTTGCGCGTGATTGCGTCACAAACTCTTGACCAGTCACAGTCATGGGGGCCTACAGTTCCTTTCTGGAAGGGGCCCCAATGGTATAAAAGGGATGTGCATAGAACACAAATTTCATTCTGCTGCTGATTTTTGGTGAAGGCAACACCTATCGCAGACTTTTCCTGCTGTTAATTCGTTTTTGTCATCCCAAGCACAGAAACAGTGAGTGGAAATATCAAAGAGTAGAGTTCTTAGACAAATTAGACTTCCAAGATGTTGACCTCATACATCTGAACAGTCTATGGAACACAGTCATTTTAGTTCTTTCAGGCAGGTGGCAACACTTCAGGACTTTGAACAAGAGGTGGAATTGCTGATGGCAAGTACATGTATTTGAAATTATAATTATTTGAATTATTCTGTCTGCCCACATGTCCATTATTCCAGTCAAAAGTGGATTTATGCTGGAAATAATCTCCACATAAGAAGATTTTTAAAAAAAAGGTTGTATGCTCTTTTATTTGTCACTTACTTTGTAAATGCTTCAAAAAATAGTAGCTCAATATTTTTCCCTTTTGTGATAAAATGTTTCCTTTAATGATGGGATTTAACGCTTTAGAAGTCAATTTTCCCTGCCAAAAATGGGCCAGTCTGTATTGTAGGCTTTGCGCATGATTGCGTCACAAACTCTTGACCAGTCACAGTCATGGGGGCCTACAGTTCCTTTCTGGAAGGGGCCCCAATGGTATAAAAGGGATGTGCATAGAACACAAATTTCATTCTGCTGCTGATTTTTGGTGAAGGCAACACCTATTGCAGACTTTTCCTGCTGTTAATTCGTTTTTGTCATCCCAAGCACAGAAACAGTGAGTGGAAACATCAAAGTGTAGAGTTCTTAGACAAATTAGACTTCCAAGATGTTGACCTCATACATCTGAACAGTCTATGGAACACAGTCATTTTAGTTGTTTCAGGCAGGTGGCAACACTTCAGGACTTTGAACAAGAGGTTGAATTGCTGATGGCAAGTACACGTAGTTGAAATTATAATTATTTGAATTATCCTGTCTGCCCACATGTCCATTATTCCAGTCAAAAGTGGATTTATGCTGGAAATAATCTCCTTATAAGAAGATTAAAAAAACAAGAAAGAGATTTCCATTAATGACCGGGGTTAGTATACAAATAACTCTGTGGATCTGTTTCGGGATTGTACTAAAATCAATTGTTAGGCAGTAAGACCTATTCATATGTGCTGCAAAGTCAGTATCTCTCAACTGCATGCAGTAGCCATTGCATAGAGCACTAATAAGAGGTAATGTTTTGATTCCATCTTGACCAGAGCACAGAAGCAAGTCAGGATGGAAGAGTGCAAAAGCAGAGCCGTACGAGATCAAGATGACTGTTCGTTGTCTTTGTCTTGTGCCTGTAGAAAGTATTAACTGTCCTGAATGAATGATTTGCTGTATGTGTTTTCATCAGAATGCATCCTCTCTTGGGATACCACTACCTGAAAAGTATATGAACTGAAATTTACAACAGAATGCACTTTGGTAAAAGCAGAGACTATAGTTCCTAACAAAAGCCCATGGACTGACACAGCAAACTGGCACAAGTCAAAATAATATTACATGCCCAATGTGTTATCAATCTCATGAAGGAAATAAGCTAATCATATCATTAAGAGCTCCTTTTTTTCATCCTGAATTCGTTTAAATATGTAAATATTTACGGGTTACGAATTGAACCTTCTCACATGGAATTCATGATTCCCTAACAATGAAGTTTGGATCAAGCTGGGATGTGACAAAGGGGAAAAATCCTTCAAACTAGCAATACATTTGAACAATCTAAGGAACTGAACCATAACCTGAAGCAAGTTGATGGGCATCTCCGTGGAGATAGCGGTTATCCTCTACAACCATGGCTACTCACACCAGTTCTGCGACCTTGTTGGGGGTTGTTGATTAACACAAAGAAAAAAGACACTGCACCTATTCTAGCTATGACAGAAATCGCAATAATATCATCTGTATATTATGATAATAATCTGCTTCATGAAATAAGAGATATTGTGATACTTGCACCAGACATACACTCATAGGTATCACTAGCATTATGAGGTTCTTTTTTTCCATCCTGACTTCTTTTGAATATTGGAATGTTTTTACGCTGGACCTTCCTACATGGAATGGAGGAATTCCCAAAGATGAGGTATGGGTGAAGTTCGGGGAGACAAAGAGGAATGTTCCTTCAGATTGGTCATCCCACTGGCAAATGTTCTCCTCCAAACAGTCTCAGAAATACTGCTATCTTTGCTGTGTTTAAGACAGACGATAACACCTTAAATATTTCAGTAGACCTTTAAGAGTTTCAACAACAGGAGGAAAAACTAATAGCAATGACTTAAAATTATAGTTAATTGGACTATTTGTTCACATGGAAAACATTCACCTCACATTTGACGATTTGTAAAAATCTTACACCCAAAAAGAAAAAGGAAAATTCTCATGGAAATAAAATCTATTATTTTTAAAAATAATAGAGGGATGCTTACTGACAAGGACTAGTTGAAGTTGAGGGAGGATTGAAGACAGAACAGAAAGTCCTTTAAGCTGGTCATTCAACTAGCGATCCTCCTTCATCCAAACAGCCTAGGCTATCATAGCAGTGTTCATAGCATACCATAACACCTTCAATATTTCAGTTGCCCTGTGAGTTTCAAAAAGTGTAAATGCTTATGAGAAGTACTTGAAATCATAGTTAATTGAACAATTCTGTGCACACATAAATTTTTCCTTTTTTTTTTACATGGAAAGAATATTCACATTTGATCCTATACCACAAAAAAAAATATTCTGAATTAAATAAAATTTTCCACAATTGAGCTTACAAAAGAGAATGTCTTTCGGTGTCTCATATATTTTGTTGTTGTTGCTTTGTTATTTTTCAATGATTAATGTTCTGCTTTGGTCATCTGTAACCTATTTTGAATCTTCCTTTGTATTTTTATGTTCATGATAATCCAAAATTATGGATTTTATTTCAATAAATTGATTTGAGTTGATTTTATGTCTTCATTCCCAGAGATACAAAAAAAATTTCCAGGCCAAGGCAAATTTTGAACCAAGATAAGACAAGGTGGATGTTACAGTGCACCCTAAAATATGCATTGCAAATACTGTTTCATGCATTGGACCCTTTATAGAATTTATCATTATGGAAACACAGGATCCCTTGCAGGATGAGGGTACAGATTCAAGGGTGAATTCTTTTGATGTACTGATGAAGGCACAACGTAATCAAAAGAATCTTCTGCAAGAATTTCCTATGGTGAAGTTGAATAATTAAATGCGAAGGCAGAATGACTTTCTGAAATGGCTGCGGTGAAATAAAATCAAGCATTTCTGGATTCCATATGCAGATTTAATTCATCACCTCCTTTCTCCCATGTTCCTCCAGTGTATCATCATACTCTGCCTGGAGATGCACTGATGGCAACTACTGCCAAGTACTTCTAAGTTAGATGACACTTCTTTCTAAAGCTGACTATATGCAGTTCATGGCATAGTCATGTAAACTGTTCCTCTAAAGAGAAGCATTACTTTATGATCTCTGAAATTAAGCTACATGTATATTATGTTTGAACTTCTCATCTGTCATATTTTTCAATGTGATATTATTCTATGTTGTATCCACACTGTATGTTAAGATGCTTGTGCACCCGATTAAGTGTGGGAAGGAAGGCCTGTGGGCCATGGTCATTAAGTTGACCTGTTCCTCTCCCAGGTCACCTGGTAAGGTGCGCAAGTGTCAATGAAACTATTGTATTCATTCAAGTTGAATGTACGTACATTGTATATTGTTTCTTGATTTTGTTCTTCTTCTTTTGAAAGTGCCAAATAAATAATGATGATAATAATATGCTTCTTGAGAATATGAGAACAGAGCCATTTTGCTGAAAATAACAGTCCAAAAAGATAAAACCACAGTGACATTACCAAAGGGAGATGAAATGGATTTCCTCCTTCCTGCTCAGGGACCAAGTCCTGCCAGGACCTGAACAAGTCTTGAAAAGAATCAGGATCTCACAAGGGATAAAAAAAGAAAGGTTTTCTTGATATTTGATTGATTAATTCTTTTTTTTTCTGTAATTTTTTAGTCTCCAAACATACTGGTTATATAATTATTGTAGGCCTACCGGTTCCTTGTGGAAAGCCGGTTTGTAACTGACAATGCTACCCTGTATGAATATAACTACAAATAAAAAAATAAATATCAAACAATTTTGCAAGGGAGTCACACTTCAAGATACCAATTGATCAGGTATGAAATATCCAAACAAATATGAGAGCATCTTGCAATTCATAATACTTTGGATTGATTTAGTATCACAGCCCAAAATAACCTACATGTCTCTACGAAAAATACTGGTGAAGGAAAGCAACAACATGGTCTTCATAGACAGGTGTTCTTCCTGCACAAGTTTAAAGTGAAGCACTGAAGGAAAAAAAGTGGCATTGAAAGAGAGGGGTCTTTCTATACAGGTGATTACATAAGCATGATGCATGGAATATCTGCCTTTTGTTATGTCAGTGTTACCATTCTGTTACCACAAACCCCAAAGACATTTACCATTGATACATGGAGTATAACTGGCCAAATGTACCAACAGGCAACAGCGCTAAACTCTGTGAAATATACTCCAGGCACGATGGTTGGGAGTTACAATTATTGGTCAAGCCCAAGGTCTTTTGTTCCTAACATTACGGACTAACTTAGAGACTTCAGTATACCTGATGACTGTTTAACACTGATGACCCTTATAGATCAGAACAATGCATCAGAACATATATCAAAGAAAAATTATAGTTCCAGTGTTTACAATGTTCATTACTCCATGACGCTTGGGAATATTTCGGACACAAAATGACCAAATATCCTGAACTTGCCCAGTCATTAAGCACACGGAGGAACTATCGCCATCTATTTTGTCCTAAATTATTTTATGTAATCAATCTTTCTGTCCACAGCATAAGCCCAAAATATGGTCGAATGTACACATGGTACATATACACAAGGATAATTTGCCATGGGCAGTGACAGAATTACATAGCTTTTTCGCTATATTTTTGCGTTTCTTGGATCACTACCAAGTTCATACAGATTGATATAGCCATTAGAGGGTCAGTTAAAGCACTTGTTAGGACAAAAAAAATCATTTGCTGCACATGTAGAACACACGCACACACACGCACACACTCACACACATCAAAATGGAATAACTCAAGAGAATTTGGCACATTTCATTGTCTGAACTTGGAACCCCCCCCCCCCCAAAAAAAAAAAATATATATATATATATATATCTACATTCCAACAATTCAGCTAATGATGCTACAGAAAGATTCTGTTCCATTTTTTGTGAGAAGACATTTGCTGCATAAAAATAAAAGCTTTATGCCGGTCAAATCAACTTGTAAAAATATTGTGCTAATATTTTCGAAGTGGACTTGCTCAGTTGTTGCTAACTACTAGGCGATGCCTAGACAGTTGGGTGTTCCTCAGCCTCATCATCCCTGAGATCGTCCCCTTGAACCGGAGGCTGTACCCGATGGACGTTCTCCTGCTCAACATCTTCCTCTCTTTCCCTCTCATCCACAGGCTGTTCTTGTGCAGCTCCAGCCCCCTGCAATAGGACAATGGAGATTTGTTTATGGCCCATCATTAGAAACAGACCATATGTATAAAAAAAAATGTATGCATGCCTCTACAACAATGGTTCCTACTGAAGAGCCTAAACCATGTCAGAGGCTTGCCCAACATAGTAACAATGTACGCATGCAACCTACATTCTGACTACTGAAATACAAATCTATCATTGGTAAATATACTTCAAGTAGTCTGTTACTAGGGCCTCGGGGTAGAAGAGTTTAAATACACTTGTGACTGATTTAAAATCCCATTTTTTTCTTCTTTTGGCAACTTGATCACATCAGAAGTGTCTGCATAAGCTGCAAATATCATTAAAGGGGGACATAAAGAAGGGAGGGCAATAAAAAATGCTTCTGAGGTATCATGGTCTAGTGGATACGTCACCAGATGGATCACATGGTTTGCGGTTTGAGTCCCATCAAGGCACTGTCCTTTGGCAAGGCATTAATCTACATTTGCCACTCTCCACCCAGGTGTTAAGTGGGTATCCGGTAGGATGCGAATGTCATTGTGACTGGAATAGTATATGTGCACCTGTGAAATGGCAGCCAGACTGGAATGCTCCTTAGTGAGTGGAGAATGTGCACTATAAGTGCAGAATCGTAACTGGATCCAGTGACCAGGGTAATAATACACTGAAAGCACTTTGATCAGTTACTAACTGGAAAGGCGCCATATAAATGCAGGTATTATAATTATTATTATTATCATCATTGTTTTGTGTCAGAACCCTTTGCATATGAAGCATCGTTTGAATCTTCCAAGGTTGGTTGGTGAAAGCACTGCCTGATCTTACAAGGGACAAATAATTTCACTGACTTTAAAATGATCTTATTTGATAATACACTGATTAGTAAGTCTTAAAGGTAACACAAGTTCGGGTAGCATCAAAATAAAACCCTGCAATCTGATGCTTACCAAAACTGTACATGGTCTGTAACTATCTACATGTAACTGAATGAATGTATGATGATGATGATGGTGATGATGATGATAGATGCTACATATGGATAAATTTACACACCTTTAATCTTGCCCCAAAATACTCATGAGCTAGCCTTAGGTCTTGCTCTGCATGTTTCTTCCGGTCTTCTTCAGAGAACTCTCCATCTACCTTCTGGACAGCATCATCCACCAGCCTCAGGATGAGACGTCGGATGTGGAGGGCGACGTGAGCAGAGGGATCCTGCTTCAGGGTCCATTCCTGTCGTCTGATGGTCTGCTCGGCAGCAGGACCTGGACCAGGGTTTGGACTGGTGCTGTTCCTGCATGGAGAGGAACAAGAGAATACCCAATGATGCGTGATTTGATGAGAGAATAAAACAAGAAACTTTACTAAACCAAATTAAATAGAAAAGCACATAGGTTTATGACATAGCACAGTCAATTTCCCTGAAAAAAATCTTGAAATCTTGAGATCTAAGGAGTGTGAATTACGATTGTTAAATTATGCTTAATTCTACCTTATATAATTCAGGGGAATGTTTCATCAAACGTTTTGTCAGTGATTTTTACTGACAACAGTTATAAGCAACTGAAATCCTTGCATCTGATTGGCTGAGAGCAAATTTGTCAGTAAAGATCACTGACAAAACGCTTGATGAAACGCTCCCCAGAAGTTTTAAGCAACATGATCATTTTTATGTTAAAAACAAAATTTTTCTCTTCTGTTAGAAACTATGTATCACATAAAGGGGTCGGGCTAACTCGGCACTAGGGCGAACTCGGCACTGCGCGGTGACTATGTATCGAGAGTTGAAGTCCATGCTACGCACCGTATCCTTTTTTGACCTTAAATTTCATGTTATGCATAATTTTACTTCTTGAAATTTTCAACATTACTTCTTTGCTAATCATTTTAGACATTGATATCAAATAATTTGAATTTAAGTGTTTTGAAATGTGTAATTAAATGCGAAATTCAACACAAGTGTTTGCGATCACTTTAACTCTCTGGGCTCACTCCGCGGCGATTTTCCGCCAAGGCCGAGTTCGCCCTAGTGCCGAGTTAGCCCTAGTGCCGAGTTAGCCCGCATCCCACATAAAATATACAGTCAAGAGGGGAAAAAACATATCATTATACATTCACATTTAAGAGACTCTCCACTTCAAATGAAGAAAGGTATAATGAGGCATTATACAATGTTTCCAATGTATAAATCAATTATTTCAGTTTAAATGGTAATTCCTATTTCACTTCTTCCTCCATATCATCTCTCTCTCTCTCTCTCTCTCTCTCTCTCTCATTGAACTTACCAGTACTTGAATGCTTTATGAACAGCCACTCTCTTTTCCTTTGTGTGTCTGTCTGTCATTTTCAAGATATGAACTGAAGTCTGGTTCTGTAAGGATGGATGAAAAAAAATGTTGAATAGTTGTATAAATGTAGAAATTGAGAAAAACAGAGAGAGAGAGAGAGAGAGAGAAAGAGATAGTCAACTGTTTAAAAACAAGATGAATGCGACTGGGTCTCCTATATGCCTCTGCCTAAATTCAGTTGATGGCTCAAGCAGTTCTTGAAATATTGGGATAACCAGAATAAAAAGTGTACAATTACATGTTAGATGTTCTCTGTAGGTTTCCATGGTGAGTGAGTATTCACAATTGAAGGCTTTTGATAACACCAAGTGGGAGCCTCTCAAGCAGGGTTCTTGTTAATAGCCGGTAACCGGTTATTTTTTCCGGCTGTAACGCCGATCGTAACGGGCTGTGGCCTCAGAAAAAAAAAATTAAAAAATATAAATAAATAAATATAAAATCAGTCTCGATTCGAGTAAACAAGTCACTATCTCAAATTTCAGTTTTCATAAGCTGCACAGCGGTGTTGTGAAAGCGGTCGTAAAGAAACGGGAAGAAACGGCTCTAAATACAGCCAGTGAGCGAGAGATTGAGAAGGAAGAAGAAACAAAAATATACTGACTCGACGAGGGCCAGCGCGCGCTGAATACCGTAAAATGTCAAAAGTCGGGGGTACGGGTAATACACGATGCTAGGCTGCAAAAAAAAAAAGGAAGAGTCATATATCGCCCAAACTGACAATAATCTAAGGGTCTAAGGTCCTGTTTATATATGCTCAAAGGGAATGCATTTACTGTTTTGAAGTCTACATGCTACGAAATATTTTTACAAATTAATTTTGATGTTGAAATTAACAGCCTAACTTGCATATACAACCCACTAGCAGGTTCATGCTGAGACACAAACCACGGTGGCAGGATGCCGTACTCTCAATGAGGGCTCCCCAAATACAAGTCCATTGACCAAGCAAGGCTTGCAAAGACGTGACGCTTGTCAAAATAAAGATGCATGATCGTATCTTAATCACTATCAAAATGAAAGAAAACATCACAAAACACACAGTAAGGATACAGATTAGGGCAAAGTGATACCTTGCTTGAGAAAATATTGCTAGATAAATCCAAGAACTATCACAGAAGTTCCATGTTTAAAGAGCTGATATTTAGATATCTGAACTATTTTGTATGCATGACTGGGAGGAGTTAAAGTGATCAGACTTTTGGGTTGTTAGGTCAAAGGTTAAAAGTCAAAGAGATCAATTAACATCTATTTCACAATTGAAGGCTTTTGGTAACACCATGTTGGAGCCTCTGTGAAAAGGCTGTTGATATATTCTTTCGTGAAAATAACCCACTTATGTGGCGTTTAGAAGAATTTTGGAAAAGTGACAGGAAAGCATAGGTAGGTTCACTCCCCTGCTCCAGCTGCCCAGCGAGTTGCACGTTCTGCTAAAATAAGGAAAAGTCTCTGCACATGGCTTTTGCATAAATTAATTTGCATACTAGTTTAACCAATGCGCATTGGTTGAGCTACATGTAGTATGCAAATTAATTACTCAACCAATGCGCATTGGTTGAGCTGGTATGCAAATTGATTTATGCAAAAGCCATGTGCAGAGACTTTTCCTTATTTTAGCAGAACGTGCAAACTCGCTGGGCGGCTGGAGCAGGGGAGCGAACCTACCTATGCTTTCCTGTCACTTTTCCAAAATTCTTCTAAACGCCACATAAGTGGGTTATTTTCACGAAAGAATATATCAACAGTCTTTTCAGAGGCTCCAACATGGTGTTACCAAAAGCCTTCAATTGTGAAATAGATGTTAATTGATCTCTTTGACTTTTAACCTTTGACCTAACAACCCAAAAGTCTGATCACTTTAACTCCTCCCAGTCATGCATACAAAATAGTTCAGATATCTAAATATCATGCACATTGACCTTTGTTCTTTATAAACCTTTGTTCTACTAAACCTAAAATTCACTTATCTCACTAGTGTGATGCATACTAGTACCAAGTTTGAAGTTCATAGCTAAAATAGTTATATAGTGATAACAAAACTAAAAAACCATTAATTTCAACTACATTGTATATTAACCTCTATACCTGTGACCTTTGATCTACGTAAACAAAAATCTAATCAGTTTGTCTCACTATGGTGATGCATACTAGTACCAAGTTTGAAATTCATGGCTCAAATTGTTCAAGAGATATTGCAATAACGAGGCTAAAAACCTGTAATTTCAGAATTTACCTATGTGACCTTTGACCTTTGGCCTAAACACCCTAAAATCTAATCAGATCGTCTTCATATGGTGATACACACTAGCATCAAGCATACCTAAATTGGTTCTCGAGATACCGTGTTAATAAGGCTAAAACCTGCAATTTCAGAATGGACCTCTATGACCTTTGACCTAACCCCAAATCTAATTAGATCGTTGTCCTATGGTGATACATACTAGCACCAAGTTTGAAATTTATACCTCAATTGGTTCTTGAGATATCGTGTTAACAAGGCTAAAACCTGTAATTTCTGAATTTACCTGTCACCTTTGACCTTTGACCTAAGGACCCCCAAATCTAATCTGATTGTTTTCCTATGGTGATATACACTAGCACCAAGTTTGCAATTAATACCTCAGTTGGTACTTGAGATATCGTGTTAGCAAAGCTAAAACCTGAAATTTCTGAATTTACCTGTCACCTTTGACCTTTGACCTAAGGACCCCCAAATCTAATCTGATTGTCTTCCTATGGTGATACATACCAGCACCAAGTTTGAAAATCATACCTCAAATGGTTCTTGAGTTATCACGAGAATGAGGCTAACACCTGAAATTTCAGAAATTGGCCTGTGACCTTGACCTTTGACCTACGTACCCCCAAATCTAATGAGATCGTCTTCCTATGGTGATACATACTAGCACCAAGTTTGAAGTTCATATCTCACTGACGGATGGACGGACAGACAACCCGAAAACATAATGCCTCCGGCAACACCTTTGGCGTACAGAGGCATAAAAAGGGGTCGTCATAAGCAGAGCTTGAGTTGACGTCCTCATCACAAATAAAATGATCATACAAGGAATATACATATGCAAACAATGCATAGTGGAAAGTAGCAGGCCAACCAATGAGAAAAAAAAAAAGTAAAAGGGAAAGAGAGATGTAATATATATATGTAAATATATATATCATTTTTTTTTGCACAGGACTTAATACATAAATACACACACACGCACACACAAACACACACACACGCACACACACACATATTGGGAGAAATGTTCCTCGAACAAAACGCTCTTGGTCACTCATAGTTGTGTCAGTGGAAAGTATAGTGAAAGAAATGATCACCATGAGATGGTCATAGCTTTTTTTATCCTTTATTTGTCAAGCTTTTGATCTGTGATCTTCATCAGGACTGTATGAAAATACAAAATGATGGCTGACATTTACATGGGAATATACATTTTAATTTTCACAATTTTACTTAATTTTATCATTTTTAATTCTCTCAAGCATTTAGGTAACACAAGCAATTAGATAACACAATTAGCAATTAGGCAACATAAAAAAAGGAGATGAAATAAAGACATGCTTTTGAAATCTCTGATACCCTTTTATAACTGCACCCAAATTTTAGGGCGATTCTAAAATGCTTCCTTAGACCAGCCTAAATCATTTTTAAAACCAAGAAACTTTCACGCGCATTTGATGTTTGCGAATTTCAGAATAGTGAAAGTTTCATGCCGTGAAATCATTGAATCATAATTGACATAGATCTAGACTAACACTAAATTTAAGTTTTTTGCTATGAAAATGGCTGACATTTACAAATCACAAAATTTTCATGTTGCAAACATTTCTGGTTTTACAATCTACTGCTCTTTCGACCACCTTAGGGGCGTTCCACACAGATGCAGTTCAGTTGCTTAAAAATGTGATCAAGCATGAAAGCATCACTAAAGTATCGCTACACACATGGATAACTCAGAAACAGTATACGGTTTCACATTACGGTTCACAAAACTGGCTAAACCCTCAACAGTGTTTTATACTGTCATTTGGGCACCTCTGGTCCAGACCAGAAAACACCTCCGAGAGTGCCTTAATTTTGAGGTGTCCAAAAATTTATTCAACCCCTTTATACTGGGAGTTAGGGCGCCTCTGAAACGCCTCAACTCCAAGTGTAAAAGAGGTATCTGACTCTCTCACTCTGGCTATGGAAGGTGGAATAGTGTATTCATCACCTGTCTCATGTCATATCTGAAAGTTCTACACTATGCATCTTTTTGAAATAATAAAAGTTCTTTTGGAGTTTTGTAATTGTATTCTAGATTTTTACCAAAATAACAATATACACTGATTAACTAAAAATTACTACAAGCCACTTACGTTTCATGACTGAACAGTGAATTCACAAACATATAGATAAACACAGCATCATTAATTTATAAAACATTGAAAATCAAAAACAATATAACAGGACACCTGTTGCATAATACTCCCTATCCTAACATTTCAGGTAAACTACCAAAAACCTTTCAAGCAACTCATTTCAGACATGAAATCAAATAAAGATCAGTTTACAAAATATTCATTTTGCTGAACTGCTTTCTTGGCACGAAGGCTGTTGACAATGTTTGCATCTACACAATGTATTTTGTCTGTTTGGAGCCAGAAGGGCATTAACGCATATACTTTAACACGGAGTTAACGCCCTTCTGGCTCTCAACAGAAGATTTCTTCCTAAAGGGCTGGTCAGACTCGTCTCATAGCGATGACAATAATGTATGCGCATATATTAAATCTACCTATAACGATAACGATAAAAGTGGTCACACCTGACTGATAGAATCGGTGGGCTTCTGTCAATCAAGCATGACGGACATTGCCCACATGATTCTTCTGAACTAACGTCACCTCGAAGTTTCAAAAAACGATTGGCTCATTAGCACACATCTGTGAGGATGGACCTACCATTACAATTTCCTATTCATTTTCCACATTATAAACAACGCTTGAGCGATTTCTGGCAATGACTTATAGGTAAACTTATCTAAACAATTTGACGTTTTTCAGTATTTAATATTACTGGTTAGAATTTGTAGAAACCGAAGTGTAGCATTTACTTCTATGATTGATAATAATTGATGACTAATAATTTTTTTAATGAATAGTTTTTTTTCAAATGTTAACTGCCCTGCATGGACCATTAATCTAGTCAAGTCCTGGGGTTTTATTTATCACCTATTGTTCTTGTGCTGTGTATTTCCTTCTTTGAATTTCAAAGTGTGATTTGTTTTCCCTCTGTTCCTTTACTGTTCAAGTATCAATAAAGTGATGTATCCACAATATGGGTCAAATTTGATCAGCCCTTAAAGGGCGATCCAACCTTTGTAATAATTCGATTTGTATGAAAGCAGAAAAATCAGAGAAGCAGACTGGTGAAAGTTTGAACAAAATCGGACAAGCAATAAGAAAGTTGTAATCACTACAAACATGGGAATGTCAAATTGACCGAATCTGTAAGGTCACTGTGATGTAGCGGCGGTCAACTTTCCCATTCGCCCCAACACACAAAATGACTAAAATACAAAATGTAGGATCTTTTTTTCATTTTGGAGGACTTATAACAATATGCTATCTACAATATATTTTTAGTACTGCCCCGAGGGAAAAGGTGCTCAGGAGAAAATGAGAGAGTTGACCGTGAATTACGTCACAATCGATTTGTCAAATTACCAATTTGCGATTCGCATACATTGTAGATGCAGTGACCTCATTTTTCAAGCATTCATGACTTACTTATTCTTTGTCCAATTTCTTTCAAACTTTCACCATCCTGTTTCTCTTATTTTTCTCCTTTCACACAAATCAGCTCTTTACAAAGGTTGGATTGCTCTTTAAGACTCCAGTCACCAATGAGACCACCACCATACCAACAACGGACCGAACAATTAATCACATTACCCCTAATGGCCAAGCTCCGGTCAGTTTGGAGTCGGTGTGGAGTTGGTTTTGCGTTGTGACGCAGGCATAAAGTGTATAAATCAAGTAGTGTCTTCAAATCTTATTCCTATACTTTCTTCCAATATCAGGCCTCCATGTCAAAAAAAGTGGATTTAGCAGAACAAAGATTTTTCCAGGCAGCTTTGTCCTTAAAATATTTGAGGGCGTTCTCACGGAATGTACGATCACGATAGGAGTATATGATTGGATTCATGGCAGAGTTGCATAAATATAGGTAGTATGCAAAGTCTTCAAGTGGCCGACTGTAGAGAGAACCCTCGATGTCGATCCCGAGAATGAAGACAAAAGCATTTGCAGGCATATTACAGATAAAAAACCCTGCGGTAATGAGCATCATGGTCTTTGCTGCCTTCACACGAGAACCAGTACCATTTTGACCTCCTAACGCTTGTTCCATCTGGGCGATTCTACGTGCATGTCGCAAAGCTGTCCGGAGAATAATCGCATTCAAAGTGATCAAGGTGATTTGCAGTAACACAAACACCATTATCCCTAACAAGTTCATTACTCTAGTAAGAAAATAGGTGTGAGTGTTGGTTTCAGCACAGTAGGGCGATACCAGAGTTGGGATTTTCTGGACAAGTAATACCCACATCACAAGTAACCCCGCGCCAAGGCCCCAGATAACAGCAATTACAATGGCAATTCTCTTTGAGGTGACAATAGTTTCATAGCGAAGAGGTTTGTTAATTGCTGTGTAACGATCAACTGTAACAAAGAATAAATGGCACAAAGAGCCCACGCCTAAAATACCCGTTACTCCATGCAAGTATATATGGTTAACGCATGTTACTTCTGTCAGGACAACTCTCCTGTAAGTTTCCACAGGGATGTCAATCAAACCAGTCAGGAAATCTACAAAAGCCAAACTGGACAGGAGATAGTACATAGGCTTTCGGAGACGATCTGTTTTCAGGAAAGTTGCAAGTACCAGAAAATTTCCAACAACAACAGTGAAGATGAGGAGAATGCTGAATGTTAGAAGTACTGCGTTGTAAGCTAGAGAATTAGAACGAAGTGCTACAGGGATAGCGGTCCCATTGAGGATAGCCATGACGTAATGTTATTTATTCCAAAATCTAGATAAATATCGGCAGATGCTCTACTATTCTAATTTTATTTATTCAAAATCCTATGCAAAGATAATTTACTATAATTGTTGTTTTTTTTCTGTGCAAATTAAAGCATTGTATAAGCCAATGAAAACGCAAACTTAAATAAGGAATGTCACGCTGTTATACATTTCCTTTGCTTTATGGCACTGATTTTTTTTTCCTTTGAGAAATGAGAAGTCCAACGCATAGCACAAAGATGACATGAAGTTCCTTTCAAAATTCACTTGAATGTCGTATCTTCATAAGATATTATCGCTAAAAAGGAAGCAAGTTTATTCCTTTCTCTTTTACCACTGATAACATCACTGGTTGCACGTTTAGACCTTCTGAAAAACCAGAAAATATTTCACTGACATTCGAATTCTACTTCATGAAATATTGGTGTCACATTCAAGTTGCTTTCTCCCTATCAAAAGAGGTAGAAAAAATTGCAAACATGGGTTTCTTTTTTTCATTTTTTTGACTGATTGGTTGTTTTTTCTGACACTCATGCATAATATTCTGAAAGTGATTGGTTTTCATTAAAAAGTATAATGGAAAATTGTCACTGTCGCATGAAGCCCACGAAAGCATAGAAACTACTGTCATTACTGTAATTGCTTGAATTAAGCATGAAAATTAATTATTGAAAGCATGGTGGGTGTGGACTATAGCAGAAATTTTGCTAAAAGCTTTACTGATACACATATAATTACCAAGTTCCTATATTTTCATGGAATTGTGCCAAATATATACAAGTATTAAAGAGCATTTATTATCAATAGTTTTATGAAAAAGGAGGAAACTGATATCACAACTGATTTTGAACAAGAAAACCATGATGAAACGACAAGAAGGAAAAGACCGTGTCATATTCATTAAAAATAGCGCATATAATATGGTAGTTGAACAGGAGATTGAAATTCCTAGGTTACTAATTGTACTCTAGATTAGTTCAACAAGAACACTGTGAAATTGAAAATTTATAGATGAAATTACTACAACCTATTTTGTAAGAATGCTTTGAATTAGTTGTAACATTTGAGACAAATAGAGATTCTTTGTAGTTCAGGATCATACACAGCCAACAATTTTTTAGAAATTATGTAATCACATAACATAAGAAGAAACCTTTTTAGACACTATATAATTTTAAATGCTCATAATTGAATTGGTTGCATCAACCCTGAAACAGTTTTTTTATGGGGAAGGGGGTCAGAAAGTTATAATATATGACTTACACTAGTCTTGTTGGGCAATCCCTCAACTAACAGAACATAATTAGGCTCTATATGGGCTTTATACACTCAACTGTTGCCATTAGGGCCTTTGTCCAGAAAGCCAACATTGTTCTTAAGCCTTTCAAGACAATTGACCACATTTTGTGGTTTGGCTCAATAACTTATGATTCAGAGCTCTAAAAAATAACCAGATGCAGGAGTAGAAAAAGCAAAAAATTTCTACACACATTGTGTCCATTTTCGTTGCATGACCATATTGCGTTTGATGCCAGGAATTTCAAAAAGGAGAATAAGCTTCATAATCCTTAAATTGGCAACACATTGAGAGGTTCAAAATCACTATTTTTTATCAAAATATGCAATTTTTTCAACTTTTCGACTAAGTTTCTAATGATGTATATTGTTTTCAAAGACATTGCATTTTGTTAGAACCATGTAGCACTAAAAGAAAAATATTATTGTTACCAATTTGAAGAACGAAATGTGATCAATTTAGCCTTTAAATAATTCCTGTCCTGAAAGGGTTAAAGTGATAGAGATATAACTGAAAAAAGTAAACTATGGTATGAGAAAGATTTAAACAATGATCTGCATTTCATGATTTGGTTTTCACCCTCTTAAACAGAACTACTGAAAAATATGAGATGTTATAAAGAGTACTGGTATGTGATTTTGAAAACCAAATGAGAAATTTCACACATAATCCTATTTCTACATAACCTCTGTGTTTGAAACAAAATATATGACTTTGAGCTGTAAAGTAAATTAAAATACTAAATACTGATGTTTGATTTCAGTCCACCTACATGACTGTAATGTAAAGGGTTATATTTTGAAAGCTTACATCACATTCTTCTCAACATGTTCATTTTGGTCTGTAGCATAATTATACATGTACAGTTGTGCACTACATGAGTACATGCACTTGTACATTGTGTATACACTACAATACAGGCATCCTCTTTTGACATAGATTCCACTAAAAAACTAAGTTATTCATGCTAAGTTTTGCTTAATAGTGGAATAAAATCAATTTCAAACAAAAAGTAGAAAGCAAGAAGTACGTATGCACGATTTTAGATAGGGACACATGCAGTTTTTAAGTTAATGTCCGTTCGTGACGCTCAAAATGTCCGTCCGTGACGCCCAAATGTCTGTCCGTGACAAAAAGTTTTCGGACCATTAGCAAAAGTTACAGCTTGCTTTAAAATTCTATGTATGTGACAGGGAAGTCAATTTACTTGACTAACATTTGCAGTCAAAAAAATTTGTCAGTGACAGTTTGTTTAGATAGAAAAGAAAAGATTACTGATAAGTCAAGAAACCCATTTCTATCTTGTCTGTCCGTGACATTGAATATTTAATCGATTCTATTTTTAGTAGGTAACCATGGCAACCAAATTTTATCATCATTTAGCACCTTCAGTGGTACCCTTCACAATGAAACATAAAACAGCTCAACAAATCTCATAACTTATTTTTTACAGGCCTTCAAACTTTCAAAATTTGTCAAATGTCCGTCAGTGACTAACCAATCAGGCTCAACTACATCACACGGACATTACCTTTGTGTGAAAGCAGAAAAATAAGAAAAACAGGACGGTGAAAGTTTGAAAGAAATCGGACAAGGAATAAGAAAGTTATGGATGTTTGAAAAATGAGATCACTACATCTATGCGAATTTCAAATTGGCAATTTGGTGATTCGATTGTGACATTTTTGTGGACAACTCTTGAGAAACACAATTTGAAAAAAGTGACATTTTAGTCATTTTGTGTGTTGGAGCAAATGTGGGAGTTGTCCGCAGCTACATCACAGTGACATTACCTATTCGGCCAATTTGAAATTCCCATATGTATAGTGATTACAACTTTCAAAAATTCATAACTTTCTTATTACTTGTCCGATTTCGTTCAAACTTTCACCAATCTGCTTCTCTGATTTTTCCTCTCTCTTTCAAAGCAACTTGCTATTAAGGTTGGATTTCCCTTTAAATTTCAATTTCTATATTCATTTATATACATGTTAGGGATGGGCTCTCGTATAAGGACTTTATTCCTTTGTAGCTCTTCCCTTCGCTCTCATTGGCCCAAATTTTAAGCGTACATGCGCACAGAATCTGATCAAATCATATATTTTCTTTGAGCACGCGGATGGGCAACATGCGCTTATTTACGCGTATTTTAGTATGTTTACGGAGGTTTAAACCTAATACCCATGGTTTAAACCCCCTTTGTGAATTTGGACCATTATGTTTTGTTTGGATGTATGTTCTTTTGTATGTCTATTATTGTATTTGTAAATGTAATTATTGTAAATGTTATGTATTTTTTAAGATGAGTGTAAATAAATGAACTCTGAACAATCAAACCAGTCAAGAAATCTATAAAAGCCAAAGTGGACAGGAGATAGTACATAGGCTTTAGGGAATGATCTGTTTTCAGGAAAGTTGCAAGTACCAGAAAATTTCCAACGACAACAGTGAAGATGAGGAGAATGCTGAATGTTACAAGTACTGCGTTGTAAGCTGGAGAATTAGAACGAAATGCTACAGGGATAGCAGTCCCATTGAGGATAGCCATGACGTAATGTTATTTATTCCAAAATCTAGATAAATATCGGCAGATGATCTACTATTCTGAGTATATTCATTCAAAGTCCTATGCAAAGATAATTTACTATAATTGTTTTTCTGTGCAAATTAAAGCATTGTATAAGCCAGTAAAACTAAAACTTAAATAAGGAATGTCACGCTGTCTAATACAAAGGGCAAAGATGTCATGAAGTTCCTTTCAAAATTCAGTTGAATGTCGTGTCTTCATAAGATGATATTACTGCTAAACATGCACAAAATTTACTCCTTTCTCTTTTACAACTGTGATATCATCAGCTAAACTTTTCAGCACTAGCTGCACGTTTAACCACTGGCTGCATGTTTAGACCTTCTGAAAAACGAGAAAATATTTCAGTGATATTAGAATTCTACTTCATGAAATATTAGTGTCACATTCATTTTGCTCTCTCCCTACCAAATGAGGTAGAAAATATTGCCTCATGTTTCTTTTTTTCCCCAATTTTTTTTATTGGTTGTTTGTTTTTTCTGACACTCATGCATAATGTTCTGAAAGGGATTGGTCTTCATGAAAATGTATGACAGAAAGATGTCACAGTCGTGTGAAGCCCAGGAAAGCGTAACAACCTGCAATTACTTAAAATTAATTACTGTAAGTGTGGTGGGTGTCAGCTTTAACAGAACAATCATTAAAAGCTTTACTAGTAATGAGCAAGTTCCCTTATTTTAATGGAATAGTGCTTAATACATGTAAGAGCGATTGTTATCAATATGTTTTATGAAATAGGAGAAAACTGACATCGCAACTGAATTTGAATGAGCTAACTGTTGAGGAGAAGATAAGAAGGAAAAGAACTGTCATTTTGGGGGATATTTTTTCATTCTCCAAAAATGTGGGAAGCCATGGAGAATTAAGTCAAGCTTCGAGGTACAAAAATTCAAAAAGGAAAAAAAAGGGGGAGAAAAAAAATCGAACTATTCAGTTATAATGCTATAAAGATAATAGCCATCCAGAAATCCACATGATACCATACCCAGCATACATACTACAAAAAAACCCCAAAACATTAAAGGGTGGAGCCGTGGAGGTCAATACAATGTATGCACTTTTAGCATAGTAAAATGAATATATCGAGATAAGAATACGCTGAAAATCTAGTTGAGCACGACAGATAGCCAACACCCACTGGAGGAAAACAGACTTTAAAACAAAAAATAAATAGAATATCACAGAAGGTGATTAATACCCCTGACCCAATGTGTGTGCCAAATTTCCTGAGCACTGCTCAAAAAATGAGGAAGTGGTTTGATGTGTAATATTTTCCTGTTTTATTGCCATGTCGTTACCATGGTAACGCAGTTTCCACACACTTAAACAATATGTCTTGCACAACTTTACCACAAGATCAATGAGTGCCAAATTTCAAGAGCATTGCTCGAAAAATGAGGAAGTAGTTCGATGCGCAAGACTTCAACCTGATTTATTGCCATGATATGCCGTTACCATGGCAACATAGTTTCTGACACATTCAAAACATGTCTTGCACATCTCCATCTCAAGACAAATGTGTGCCAAATTTCATGAGCAGCGCTTGAAAAATGAGGAAGTAGTTCGATGCGAAACATTTCAACCTGATTTATTGCCATAATATGCTGTTACCGTGGCAACGGAGTTTCCAACACATTCAAAAATTATGTCTTGCACATCTCCATCCCAAGACAAATGTGTGTGCCAAATTTCATGAGCATTGCTCAAAAAATGAGGAAGTAGTTCGATGCGCAAGATTTGCAACGGACCGACCGCCTGACCGACCGCCCGACCGCCCGACCGCTCGACCGCCCGCCCGCCTGCCCGACCACACGCTCATTCCTATATACCTCCTTCAAACTTCGTTTGGCGGGGGTATGAAAACGAAGAGACAACCACAAGACAAAATTACCATGGAGATATACCGATTTTGGCAAATAGTACTAACGGTATATAAAATATTACACAGTCATGCGTAACTTTATGAACAGCTTTATGAAACACCTCCCTGGTGACATACTATCTACAAGCAAATACTCAATAACATATTTCAGGTAAACTGCCAATAACCTTTCAAACAAATGATATGAAACATGAATTAGATAAAAATCAGTTTGCTGAACTGCTATCTTGACTTGACTGCACGTTTAGACCTTCTGAAAAACAAGAAAATATTTCGGTGATATTCAACTTCTACTTCATGAAATATTAGTGTCACATTCATTTTGCTCTTTCCCTACCAAAAGAGGTAGAAAAAATTGCCTCATGTTTCTTTTTTCCCCCAATTTTTTTTTTGGTAGTTTGTTTTTTCTGACACTCATGCATAATATTCTGAAAATGACTGGTATTCATGAAAAAGTATAACAGAAAGATGTCACAGTCTCATTAAGCCCAGGAAAGCGTAGCAATTAGGCATTTCTGCAATTACTTAAAATAAGCACGAAAATAAATTACTCTAAGTGTGGCAGGTGTCAGCTTTAGTGGAATAATCACTAAAAGCTTTACTGGCAATGACCAAGTTCCTATCGTCATGGGATAATGCTTAATACATGTTCTCTAAATGTGTTTCATGAAATAGGAGAGAACTGACTTCACAAATGAGTGTGAACAGGCTAACCATGATGACAAGATGAGAAGGAAAAGAATGTATCATATTCGTATGAAAATACCATAGTATGAAATCATGGAAGGAATGCTGCTTGGGGAGGGGGGTGGAAGCAAAAAAAGTCACCAAACAGTGACATCACAAACATAGAGATGAGTACAGCATCACTGAATTAAATACAAGGCAAACGTCAAGCATTGTCTCACCTGCATCTCGCTATGCGAATGAGAATGTGAACTTTGGTCTGGCAGCTTTATTAAACTAAGCAATAATGATGATGTTACATACATTTTATCCCTGGTAAAATAAGACAATGCTGTTTGTGCATACATGCTGTTAATACTTTATTTCTTAAACTTTACTCTTACTCAAGTGAGAAAACCAGTGCTGTTAAAAATTAAAAATAAACAAACGAGATCACTAAAAGAATGGACGAATTGAAGGATGGATGGGATTGGATGGACAAACAACCTGAAACATAATGTTTGAAGTTCATACCTCAAATGGTTCTTGAGATATATTGCGTTAACGAGGCTAACACCTGAAATTTCAGAAATTGACCTCTATGACCTTTGACCTATGTACACAAAAATCTAATCATTTTGTCTCACTATGGTGATGCAACCTGATTTATTGCCATAATATGCCGTTATCATGGCAACGCATTTCCGACACATTCAAAAATATGTCTTGCACATCTTCATCCCAAGACCTATGTGTGTGGCAAATTTCACGAACATTGCTCAAAAAATGAGGAAGCAGTTCGATGCGCAAGATTTGCAACGGACTGACCGCCCGCCTGACCGTACGCTGATTCCTATATACCCCCTTCAAACTTCATTTGGCAGGGGTATAAAAATGGGCATCTAAAAGAGGGCAAATATTTTCTCAGGATATGAACCCACAATCTTCATATTCTAAAACCAGGAGGTCAAACCACTGAACCACATCACACCAACTCACCTCGGCGTAGAGCATGACGTAGGTGCTGTCTCGAGTCTGGGCCAGGGCCATGGCCGAATTGGTGAAGAGCTTGGTGGGGGACTTGGGGGTCCACTGGATGGATGCGGCGGCATCCCCCTTGCGGGTGGAGAGGACCAGTGTACCGGTATTGACAGAGAAGACCATCAGGGCACCCATGAGGGTCAGATAGATGTAGCCTGAGCCCACAGCATCAAGGGCGTTACTCATCTAAAGGGAGGGAACAGGGAAAGGAGAAGGGGACAGCAAGAAATATTATTAAGAAATAGATGCACATACAGATGGTTTTGCAGACATATTTGTGTACATGTAATTAAGCAAATGAAACATGAACAAGTTGTGCTAAACTCCATATGGTCATAGATAATGTCTGTTACGAGCCAAAAGATCATTAGTTTAGTGTTAAAGCATCTGAGTTCTATGGTTCTAAAAAATTCAAAAAAGGGACGGTTCCGTTCAAAACAGAACAGTTGGCATGTAGGTGAATGGCATTAAAAACGTTTCAGCACCACTTTAACTAACATAAGATTAAGATTCATATTATTTTCTTTTCTTTCTACAGATGCATTGTTAAAACATGGAGAATACTACCTAGTGCTCAGGGTTGTCACCAGGGACTTTTTAGTGGTGGAAATTTTATCGCCCATGAGTTACTTACAGGCGAGTTTTCTCAAAACTCAAACATGCGCAAATCAGCTGATTGTGACATTCCAGCTCGGAGACGAGTACAGTGTGTAGTGATTTGATGTTGGTCATGCACGCACGGGTACGGGTACGGGTAGGTGAACAATTTATACGTAAATATGATTCGTATTTGGGAAGGAGCTGCGCTGCGCTAGTTGCTGTGTATAGGTGTATACCTTCCAGGAAAATTCTTTGCGTGGTTTCATGTAAATTTGCTTATGCGTACGTATAATTAGGTGGTCTATCGTAGACAGATCACCTTTTAATTGCGTCAGAATTTTCTTTCATTATTTATTTATTTATTATTTATTTATTTTTATTCCTTTAGTACACTTTTTTGTGTAGATGATTACGCAAAATCGACAAAGTCAATTTTCATCAAATTTTCGTCAGTCATCAGGCTCTATGAGATCAAGTTCCCGTAACTTTTTCAAGGTCATTGGGTCATCGTGACGTCATCCAGGCGCCATTTTGTGAAATTACATTTTCAATCATATAGATTCATAACGAGTCATCAAAAATGAACCATATTTGACACACATGAACTTCAGGTCAAGGGTCAACATAACATGTTATCAAAATCCGTGCGCGCATCATGACGTGCACGTACGCGTGCGTCAAAATTTCAAAATGCTAAAAATCACTTTTTAATCAAATTAGAGCACGTTTCAGGCCATTTTAAGCATTTCAAATGGCCTAAAGTTTCATGCCGCAAAATTATTGAATCATAATTGACATAACTCTAAATTTTGGCAAATCGCGAAAGTTTCTTGGTATGTTTCATGTCACGAATGTTTCTGCTTCATGTCGCGAATGTTTCTGGTTATATAGTACGTATGTTTCTTTTTTTCCTACACACCTGAAAAGAGCAGACATCTTCCTTGAAGCATCGGTCATACTCTTCGAGGGTTAGCAGGATATCGATGCGCCTGTCCACAACTTCAAGCTGACCATCAATCTTGACAATGATGAAGGTGATATGACCAGCTATTGAGAAATGACAAAAAATAACTGCAATATAAATAGCAACAAGTGAATGAGTAAATTACGCAATGCGTAATAAATGTCCCCGCCGGAAGTGCAGATCTGTGGAAATTAACTAGCCTGAACCTTAAAACTTCAGTGAAAAACTTTAGTGAATAAAATAATAATGTTACTGCAAGCAAAAGAAGAGCATACCAACAATGCATGTATACAACTGAAATATAAAACATGAAAACATTATGAACCTTCAGCCATTTTGAATAAATTTGCATAAATTTACATGAATAATGAATTTCAAAATTCTGTGTAGAAGTTTGGAAGCCCCCACCCAGCCGTATCAGATAAAACAATCGGAATAAAAATCCGATGTGAAATAGAGGAGAAGTAGCATTTTTCGTCAATTTTGAATAAATTTGCATAAATTTGCATAATTAATGAATTTCAAAATTCTGTGTAGAAGTTTGGAAGCCCCCACCCAGCCCTATCAGATAAAACAATCGGAATCAAAATCCGATGTGAAATAGAGGAGAAGTAGCATTTTTCGTCAATTTTGAATAAATTTGCATAAATTTGCATAATTAATGAATTTCAAAATTCTGTGTAGAGGTTTGGAAGCCCCCACCCAGCCCTATCAGATAAAACAATCGGAATCAAAATCCGATGTGAAATAGAGGAGAAGTAGCATTTTTCGTCAATTTTGAATAAATTTGCATAAATTTGCATAATTAATGAATTTCAAAATTCTGTGTAGAAGTTTGGAAGCCCCCACCCAGTCCTATCAGATAAAACAATCGGAATCAAAATCCAATGTGAAATAGAGGAGAAGTAGCATTTTTCGTCAATTTTGAATAAATTTGCATAAATTTGCATAATTATTGAATTTCAAAATTCTGTGTAGAAGTTTGGAAGCCCCCACCCAGCCCTATCAGATAAAACAATCGGAATCAAAATCCGATGTGAAATAGAGGAGAAGTAGCATTTTTCGTCAATTTTGAATAAATTTGCATAAATTTGCATAATTAATGAATTTCAAAATTCTGTGTAGAGGTTTGGAAGCCCCCACCCAGCCCTATCAGATAAAACAATCGGAATCAAAATCCGATGTGAAATAGAGGAGAAGTAGCATTTTTCGTCAATTTTGAATAAATTTGCATAAATTTGCATAATTAATGAATTTCAAAATTCTGTGTAGAAGTTTGGAAGCCCCCACCCAGTCCTATCAGATAAAACAATCGGAATCAAAATCCAATGTGAAATAGAGGAGAAGTAGCATTTTTCGTCAATTTTGAATAAATTTGCATAAATTTGCATAATTATTGAATTTCAAAATTCTGTGTAGAAGTTTGGAAGCCCCCACCCAGCCCTATCAGATAAAACAATCGGAATCAAAATCCGATGTGAAATAGAGGAGAAGTAGCATTTTTCGTCGATTTTGAATAAACTTGCATAAATTTGCATAATTAATGAATTTCAAAATTCTGTGTAGAAGTTTGGAAGCCCCCACCCAGCCCTATCAGATAAAACAATCGGAATCAAAATCGGCCAAGAAATGACGGAGAAGTAGCATTTTCTAACATTTGAGCACACACGGACAGACGGACGGACGGACGGACACACACACAAACACACACACACACACGCACACACGTACGGAGCCCGTTTCATAGTCCCCTCGCGAACTTCGTTCGGCGGGGACAATAAAATATATATAAGTAAGAAGAGATAAAGGGACACAATATTATCCCACAGAGATACAAAATTGCCCACAGGTCTGAATGAATCAGCTTTATTTTCCTTCTCAAATTGGCAACAATAACATTTTCCTTTCACTCTAGAATACTTTTTAAAAAGAAATAGAATGTAATGTAAAATCAAATTAAACATTAGCTTAAAAGCATTGGTTATAAACCACCTCTGGGATCAAAAGAAATACAAGAAGACAGTTACTTTTATACAGGAGTGAACATGTTTTTCTTACATTTAGGAGGGAAGGGTGGAAAGAGGAGCATGAAGACCAGTTCTCTACCTGTAGCTGATGGATGACATGCAAGCAACCGACTTGCAGAATGCTGCAAGAATTAAAAAAATAAGGGATGGAACAAATTCACTTCATATTCTTCTCTCTAGAGGGGCTGGGAAATAATAGGACACCCCCCCCCCTCCTCCTTTCCCCCCAAAATGAGATACAAGGCTGTCAAATGTAATAAGGTACTTAGAAGATTAATGATAAAGTAGCGAGTACTCCTGCTTTAAAGCTTTGACCTGTCCTTGAAGAAAAAAGTAAAAGTCCAGCTTTTCATTCTTTGTTAAAGGAGAATGAAACCCTAGGGAAATATTCATTTTAATGAAAAGAGAGGATAGAGAGAAGCAATTTTAAAAAAGGTTCATCAAAATCGGTTACGAAATGAAAAAGTTATGCAAGTTTGAAAAGTCTCAATTTACTTTCTACGGCGATCCTCAAATTGGTAATGTTGCTTCAAAATGACAGGTTTAGTAGTACAACTCTCAATATGTTTTGTACACAAAATTTCATATTTTCTCCATTATCTCTAAAGATGCTGCTTGTCTTTTTGTGAACTCAACATATGTTGTGTCAAATACATTTTCCCATGATATATCTTGTAGGGCTGGGACTAAAAACCGGGTACCCGAGTCCCGCCCGAGAGCCTCGGGACCCGGGTCAAAATATTAGATAACCGATACCCGAAAATGAGTATTTAATTATCACCTATGTATGTACACGACAAGGCGGTAGATGAACGTCGAACAGCCATTCACTATTTACATGTAAAAAAAATCCATGTAGCGCTCTAGCGCACCATTGCAGTGATGCGCTTTTGATTCGTTCAACTCACTGTGAAACATAACCTTACACATTCGTATACACAGAGAGCAAAGCTCACTGCCGCTATTCGGAGACTGCTCATTGGTTCATTGAATCCATGACATAATTTGCATTTAGTGCCCTTCCCCCTTCTTTGCAGTGAACGATAAGTCTATGAGCGATTAACGGGCGTAAAGTTTACAAACTCATGCATATTCAACAGTCGCTCCACACTCGCACGTGGCATCTCACAACTCGTACACTATTAAACAGGTATTTTTAACATCGACGATCACGATCTGACACTGTCACAATATCCTGAAACTTTAGCAAAGAAGTTACCAATTACTGAAATCAGATTAAGAGTACATGAACGATATATCCAAAATAATATCCTTCATTGTTCATGCGAAAGTGAAAAGCAAGGCTGTGAGAAGCAAAGGATGTCTACAGTGCGCGCGATTAACATTTTCATTCATAAAATTGGGCTTGTGACGTCATTTCATGAGCGGTCCGTTAATAACAAGTCATGACAAGTCATATGCCAGCCAGCCAATGAAGGTATGCGCCTTTTTTTTTTCTTTTTTCCTTTCATATACCGCGGCGGCATTGGGCGGAAAGGCGCTTTGTATAAACAGATCGAATTTCAAAAGGGAACCGCATGTGTGTGTTAAAGGATGAAGTTGCAGTCGGACAGAGAAGAAAATGTTGGCTTGATGATTTCTTTTGATGAATGATGAGTTTGATGAATGATGATATTTGATGTCTGATGAAGATAATTGTTTTGATGATGTTATTATCTTGATAATGATGATATGATGATGATGTCTTTGATGATTATGATGATCGATGATGATATCAATGGTGCTACTGGCGAAGAGAGAGGACCCGGCATGTATTGATGATTTTATGTGTACTAGTAGTGGAACGTGTGTGTGAATTTCAATAATTGGCGGGTTGATCACACGTTGAGAATGAAACTGTCGGTGAGACGATGACCGCGTGCGTGAGGACTCGCAATGTGTATAATTAGAGTATGAGGAGTGTAGATACTACAGAAAGCTCGCCATTTTCGCCAGGCAAATCAATACTCCGTGTGAACAGTGAAGTTTGTGTACAAAGTGAGTAAGTGACTCGATCTCTACGATCACGATGTCAAAATTCCCAAGAGCTGCCCGTACAAAATTATTAAGAATCATCATGATCATCGTCTCAAACGAGTTTTTCTTCATAAGATTTCTTTGTATTCCCCTTCCTTTTTTATAAGTACATGTACATTCATGTATTTTGGATAAACATGTGCGAGGGATTGTTGACCGCGCGTGACTACCTAAGGCGCTGGCGCGCTGGCATGATTAGACGGTAGACAATTTCTACAGATTAGATTTAGGCGGCTTATGCCTATCCTGTCTTGCGCCCACGCGATTTCCTCCGCCTGTTTTATTGTTGTTGTTGTTGTTGTTTTTGTTTTTGTTTTTTCCTCGAATGGTTTATTTCAGTTGCCAAACACAAAGGAGTTTTCCCACAGTGTTTGTAGCTTCTTAGGGGTAAATATTGGCTTGTAATTCGTGTTATATCATTTTCGGGTAACCGGGAACCCGCCCGAAAAATAGTCGGGTTCCCGAATTGAAAAAATACCCGAAACTCCCACCCCTAATATCTTGAGCTAAGGAGACAAGCTGCACCTTGAGATAATGGGGAAAATATGAAATTTTGCGTACAAAACATATGGAGAGTTGTACTACTAAACCTGTCACTTTGAAGCAACATTGCCAATTTGAGGATCACCATAGAAAGTAAATTGAGACTTTTCAAACCTTCATAACTTTCTCATTTCGTAACCGATTTTGATGGAACCTTTTTAAATTGCTTCTCTCTATCCTCTCTTTTCATTAAAATTGATTTTTCCCCAGGGTTTCACACTCCTTTAAATTATCATTTCTTAAATCTAAGTTTCAAAAAGTTTCTTCATGTAAGGGGAAAACAACTGGAGAAAACAAAGTCTGAAAGTGTTGCTGCCTATAAAATATATTTGTGCTTGTCTGTATTTAAAAAAGGCTTAATTTTCATTCTTATCTAGAGATTTTCTGACCCATTTTAAAATTCTTCTGCTGCAGTTGAACTCTGCATAAATATAAAATACAAGAAATTTTCAGGCAAAAAATGATTAGTTTGTGAAAAGCAACCAGATTCCTATTCCCAAACAAGATTGTCTAGAAGTACATCTAATGCTATTTGATCTTTTCTTGTCCGGACTTCTTATATACATGATAAATATATTTACCGGTACAGGTTTGTGGATCTGACTGTAGTGTTTAAGAAGTAACCCTGTAGACTTCTTCCTCACTACGATGTGGAATGGTGATCCCTTTGCATCCACAGTGTCTGGTCTGTATACAGAAGTCTGAAAACCAGAGAAAGGAGAACATGTCAGGATGAATTTTAGAGAGAAAAGGGTTAAAATTCAGATATTAAATTTAACCCTTTCAGGACAGGAATTATTTAAGGGATAAATTGATCACATTTTTTCTTCAAATTGGCAACAATAATATTTTTCTTTTAGAGCTACATGGTTCTAATAAGGTGTGATGTTTTTGAAAACAATATACATGGTTAAAAATTTTGTTGAAAAGTTGAAAAAAATGCCAATTTTGATGAAAAATAATGATTTTGAACCTGCCAATTTAAGGATTTTAAAGCTTATTCTTGTTTTTAAAATTCCTAGCATCAAACGCAATAATGGTCATGCAACAAAAATGGACATAGTATGTGCAGAAAATTTTTGCTCTTTCTACTCATGCATCTGGTATATTTTTTAGAGCTCTGAATCAAAAGTTATTGAGCCAAACCACAAAATGTGGACAATTGTCTTGAAAGGGTTAAGTAAGGATGAAACCAGCCTCTTGCAGTGTAAAGAGAAGATTGAGTTCTGGGAAGGGTGAAAAATAATTTGTGAGCTTTCTCATTCTTTTTATGTCAGTTTAGAAAAAAATCATAGTTAAGTGTCCCCTGAAAAGGATTGCTCTTCAAATGCCCTCATATGCAAAGTATGACGAGAAATAGCTGAAGTGTTCAGGCCGAACATTCATGCTGCACGTGCGTGCAGTCCCACATACCCATTTCGGTGTGCTGTGCATGTGCTTTTCAGTGAGATTGGGTCAATTTCTTATCATTTTTGATGATTCCAAAACCTCACGGTATACACCAATTCTTATGTAGACATGATCAACCTTTCCCACTTGCTTTGAGACAATTTCTTTCACAATGTAATCTCATGACAAAAACTCAACTTCATCTTTAAATAAATCCTGTGCTGAAAAATCCATTCTCAAGATGGGCTTTTCTGTCAAAAGGGTCCAGCACAACCTTCACATACTGCCTTAACCAGTTGGTATAACTCATATTCTCCATAGACCCCATCCTGACTTATCTCTCGCTTAGTATTCAACATTTCAACACAGACCCATACAATATCAAAGAGCTTCAGGGGGCCTTGACAGCATGATATAAGACCGATCGACTGACCTACCTCCGTGTCTTGTTTCCTGTTGGTGTCTTTGAACCAGATTTGGGTGATCTTCATGTTGTTCCATTCGATATCTGCCTCTCTTCTATCCTCTTCCAGCTCAATGGCCATTCTATCCTTGTTCTTTCCCTTCATCTTCTTCTTCCCAAGGGCATAGTCATCACTGAAATAGATCTGGGCAGGAGGGGAAAATGGAAGGAAAAGTTAGAAACAATACAATATATTGTTCATTTAACTTAATTATACTTGTTTGGTCTACAGATACTGTAAGTTTATAAGCTTGTAAAGATGGATTTACAATGCACTTGATCAAGGGCATAGTCATCACTGAAATAGATCTGGGGAGGAGGGGAAAATGGAAGGAAAAGTTAGAAACAATACAATATATTGTTCATTTAACTCAATTATACTTGTTTGGTCTACAGATACTGTACGTTTATAAGCTTGTAAAGATGGATTTACAATGCACTTGATCAAGGGCATAGTCATCACTGAAATAGATCTGGGGAGGAGGGGAAAATGGAAGGAAAAGTTAGAAACAATACAATATATTGTTCATTTAACTCAATTATACTCGTTTGGTCTACAGATACTGTAAGTTTATAAGCTTGTAATGATGAATTTACAATGCACTTGATCAAGGGCATAGTCATCACTGAAATAGATCTGGGCATGGGGGGAAATGGAAGGAGAGTTTATAGAAATGATACAATATTTTGTTCATTTGATTTGATTTGTTTGTAATGACGGATTACTAAAGCACTTGAACAAAAATCAAATAGGAAAGAAAAATCTCAAAAAGTGGAGGTTATCAAAGTGAGCAATGTGCCAAGCAGCATGTGTTCCATGCACTGGCCTCAGTCTGTTTGTGGGCAAAAAAGTAGGGGTGCTCAAGCCCTGAAACCTCACAGACTTTCATTCTGGGTGTTTTGTAGGCTCCAAAATCTACTGAAAATAACACTACTCTTAATCCACATGCATTTACCTCAGGTGTTTCATTGTTTAATGTTGTATATAACTCATCTGCCATTTCCAACCAGTACTTCTCTAGTGGCTCAAACCAACCATAGTGACTAATTTTCCTCCTGCAAGATGAAGACATAATACAAACATAAACATTGAATAATGAAATTCTTTTTTGTCAAAGTGCATATCACATTATAGTACAACATCCCTATGTGCTTCTGAAGTAGTATGAAAATTATTTCCCCTAGATTTAGCTCCAGCAGCCATTATCAGTGCCTATTGCTGAAACACAAAGGCCCGAATTCACAAAGGTGATTTGTTTTAACCCTTTCAGGACAGGAATTATTTAAGGGCTAAATTGATCACATTCTGTTCTTCAAATTGGCAACAATTATATTTTTCTTTTAGTGCTACATGGTTCTGATAAGGTGTAATGTCTTTGAAAACAATATACATGGTTACTAATTTTGTTGAAAAGTTGAAAAATTGCCAATTTTGATAAAAAACAATAATTTTGAACCTCTCAATGTGTTGCCAATTTAGGGATTTTAAAGCTTATTCTCATTTTTAAAATTCCTGGCATCAAACACAATATGGTCATGAAACAAAAATGGACATAGAGTGTGCAGATATTTTTGCTCTTTCTACTCATGCATCTGGTATATTTTTTAGAGCTCTGATTCAAATGTTATTGAGTCAAACCACAAAATGTGGTCAATTGTCTTGAAAGGGTTAAACCATGGTTTAAACCCCCTCCTGGGTTTTTTAATTGTACATGTGCATGGAATCCGATCCAATCATATATTTTCCTTGAGCGCCCACATGGGCAATGTGCGCTTATTTATGCTTATTTCAGTATGCTTACGGAGGTTTAAACCTTAACCATGGTTTAAACCTCCTTTGTGAATTCGGGCCAAAAGGGCTCTATACTCACACCAGCCACAAAAGCCAAATTGACAAGGGATGCTGGATCATTTCAAAGAAGCATGAGTGATCACATATAAACAGAAAGAACTATGAAAGAAGAAAAAATGGATTCATGCAGAGCAAAATCGCAAAGTCCTGCTTGTTATATTACATACCACTAATTAATCTTATTTCAATGCTGCACAATCACTATTTTGATATGTACATGTACAAGGGAATGAATGCCTCACTTTGAATTCTTGAATTCTTACTGAGTGCATTTATTTAGAGTGTGTCTTGAGCACAATGTGAGAATATCACACAATGATAAAAGTTCTCCATTTCAATTCTCACCTGGTGTACTTCCAGATGAAGATATAACCTTTGACATCCACAGAAATCATGTTGCCATAGTTACCAACGTATCCCAGGTAGATGACGGCATACTTGTGTGCCCTGAAGAGTTCTACAGGGATGTCCTGACCAATCGTGTCACCTGCTCCTTGAACCTGGGTCAGAAAAGCAGTACATCAGCATATTGAGTCATGAAGAGGGGTCAAATACATGAGGTATACTTCCATAGAGATGACATTATGTAATGATGGCAGGAACGAAACTGGTGGGATGAAACATGCTGAACATGATTTCATGTTGTTCCACTCTGATGAATCTTAGTGTAAATATCCGAATGGAATGCAAAGTCTTGGCTATTGCTCAAAAACGCCTATGCACTGAAACCTCACAGAGATTCAAAGATTCACAGCAACACACAGCTCTCCATTGATTTTACACAAATGTGTGGCACATGTGAATTTACATCGCTGGCCGAGATCTGGATTATTTGTCATCTCGCAGTTATCAAAACTTCTACCAAGGAGATAAATTTCAATGCTATCCATCAAGTTTTAAAAATAAAAATAAAATGGAATTGCTCAGGTCTTACATCCCTTGATGAAATACCTATGATTTACCCTTCGTTTTCATGTGTGTTGTGTAAACTGTCTGTAATTCTCTTAAATAATATATTTTATGTATTATATATTTTCGGGACAAACCTTTGATGGGCCTTTGTCCTATGTTTGTCCCTGCACATTTAGATATTTTTCTGTTTATTTATAACTATTTTAAATTGTATACTGTGTGTTTCATTGTTGTTGAATTTTCGTGTTTTTATTGTTGTTAATATTTCTGTATATTTCCAATGCATTGTATTCTATTATTGTCATTTTTATCGAATGTGGAATAAATTGAATTGAAAACTTGAAACTAAGAACTCTTAGTAACTTGCTACCTATTAGAAAAAAATCTATGACTACGTCCTTAGACTTCACTACTCACTGTAGGAAACATGACAATCTCTGTATTCTCAAACTGTTCTGAAGTCTCAGTTATCTGATGTTCAACATTGCATTTGTAAATGTCTCCACTCTCAAAGCCGACAACAACACTATTCTGCAGAAACAAACAAAAAGAATATGCTTGCATTTATGAATATATTTGGACACAGTCCATGCAGTACGGGATGTCCTCTTGTGTATCCTCGAACAAAGCTTTCTGACGTTCAATCACAAAATTACACTGTGCAAAAACTATCTAGCACTGAATTACCAAAAGGTTTACATCTATAACTGCATGTCTGCAGCAAAACTGTTTCCGTTTTTTTTTCAGGTTTTGGTTCACCATTCTGTGTAATTTTGGTGCAGACCATGACTGTTCTACTCTAAATATTAAGCCATGAAATGTTGGTATAATCGTGTGCTTTCAAAACCTCATATATTACTTCTTTATTCAAAGTTTACTGGTTGTGATAGTGCCCAAAATTGTACACCTGAATTGGTTTCAAAGTGTGAGGAGAAAATGACATTTTCTAAATAAAGATTATTCTTTGAAGTTTAACCCGAAAACCCCAGGTTGTTATGGAAAGTTGACAGGTTCAGAAATATTCAGTATGACGAAGCACTGAAATGACCTCTTGTACCTACCTGGGATCCAATGAGAGTGTGAGAGGGGTGAAATGCAGTCATGATGGGGATCTGGGGCTCTGTCTGAGCTCGACTGCGGGCCAGTGGACCTAGGAGAAAACAATAATCAAGATGAAAGGGAACACAGGTGAAGGACATGTCGGTGGGGCTAGAGGAAAAGGGGGAAGGGGAGGTTGAGAGGTTGAGAGAAAGAGGGGGGCAAGCGGGAGAGAGAGAGGGAGCAAGAGGAAGAGAGTAAGGTGAGTAAGGACAGAAAAATAGAGAGAGGGAGAGAGAGAGAGAGAAGAAAAAAAACAGAGGAAAGGGAAAAGAGAGAAGACATACCAAAGGGAAAGGAGAGATGGGGCAAGGAATCAACAACTAAAAGAGCTTGGTACATATAAAAAGAGAAATATAGAATGTAGGACAGGGCAAGTCAAGGAATGTAGAAAGCTTTTCACAGGCTTGCCTGACATACATACAACATTATCACCTACATGATGTATTTTTACAGTGCACTTAAAATTCATATTTTGCATGGTCCACAAATGACCTAGTTCTGAGCGGTCATCATTCCCTGATATTTTCCCTCTTCCGGGTTCCACCATTCACTTCGTGTACAAAAAGTGCGGTCAACAATGAGCCCAATTAACATCCACCTTTTCTTGTCAGTGCGCTTTTATTAAAGTGCATACGTGCAGTATTGTGTACGCATTAAAGTGTAGGTTTAAACAATGGATAAGCGCGGTATAATTTATGTCACAATTGCTTGGCCCAGATTACATACCTGCATGAATAACCTGAAATCAGAGGGACTGACAGGCAAACAGACATGTCTATCATTGCTACAAAATAGGCATGTACACGATATGGGTAATAATAATAATATTGGCTGTCTCTACTTTCAGGGAATATCCAAAATGTTGCCCTTAAAAGAACCATATTGCCCTCGTCTTCGACTCAGGGCAATATGATTCTGTTGCGGGCAACATATTCAATATCCCCCTCAAGGCCAGTCAATAAAAAGTGCACTCACCTTCTTGGAAATCAAAGTCGTCTGCATCGGGGTCAAGGGCTAGCAGCAAGGTCAACTGTAAGGGTGCTATCTCATCACTAGAGTCTCTGAACTCTAGACTCCTGCTGTCTTTGATGTTGGAGCCACCAGGGTGCATCGACCACATGAAGGCAGACCCCTGTAAAAAAACATTTTGAGAATAACGTGTCAAATCTAAAACTGCATCAGCATGAACAAACAACTTTTTAAATATTTACTGTAAATTCCTTGCTAATCATGTGTCACAATCTCAGACTTTGAAAACTTACAGATTCATTTAGGGAGATGATACGATTGCTGTCCAGGCTCCAGGAGATCTGCATGACCCCGTCTGAAGAGGCACCCTCATTCTTAATGTAGCGGACAGGGTTCGAGGAGTCGTACCAGAGATCAAAGACAAAAATGTCACCTGGAGATGAGCAAGCACAAAAATAATGAAAATATAAAAAATGAAATAAAAACCTCCTATCCAAATCTTGCTTTTTCTCTCTGGTATTCAATCTTCCCTTATTCTTTTTTCTTTTTTCCAGTAGACAACTATCTTTATTTGTTTCCTTCTTTTTCTCTATATCAAAACACATCTACTTATTTTCTTTTCATTTCCCTCTAACATCCAACATTCAATTCCTTTTCCTCTTTCATAAAAGTTTACCCTCAGTTATCTCACATTCAGCAATTTTTTTCTATTTCTCCTGATCTTCACCGACTTACTTTTTTTCCTTCACCCTTTACTATCTACATGTCACATTCAACCCTTTTTCTCATATATTTTTCCAATCCGCGTAGATCCATCTATCTTTTCTTTCTTTCTTACGATTCCTCTTTTCCTAGATTTAAATGCTGTCAATTTCAAGAAAACACTTGGGATTTTACTGAATCCAAAATATAAGGATTGCAATGGGTTTCCTTACTGCCATGACTCTTGGAACTATTCTACATGTCCTATAATCCCATGCCCTCCAATAAAAGAAAAGAATAAGGCTGGCATATTTCAATGATCTCAGTCGAGGGGAGGTAGGTTCTCTTGTTTTTCTGCTTCTATTCAAACCAGCTTGATATCAGGGTTCAGTTTCCCATTAAACTTACCTCTAACGGTACCCATAGCCAGCATTCTCTGTGAGGGTGAGACAGCTATTGTCAGCACACCAAACACTCTCTTAGTCATGTGGATGATGAATGGATTGATTGTCATGCGCTCAGGCTAATTCATAGGACAATGACCAAGAAGAAAACAACAAAGAAAAAGAATATCAGTCAGTATGACACAAAGAGTAAGAAATTAGCTACGTATTATTTAAAATTATAAAACGGGTTCAAGAATGTAGCCATCCTGATTGGTCAAATAACACCACGTGACCGTGCAAAAAAAAAGTAATAACACACAGTGAGAGGACTAACGCATGGCTTATCCGAATCAAACACTAAGATTGTAAGAAAACACTAAGATTGTAGACCCGTTTTATAAAACTATTAATACATGGTTGTGAGTTTGTGCGTTAGTGCGATCCAGCAACACGCAGGTTTTTATCGTGGTGTCTAACACACTCGGCTACACCTCGTGGGTTAGTACACCACGATAAAAACCTTTGTGTTGCCAGATCGCACTAACGCACTCCCAACCATGTATTAATAGTATACTCATAATCCAAAGTGTTCTTCAATTGCAAGAGAATTCACGTTTCGAATCTAATATTTTTTTTTCATTTTTAATAGTTCATCTCACTATACTCTATTCACTTACATATTTTCCCCCCAATTGCCCGAATTTCCCCCAAGATGCTGTGAAATGTCATTCCGTGACCCTATTATTTGGACATTATTCTGCTTGTCTCTTTATTTCTTGTTAATGGTACATGTGATTGTAACATGCTTCCAAACAATAGTTGTATGAATGGATTCTGTGATCTCTTAATTCCTCTTTCCTTTACTAGCTACATATATGATACACCCTTGTCTTTTACGGTTACTTATATATGTTTTTGTAACTGCTAGATCTAACAGGGCCCTGACCATTATTAATTTTCGCCATTCCCCCATCCCATAAATGTAAACCAAAAGCATTTATAAAAATTAAATCTTCACATGTGAAATATATAGATTCTACCTGCCAATGTTCTTTCTCTCGTTTGATGTAGAACTTGAGGGAAGGTGTCATTCGTTTCTCCTTCCAGAGATGGACAGGAACCAGTTTCCCAATGGTAAGCTTAGTAACGTCATGGTCGGTGGTAACCCCTGACCTGTGACATATTGTTATGAATATGCAAATATATTTATTTACATTTTAATTTCATGTTTTGACTGTGACATAGGAGATCGTGATGGAGTTTAGGAAACTACGGATTCAACGCTGTAGCAAAATAAAAGCAATTTACGAGTAAATTAATAGTGAAGGTGAAAAAATCTACTGCATGCGACAAAGGCCATTAAAAATAAAGTTGAGTTTTGGTTATGTAACTTCATTGTGAAAGAAACTGTCTCAAAGTAATAGGGAAAGTTTGATCATGCCTAGATAAGAATGTGTGTATACTTTGGGGTTTTGGATTCATCAAAATGATAAGAAACTGACCCAATCTCACTGAAAAGCACATGCACTGCACACAGAAATGGGTATATAGGACTGCACACACACATGTGGCATAAATGTTCGACTCGAACACTTCAGCTATATCTCATCATATTTTGAATATGAGGGCATTTGAAGAGCAATCCTTTTTTGGGACATTTCCAATATGATGTGTTTCCAAACTGCCATACTAGGAATGAGAAAGCTCACATGTTATGGGATGGAAGTTCGCAAGATACGTCACAGAGTTGCCAATTTGTGTCTGATTGATTACAACTCAAAAATTCAAAACTTTCTTATTTTTCATCGGATTTTTCTAAAACTTCCATAAATCTTTTTAATTTTTCTGCTTCTTCTAAAGCCAACTTGATATCAAAGTGGACTTTCCCTTTAACCCTTTCAAGACAATTGACCACATTTTGTGGTTTGGTTCAATAACTTTTGATTCAGAGCTCTAGAAAATATACCAGATGCATGAGTAGAAAGAGCAAAAATTTCTGCACACACTAATGTATTTTTGTTTCATGACCATATTGCGTTTGATGCCAGGAATTTTTAAAACAAGAACAAGCTTTAAAATCCTTAAACTGGCAACACATTGAGGGGTTAAAAAGCATTGTTTTTTTTATCAAAATTGGCAATTTTTTCAACTTTTCGACAAAGTCCTCACCATGTTTATTATTTTCAAAGACATTACACCTCATTAGAACCATGCAGCACTAAAAGAAAAATATTATTATTGCCAATTTGAAGAACAAAATGTGATCAGTTTAGCCCTTAAAATAATTCCTGTCCTGAAAGGGTTAATACAACTGAAATACTCACATGACACTGTCAGTCTCTGAATCTATGTAGTGAACAGTCTGAGTGTGCTTCCATACAGTTGGTCTGAAACAATTGAAAACAGTGACAGATGTCATTTTCAGTTCATTATTTCACAAATTTCATGTCAACATTTGAACAAGAGGATGCATTACACTGAAAACAGAGTCATATGACATAATTTCCATTTTATTAATTAACAATCACATACCTCAAATCGACTATAGACCATATGTGATATGTGCATCAGACACTATCCCTCCTGATATTTTTAACAATGTTTAAGAAAAGCAGATTTACATTATACCTTTACTGAAAATGTTACTTTTACTTAGTCAACAATTTGCTCACCTTTTCTTTCTTCTTTCCTTGCACATGTGGAAGTAGGTCGCTGTAATAAGGTCATAGGCAGGATCATCGTCTTTTCTCCCGGACTGATCGTTAGTGGCAACAGCCTATCACAGACAAGATTGAATCCATTTCAAAAATATTCTATTACACAAATGAATGGTGTCTTGAAAACTCATGATACTCAATATCAGTTATCACTAATAATGATAACCATAACTATAAAATCGTTTCCTGAAGTTTATGTGGTAAAGCTATTGGATAATGGAGTTGCTCACTGATTTATACTTATGAGTATTCATCAACCTTTCTACATAAACTTCAGGGGACTGTTTTTTAGTTAAAGCTATATGTGGCATCCCCTAGCTCCTGTCTGCACAAACCGGTAATGAATCCAACCATGTACCTATTCAAAACACCTGGGTGGAGAGAGATAACTGTAGATAAAATGCCTTGTCTAAGGACATATGCAACAAATACCACTGACTTTCATTTCATCAATATCATTTATTAAACTTTTGGTTTTACGTAATGCAAATGGTGATTAAAGAGAAGGTCGAGTTCTGGGAAAGGTGAAAAATAACTTCAGAGCTTTCTCATTCTTTTTATTTCTGTTTGAAAGAACATCATAGAAGAAATGTCCACTGGAAAGGATTTTTTCCTCAAATGGCCTCACATTCGAAATATAACAAGAAATAGCTGAAGCGTTCGGGCCGAACATTCACTCCACATGTGTGTGCAGTCCCATTTATCCATTTCTGTGTGCAGTGCATGTGCTTTTCAGCGAGATTGGACCAATTTCTTATTCTGATCATTCTGAAACCTCACAGTATACAGCAATTCTTATGTAGACATGATCAACCTTTCCCAATTGCTTGGAGACAGCTTCTTTCACAATGTAATGGCATGACCATAACTCAACTTTATCTTTAATTTTGATCAAGTTTTACCTCTGCTGAGTTGATGATTAGTTTCTGAGTTGACGACTTGACATAGTCCTCTGTGCTCACCCATTCCTGCACTGTCTCAAGGCACATTTTGCTTGTCACCTATCAATGCACAAATCATATATACATTTAAAACAAGTTGAAATTCCATAGATCAAATTATTCTTGTTAATTCATTGTCTACATTTCCTCAGATTATTAACTATTTTGTATCCTTAATAAATATCAAATTACAACACAAAATAAGAAACGAAAGGGGACGGCTGAAAAAAGGTAAGCGGAGGGGGACGAAAAACTAGGAATCAAATTCATTCGGCCTAATGATTACCTGAAGGAATATTTCCTCCGATATGAGTTGCATGGCTCTCTCTTTGCACTGAAAATTCTGAGATGAATCATAGTCTTTTTCCGCCGCTGCTAGTAGCAACCTGAAGGGAACAAAAAGAAGGGATAAGATTCGTTATTTTGAGGTTACATGAAAAAAACAGAAGAAACTACTGTGAAAAAGGGGTTCACTTTGGGGGTTTTCCAAATAAGGCAATTGTCTACGAGTAGTTGTCACAAATTGATGATTTAATCATCTCTTGAGGTATTTTGTTGGGGGGAAAGGTAATTAACCAGACAGAGTAGCAAACATATGAATAACTACTGCCTGCATTGTATATCTTTTTCGTAAGCATTCAACTACCTGTCAATGTTTAGCTCCACAAAACTTATTGATCAGTTGTCAGCATTACAGCATAAAATCTTGATTCCAAAATTTCCAATCGACATTGTTCAAGCATGCACCCACCTGGTCATGTCTTTGTACTTCTTTGACTTTGCGCTGTCACTGCACTTATCCACTACTTCATTCACCACATCTACAAGAATATCCCTGATCTGTAAAACAAAACCAAGTTTAAATTTATGAGGTCAGTCATTTCACTTATTTTCTCTCACACACAATTTAGTTGAGGTGTCCTACTCCACAAGATATGAACAAAAAGCTTATTGAATGTTGGTTATTTGCTCGTTTAAACATATTAAGAACTTTTCAAAATCCTCAGTTATTTCTAACATCAGCCCTCCCCCCAAAAAAAAAGAAAAGGAAAAGAGGAAGAAAAACTATCCAACTTCATTTCACTCTGTACTAGGTTAATACAAGCAATATTGTTAACAACTGACTTTATACGTAATATGAAGAAGAAAAAAAGTTTTCTCCAAATTTGATTGGCTATATCAAAAGTAAAAATTTTACTAACAACTTATGTCTCTTAATACATCAAATCTAATGGCAAAGGACTGCAAATTGAATTCACCATATAGTACTGTATCGCCTGAGTTGTTTCATAGGAATGCTTTGAAGTTTGCAAGATGGCTGAGTCCAACTCTTTCTTATCTCTCTCCAGGTCACTCCTGAAAGTAGAATTTTAAAAAGTAGAGAATCGGAAAAGATAGAGATACATGGTAAACAGCATGAAGAATTGTATTCACAATAAGAATACTAGATAATTTCTATAGCCAAACAATGCCTTAGAGAAGTTTAAACTACTAAGAAGTTTGTCAACTGCTGGACTGGGACATTATTGACAGGTTTAGTCACATTATGTTTAGTTCCATAGCTTCAACTATTGGAACAAAGATAAACCATTAGCTCAGACTTCTTTATGTACAAATTACTTTTTATCTCAAGGAAGAAGATAATTTTGAAAGAAAAAAAAAAAAATTGTTTCAACAAATTAAGACTTTCTAGAGCAACAAAAGTATTCAAAATATTCAAAGAGCAGACTCACTAAAGAATATTCTTGAAAACTATATGAAAATGCAGTGTTATCCTGCTGTCCATAGAACATTTGCATAAAAGGCCATGTAATATAGTAAAGAGTATAGCTTACCTCATTTTTTTTAGGTTCCCTAGAATGCGTTGCTGCATCTCTTGAGGAGTTTCTTCCTGGTCGTCCATCCGTGAGGAGGTGGGCGTGTGGATCGGTTCTGGTTTGACAATGATTCAATAAGAGTATGGAGTTTGTATCAGGGACATTTTTGTTTTTCATTATCTAGTTAGGTCCTCTTGGTCTATATTCGCACAGGGTTAGTTTGGTAGGGGTTTAGAGACCTTCAAGCCTTACATTACGAGTCTTTTGTACAAGTTCCTTTAGTACACGTTTTAACGAGAAACACTATTCACATGAAATAGAAAAATGTGGTCTTTATAGACAGGTGGCCTTCCTTTACTAGGTCGCTAAAGCAGTAATTGAGCAATAATTGAGGTAAATAATGTCAACATTCTCCACTCAAGACATATCTATGTCACTGACCTAAAGGAGGCGATGGGATATTCCATCTTTTCCTCGCTTCTTCCAGCTTCTTCTCTTCCTCCTCCAGCTTCAGTCTCTCGTTCGTTAACTTCTCGATCTGCTTCTTGGTCCATGCCTGCTCCTTGGCGTATGCCTCTTGCCTCTGTGCTAACTGCCTCTCTAACTTTAGGTTGTTCTGCTTGGAGCTCAGATCGGGTGTCTTTGGCACTGTCAGAAGAATTATGACATTTCTGGTTACCTATAGTGTAAAAGATTATTTTTTAACACAGGTGCTCCTGTAGAGTTTGCTAATTTAAAAGTGAGATTTCTTCAGCAATATGCACAGAACATACAGTATTTCATGGATTTTCACAGCACTTTTTATGATTATTTTCCAGACTAAGTTTTACTAATCGCTTTCACATTTTCAAATTTTGATTAATCTGTGTCTTTCATTTTGCTCCCATTGCTCAAAGTAACTTGTTATCAAGGTTCTGGGGAAATGTCAAATTTTATTTCGAAAGGTCTATTTACAGTCCAAACGAGACATGACCTTTTAAAATACTAATTTTATGCATTAAAATGCAATGACAGAGATTAATTTACAACATGTCATGGGGCTCTTTCTACCATTCCAGTATTAAATTTGCCTTGAGTCCCCATCCTTTTTTACCATCAATGTTGCCCTTTATTAAATACTTACTGATCCATTTTCTCGGCCTGGTTACATCTCCTTTGAGTGACCCCCCATTGGCACTGGAGGTCTGGAGGGGTGACCTCCGTTGACCTCCAAGGTCAGGGTTGGTGACTTTCAGTGCCTGCAGAGCTTTGGCTTGACCCTGTATCTGTTCACTGATGGTCTGTTTAGGGTTGTAACCATAGTAACCATCCTCCATCCTCCTCCTGTGTTATAAACCAATGCTCGGTGGATTCATCTTTGTTTGATGGTGGCCGTTTTCAATGGCAATTCTGTCACAGCTTAAAAATCCTGGTCTTTCATCAACATCGGTCAAGTTTGCAACATTGAAATCTGGTGGAAATATCTGCATTTAATGGAAAAGGAATGAAAAGTAAAGTTGGCCAGCCACTAAATTACTTTAAGACTTGATAAACTGTAAAAAAGTGTGAAACACATCATACATATTCAGCATTATCATGGTTGAGGAAACCACCATTCACTCCACAGAGAAGTGCTTCAATGCGTCATGTTGTATAGTGTGCTGGAAATTATAATTATTAAAACTAACTAAATTAAGTAGAAGACAAAACAAAATAGAGCTTGCAGAAATAGGTGTGGTCTGGTGTGTGGTTTATTCCAGTCTCTCTGTATCAAGCATGTACAAGTCTCACATGGTATTCAAGTGCACTCATGTGCATTTGTATATAAAGACATTTTCATTATTATCATAGAACATCATGAATTAGTTATGAGTAGGTGTTCTGTAAAGCTAAGCTTGCATGAGGTTTAAATGTTTAATGGCATGCATAAACATAACATGTCACACGCATTCTTTTCCCTCACATAGTCAAAAAAACAACACATGTATGTAAAAATGTAGAATAAAACACAATGGATAGTTTGTCCAGGACAATTTTCAGTGAATGCTTTCTGTATTTTCAGGCAAATATAATATGAACAAAATAACTAGAGAAAGAGAGCCAAAGCCAAGAGTCACTAATTACAGCATGTAAGATTTACAAGTTCTCAAGGGTGATGGCAGGGCAAAAGTATCATTTTTGCCCAGTCAACCAATTTGGAGTGAGAATATCAGGGATCTAAATGTCCCAATACCACACTGCACTAGACAGTGAACTAGCTGTAGGTCTTAAGCCTGCAGGGCGTTTAATACGGTTAAAAACTATACTCGATTCTGCGATCTATATTTTAACTGTGAATCTTATCATAATTTCAAAAAGATTAGTTAATGACTGAAAATGAAAGTTTTATGTTTGACTCCTCTCAATGTTATACTAAGAACCTCTGCAGCCTATAACAGTAATTTCAGTGTTTCTGTTTTCGAAATTCCAGTGTCCTAAACATGGGGGTCCCAAGTGAAGATCATCCACCAAAAAAGAAATTTCGCCAAAGTAGTTTGAAAGATTTGTTCCTCCGTCAACATGGGCAAAGCCAAGGTATTTCAATCCAAATTTATTTTTCAGAGTTAAGATCAACTGTAACCTATTCCTGGGCTAGAATACCGCAACACAAAGAGCAAGTATGAGTGTTATTGAAGTTTTTTTTTTTTTTTTTTTTGGGGGGGGGGGGAGGGGGTGTAAACTCACTGTTAGGAAGTATCTAAATGTATTTTCATGATCATACACAACAGTCTAAAATTTCTGCTATTGAATATATTGATGTTCAATGTAAAATGGAAAAAGGAAAAATACATGTATCCAACTTGCAAAGAAAAAAGAAATCAATTAACTACTTGGATGTTGCGAACATTACATTTAAAAAGGGGTAGTGAGGCAGAGCATTTGGTAAGTACGGGTAGTGAGTTGAATAGTTACGCTGCTATACTATGAAAAAGACTACTTCTTACACTCAGTTCTGGGTTTGGCTAGATACAATTGCTGCATTGCGACTGATCTTGTAGGATATGGATTAGCTCTCTGGGGTATAAATGGTCTTAAATAACCGCGAGCAAGACCATTCAAAATTTTATACATAAGTGCATGGTAATTAATCTATGTTTGACGGATTGTAATTTTAAAGAATCTAGCACAATTTGCACTGGCGTATATTATCTGCATCTACATGTAATCTAGATCTAAATGACAATATTTGTTTTGGCACCTCCGTAATCTCATTAAATTTTTCTTTGTCAGTGATCCCCAAACAGTGGAACAATAATCGATGTGAGGAAGAATTAGAGTAAAATATAAATGAAATAAGTACAAGTTTTGTCAAGCTATGTTAATCCTTCGCAAACATATAAGGGAGTTCATAATCTTTTTGACATCATTGACCTGGGACGACCAATCTAAGTTCTGGTTTACAAGAACACCTAGATATTTAAACTTACATTTTCTACTAGTTTATCATCCATTCTGATCTGTAATTTGAATGGATTCTTCTTTCTTCGACCTGAAAATAACATAACTTTAGTTTTGTCTATAAACAACCAATCCATTTTCATTTAACCACTGATTCTTAGTAGACTCTGCATTAGTGTCTAAAGTTAATCATCAGATTATACACTAACTATACACACAAGCCGGCCTTTCTCTAGCGTTGCGAACTGCGACTGTAAAGTACAACTATAGTCTACATGCTTTTCGCTGAAATTACATATACTTTTTATCTAAAAATTAAACGAAATAAAACTTCAACTACTGTAGTACAAATTGATTGCATTCATCAAGTTAAATTTAATCAACCAACTTACAACTTACCAAAAAACTATGATTTATTGTGTCGTTTCTCTGCTCCGTAATGGCAGAATGTAAGTTGTAACTTAATCCTATTCGCTGCACTTTTTGAAAGGTCACACCTGCACATAACATACACAATACAGCGGTTCAGCGATGGACAGGTTTTAAATTGGCAGTCAAAAGTTGAAATTTTATACCCTGTGGACATTGCCTGACAGCTTGCTGGGGATTGAACTTCAACAAATCTATCCAAGCAATCGATTTCATGTTAGGGTGTCTGGAGAAAAAAATTATTTCACTTACTTCAAAATAATATTAAATTTTCTTTCTGGATTTGAAAAATAATAACCATCAAACTGACAGAAATATGATATTTCATGAAAAATTCCAGTTAATTACTGCAAAATAAGAGAATGAAATCAAACCATTTTTTAGCTTTTTCCTGCCATAGGCTATGTAGTTAAGAAATGGGGGACACACACAAATGCAAATTTTGAGCTTCCAAGAACTGTTACAACTTCATAATTAATGTCAAAAACTTGTCCTTTACATGACCAGATAGGAAATTTTACAATCTTTCTAATGGTATGAATTTTTTCAAGGTTTGAATATCAGATCCAGGGTTTTCCACGACGGCTTTTAACATGTAACGCCGACAGGTTTCGCGTTCAGCCCGACATGTTTAAAATCATGAGCGACAGGTTACAAATTTAAGACACTGAAACAGATCCTTAACAGAGACTCGCACGGAAATTCCCACAATCAATAACTATTAAAACCATTTGAACATACAATAATTTTATAGATCTAGCCTAGATCCACTTATACATGTACAAGCTTATCTGAAGATAACCTTGTACCCCAGACTAGCTTTTACAGGTGAATAGGCTTCCATAGCTTCTGTGTGATCAGCAGGCCTTTTTCCAGTCTAGATCATTCTCATACACGAGGAAAATAATTATTTAAAATTTCACTTTCAATTCTGAATCCCCAAATTTGTGGCACAGTAAGACTAAGAGTTGAAGAGTCCCTGAATCAGGTAATCTAGCAAATTTAATTTAAGAAAATTATGTCTTGCTTAGAGCAATTTTGTTGTCTGTTTTTGACTGCTGCAACATTGAATGTTGGACACAGTCCCACATAGGCAAGGGCCTATGAGTGGCCTAGATCTACCCCGATCTACATTGTTTTTACTAGAAGATCTAGATCTAGGTCTATGCTATTGAAAAAGATGAAAATAGCGAGCAAAATAGGTATAACAAACTCTAGATCTCCATTTAGAGATGCACCGGCACTGGCTCTAAGACTAAGTCAAACTTCGGTCAGTTTTGGACCTTTCAATTTCACTATTCAAATCTCAAGACTCAGAAAATCAGAGTCAGTTGTTCAAAGTAAAACGTGACACGTAACAACCTTAATGGGACTGGCATGCTGTCGATCTGTCGAGCTCGATTCATATTTGTAGGATGTTTATTAAGAATTTCATCTGTAAGTTTTACTCTTTTTTGTTATTAATCATCGTTTCAGTAGAGAAAGAGATTCAAATAACATCTGTGTAACGTACCAGAAACTGCATAAAAGCTCGCCAAGAGAAAATAAATCACGGGCGATCACTCCGTCTCCGATCCAAAATTGATCAACAAAAACTATTAAACAGGGTACGTTTACATGGAAGCGGTTTCAATATGCGAAACTACTTGCTTTGCATGCCCCGCGCTGGATTGGAGTCGGTCGTACACAAAGCATGGCTAGACGGCTTTTGCGCACAGCTAAGAAAGAAATAATGTGCGCAATGCAAACGTACCCGTATCCTAGGTACTCGAATCTCAGAATCTAAAAATGTATATTGCCATGTGCTTTATATGTATATCGATCGTCTGCTCAAGTTTCACTTCTACACAGCAATAATGGCTGTGTTATTAGGTAGAGACACACGCCTGTGACCTACACTTCCAACAATAACAGGCCTACCTACTTCCAGGCTTCCAGACAACAGTGGTGGTAAATTGGGGGGGGGGGGGGGGGGGGGGGGAGAGACCTGGGGCTAACAGTAATACCCCTCCCCCTTAATTACCGGCCTTAATCACTCTCCAAAATCTGCCATATCGTAATTCGATAGTTTGCTCCAGTCGATTTGAAAAAAAAAAAAAAAATCAAGGGGGGGGGGGGGAGACCCAGAGTGGAGTATGAAGTTCTTCTTTTATTTTTCAATTTGAATCTCTAGTATATAAGTTTTGTATGATTTTTTTTCTTCTTCAGAACAAGTACACGCATTTGATATGCATCTCTGACACTGGTAGGCCTGTTCTTATAGGCGACAAATTAGTCACAATTTTCCCTTGTAAGCCTACCCTAGCTCTCTTTAGGTATCCATCCCTATTTCTTCCTTAATCCTATTACTGTTCTATATTCTTGTTGAAATTCTTTTTTAGAATCTAGGACTGTCTATATCCCCCCTCCCTCTCTCTCTCTCTCTCTTTCTCCCTCTTAGATATATAGGCATAGGCCCCTATGACCTACCACTTCTTGATCATATTGCATTTTCATCTCTGCTAAATTAGAACTCCTTAAAATTTTCTTTTAATATCAAGTTATTATCTCCCTCCCTTTCTCACTCTTCCTCTCTCTGATAGGGCCCATCATTTCCTCAATGATATTGCTTCACTGCATTTTGCTTATGGTGTATCTCATCTGAATTAAAATAGAAGAAAACTTGGCATATATTCCTTCTCTTCATTCATTAATCACCACATTTATTATTTGTTTGAATAGTTCAATTTTCTTCATTACTATAATCAGTCCTTTTAAGAAAAAGTAAAAAACAACCCAAAATACTTCTTTAACCATCCTGAAAACAAAATGGCAAGCCCCAAGGCAAGCTAACAGGTGCACCTGTCCGTTATTAATCAATAAATTGAAACAGATCAGAATTAGGTGCTGACGACAAAAAAAAAAATAAATAAAATAAATGAATAAATAAATAAATAAGATAACTAGATAAATAAATGAATAAACAAATGAATAAATAAATAAAGGGGCACATCAACATCCTTGTGTTAAAACATTTATTCAAAAAAGTAAAGAAAGATAATACACATAGAAGTGCATATTGTGATTGCATAATATATTCAGATATACCAAGTTTGTGTAGGACTGAGACAGTGTTGGTGTTAATCAGAGCAAAGGAAGAACAAGAGAGAAATAGTGAGAAAATAGACAAAAATAAAGATTGAGTTGGAGTAAAGAGATATACGGGATAGAAAGAGATATATTTGTTAACAACAAAAACATTCCAAATCCTCTTCCCAATATCTTACACAAAGAGAAATGAAAATAAATAAAGATCAAAACACGAAGTATAATTTCTAATATTAATAAAACCATATCTTTTTTTTGTCTGTACATACAAAGATATAAACTTTCTAGAACCAAAATACAACAGTAAAATAAACAAATAAACAAAATCATATACTAGTACTTGAATCAAATGATAAGTTTATAGACAAGCAAATAACCAGTTGTCACACACTGAACAAATATGTGTAACCCATTTGGTTTTTTCAATGCAAAACAGAAAACTGAATAAATGATACAAGCACTTCATAATTGATTAAAATGCAACAATGGAGCAATATTGCTAATTTCCCTGTTCTATTGAAGAAGTACATAGTTTTTTAATGGTTGCTATTTTCCCTGCATATTTAACTACTTTTAGGGGTTGCTCTATTGCTCTATGTACTGAACAATTTTTGTAGAAATGAAAATCTGTTTCCTCCATAAATAACAATAGCTACATTTATAACACCCATGCAGCCACCCATTGGGATGCTCAAGGCATCTACAAAAAACTATTACCCTTGCTTTAGCTCAACTGCCCTAAAGGGTGTTGAGAGCTGAGAGTATTCCAGGAATTTCTTCCTACCAAGTAAAGCTTTACTACACCTGTGTTGAGAGAAGCAAACGTTAATTAATGTCTTGTCGTATGACATACAGCCCTGGAAAATTATATTAGACCAAGCTAATATTATAAGGGTGTTATGCTACAAACTTTAGAAAAAAAAAGATTTTTCTTTATACTTCCTTGAATGAATAACATATTACAGCAATTGTACCTTGCTATTATGGTATTTTTCCCCTTCTTACCACAAGAATAACATCAGTAACCTTTCTTGGTCTAATAATTTTTTTGCAACAGCTGTAAGTGACAAGACTGCAACTCAAACTATCTGATCAAAAGTCTGGAGAATTTTAAGGTATGGTGACACTAAATCATGACACCTCTGATACTTCTGCACGTTCTCTAAACATATATCTCCCTGAAAATAAAGAACCTGAAGAAAATATCAAACCAACATTCATGTAAAAAAGAAAGCAGCATATATAGTGTATAACGGGGAAAAGTTGTAATTAAAAATTGTAATGCCCTTATTGCAAACTATTCAACTTGAAACTTTGTCTAGAAATACAAGGTGACTAAATATTCAATTCTCCTGTAAACAAGTAATCAAATTGTTACAGCTCGAGAGAAAGTTGCAAATATTATTTGCTGCTATGCCAGGCAGGCTGAGGATCATCAGAATTAATTCTGCAGAAGTTCAAGTACAAAACAGTCGAGTGCAATTTAGGTTAATTTAAAGGTTAGATTTGAGATTAGGAGAATAATGTATTTACAAGCGTACACTTAAAGAGTGCTCACCGTGCTCACAAACAAAATGTAATACAGTGTACTTGCAACCAAACTTCTTCCTTTTTTTTCTTCAAATACCCTGCAAAATAAATATAAAAATTTACAAGTATCAGTCTGGCAAACCTGAACACATTACTCTGCGACTTTGGAGTTTAAAACATGGTTTACTATACAGTGCAAAGATTTCAAAAGGATAATTGTGACCCCATCCATCGCTAGGAAAATTGTGACCCTATGCAAAACAGTACAAAAATAGTATTATGTCACCTTTGAATATAGTAGTACAGGAAACAATCTGAAAATACCAAATAAACCAACAACTCAAATTACACATCTTTGAAGAATAAATAAAACTTACAGTTTTGTTTCAGCACATGAATGATATGTTTTTATAAGAATATACCAAAATAATACTTTAAATACCTCTAAGTACTAAAATACAGAGGTTTTGGAAAAGGTCCTTGTTTGCAACCTAACCTTGACTTTAAAAAATCAACATGTAAATCTAAATAAAAATTGAGAATGGTTCTGATGTCATATATGTTTTACCAGTATTGTTCATACTTATATGTCCAATTTGCTCATCACAGCACATGAATTATACATTTGCTTGTCAAGAGTCAGATGGGTATTTAACAGATTTTACGCTTTGAGCGCTTAGCAGACGATTTGGAAAACAACTTCTTTTCAAAGCTCCTATACAGTAACATGCCTTAGGTTGTCACAGTATCGAAAACTGCCGCATATCAAGTTGATTATTGATCATCCTGCAGATGCTAAGACATGCTCTGAAAAACTCTTAGCATGCAAACAAACTGCCTGTACACCGAAATAACAAAAGTAATACAAGGGCAATGAAAGGAATATCATTTCCATGGGATTAAATGAATTTAGTTTCAAGGCAAACGAGTGATAAATATGAAATATCTCCTTAAAGATGATCGATACATGCATCATAAAAACACCTAAATGTAATTTGTCATGAAAATCTGTCTAAATTAAGATAAGAATCAATGTGCTGTTGTTCAGGCCAACAGATCACTCATTACTTGGTAAAATCTTTTTTTCTCTCTCTCTCTTTCTTTCTTCATTGATATAATGGAATAATAAAAATCTCCTGCACAAAAAGGACTTCAATTTGGCAACTATTTTTAAATACTTACATAGTGCTATCAAGTTTCAAGGTAACTGGATGATACGAGATTGACACCAGTTCTGGTATTAATATTGATGTGGTAGAACATATCTGTTTCAGAGGTATATCATCATTAACATTACATTTACAAAAATAAATAAATGACATTTCAAAATTCAAACCTAAAGTAATAAAGTTAATCTCCTAAGGAGTCCTACCCAATGTAATAAAGTTAATCTCCAACTTAATACGTGCATGCATTTTAGTTTATGAGGTGCACTTACTGTTAGTATGCAACCCATATTCCCTATAGTACACTGGAGACTCCTTTATAGTTTAGACTCCAACACACTCAAATATTAAAGATTTAATGGTGACCCTACAAAGCTTTGATGCATCACCAAAATAGCATATCCCAGAGCCTAAATATGCTATTGCAATTGGCACAAGCTGGCAACTGTACGGTTATAGCCAAACTCAGCATGCTAATCCTCGACTCTCTAGAGCTCGATGGCATACAACCCTAAGAAAGCTTTGTATTTGTTAAGTTCAGTTTAGCTCAAGATGTTTCACACTTGATTCAACTGCATTAAGGTAGCTTACAAAAGATTACTGGTAAATAGAATTCTTCTATGCACTATAACAAAGTCATTTTGTCTGCTGATTAAGAATCAGAAGGGCGTTAACTCTATGTAAAGTACATGTACAAATGCATATGAGTTAATGCCCTTCCAGCTCTCATGCTCTAGCCAATGTAAGGATTCACTGTCCTTCAGCAATAGCTGGCCACTATAAGGTTATAGCCAAAGTCAACATGTTATTCCTTGATCCTCTACAGCTCAGTGGTAGACATCCTCAAGTGAAAGCACATTATTTGTTTGTCCACTTTAGAGTTTACTTCAAGAAGTTCCACACAAGAGTCGACTGAATCAAGGTTGATGCGAAAACATGAAATGGTCTTCTTTCATGCACTGCAAGATAGTCACATACTCTGACCAACGTCGGGAATCGCTCTCCTTGAAGCACTTGATGGCCATCAACATAAGATCCTAGTCAAAGTCAACGTATTAATTTTTCCAGCGCTTGATAGCAGATATTATCGAGAATGCGTGGCATTCGCTCATCACTGAGAAACTATTTCGTGCTGAGGATCAATACTGCATCACGCTAGATTAGCAAAGAATAAATAGCGTAATAAGGCTTCCATGTGCTACTACCAAGTCATCTGGATGATATGTTCCAGCCAAGTCATGGTTTGCTATTCTTCTAGCACTTGATGGCCCACCATCATCACAGGGTTCTATCCAGCTGAAGTCCTTATCTGCTTTTCGTCTAGCTCTCAAAAAGGCAGTCATCATAAGGGTAGGCGTTGCATTTGCTCGTACGTTATGAAGAACTGATGGGGGCACGTAGAGTTAAGGTTCAATAAGTCATTCTGGCATTCAAATATAAGTCTAAGATGTGTTTCTTTTCAATGATTGTAATGATTACAAACTTATAACAGAGTGTTTGTCTTTCTCAAGAAAGACCTTATACTTGAAATTGTGACTTTTTGGTGCATCTAGTTGGTCTAGGATTGAATCAATAATCAGTCTTATTCAATTAGCTGTAGCTTTGAAAACTGTAAGAGGAACACATAGGCAAGGCTTATTTGTTCTGATGAAAGTAAAATATGTTTTTGCCTTTTTTATTACTGTAAAACCAAAAAATTTCCATAATTGATATCAGCTGTCTTTGCGTTCAAAAAATTAAACGTTGTAATTCAATAATTTTGCAAATTTGAACAACTCATTAAATCTGTGTAAGTCTCCAGGTTTACAGTACACTGTTGCAAATTCAAAATTGCTTTGGGGAAACATGAAATTCTGCACGAGTGGTGGAGCCTAATCCCATAGCTGTACGCTTTCACACGTACGCTCCCATCTGATCTAAAAGTTATGATATCGATATCATATGTGATACATATTCCCTTTCAAAATATTTCTATTGAAAGGAATAAAACTCCATCAATTTGTAGCCAAGGTTTTGAAAACTATGTGTGAAAAAAATTACATCAAATTCTATTCTATAAGAGAGATTTATAGCAACAAGTGAATCATATATTCTTTGGCTCATTTACGAGATGATAAACAATCAAAGGATACAATGATGTTCCAGGGGCCAAGACGAACCCAGGTTGGTACAAATCCCTTGTAGAGAGCGATGAATCCCTCATATTTAGCAGTCTGAAATAGAAAAAAATAATACCAGAAGGTATATATGGTTAAAGACAAAGTGGAGTTCTGGTCATGCCATTATATTGGGGAAGAAACTATCTCAAAGCAATTGGGAAAGGTTGATCATGGTGCCATTGCATAAAGACTTACTATTATAGTAACTTTGCCATCAATGGTAACTACCATGGTAACGTTGCTCAAGAGCCAATCAAAATCCAGTATTCCATGAAAAGTTACTATAATAGCAAAGTTACTACAATAGCAAGTTTTATGCAACGGCACCCATGTCTACATAAGAATTGGTGTATACTGTGAGGTTTTGGAATCATCAAAATGATAAGAAATAGACCCAATCTCGCTGAAAAGCACATGCACTCCAAACATAAATGAGTATATGGGACTGCACACACACGTGGCATGAATGTTTGGCCCGAACACTTCGGCTAATTCTCGTCATATTTCAAATATGGGGGCATTTGAAGTGCAATCCTTTCAAGGGTACATTTCTACTATGAAGTTCTTCCAAACTTACATAAAGGGAATAAGAAAGCTCCCAAATTATTTTGCACCTTTCCAAGAACTCAACCTTCTTTTTAAAGGCAGGTTAAACTTATGGTAAGCCCCAAAAAGCAATCTGTCATGTTGCTTTCAATTTAATTGATGACTATAAGATACTCAAAAATCTTCCTAGGTAGGGTGATAAGTGAACGAAACGTAAGAAATAAATGTAGATCCCTGGGCCCCCGTTTCATAAAACTTATAATCAGTAACAACTTCCACAAATCTATGACAAATTTGCTCTCAGCCAATCAGATGTAAGGATTTCAGTAGCTTATAAGTGTTATTGTAACTTGTTATGGATAACAAGTTTTATGATGCAGGGCCCAGGTCATAATCTACTTTGTCTTTCCTTCTCCTTTACTCTGTCAAATCTTATCATGGAAGTGGCTTTTCAAACTTTGTCTAAGTCAAAAAGTATGACATTTTAGTCAATCTACATCACTGGAAAGATATACAAAAAGTAAGCTTTAAACAAAATAATGATTTAAGAAATAGCAGGGAACTGTGAAAGTCTATGGTCGAAAAATGGATTTTCTTTATATGATAATGTACTCCTATTATAGTTGCTTAAACTAGAATTAATAGGTAAGAGCAAATTCCCTAACTCTTTAACCTCATTCAGTGAAATCATGCACTCTGTTAGGTTTCATAGGTAGTTTGACATAAAAAATTTGAAACTACTGCAGATTTTACAACATCAAAAGATTGTCACACAATTTCTTTCATTCTACAGCAATAGATTATACAAACCTTCAGCAAGCAGTCGATAGAATTTGTGTACACAAAGTTCTTTGATGAACTGACCACCCCTTTCCTCAGATTTCGCTGGTTCATCAACCTGGTTCTCACGACATCAACAGGGTTGGACAGGATGGCACCAGCTAAACCTGCTGCAAAGCTTGATCTGTAAAGTGTGAAAGCGAAGATTCATGCTGATTGGCATCTTACTTGCTACAGTAGAACGTTATCACATAAAAAAAGATGATGCTAGGACATCTACCCTTGGACCATCATCTCCAAGAAAACCCATTGGACAGTATCTTCTTGGTCGACTACCTCCTAGAACAACTACCTCCTAAAACAATTACTCCCAGACAACTCATACCTAGTACCTTCCCCCACAAAAAATACCCTAATCAGCTGTAGGTTGTTGTCGGGGGGGGGGGGGGGGCAATTGTGTGGGGTAGTCATCTCAGCATGATAGGGTAAGGGATAATTTTCTGCAGGATAAATAGGTCAGAATTAATCACAGGCAGTTTCTCTCAAAGTGCAATCCATTACTAGAAATCGGCTCCAAGTGTAACTGAATTATGTTTGATTCATATCATTTGTAGTTGCACTTTTAATACCACAAATAAAATATACATTTGATATCTATCATTCATTTTAAGAAGCAGCATTATACATGTTCACATAGTATACAAGTGAATGTAGTCGAAGATCATAGAGGAAGAAAATTAATGTGGTTGAAAAGAATATGGAATTGGAGACACCCATCTGTCACTTAGCATTTGATATTGATTCCAAACCAGCAGGAAAAAAAAAACTAATGCCAGTTTACTTGCTGTCTCTGTGGTCAAAATCAAGATTTGGACTTTTAACCCTTTCAGGACAGGAATTGATCACATTTTGTTCTTCAAATTGGCAACAATATTTTTCCTTTAGTAATATATGGTTCTATTAAAATGTAATGTCTTTGAAAACAACAAACATGGTGAAAATTTTGTCAACAAGTTTTAAAAATTGCCAATTTGGATTTAAAAAACAATGACTTTGAACCTCTCAATGTTGCCAATTTAAGGATTTTAAAGCTTATCCTCCTTTTTAAAATTCCTCGCATCAAACGCAATATGGTAATGCAATACAAATGGACATACTCAGTGTGTGCATGAATTTTTGCTCTTTCTACTCATGCATCTGGTATATTTTTTAAAGCTCTGGATCAAAGGTTATTGAGCCAAACCACAAAATGTGGTCAATTGTCTCGAAAGGGTTAATATGAGACAGCATTTTATACATTCACATGGTACATACAAGTACATGGACATATGGCTTATGATCATAGACAAAGCAATGACATGGTTGTCATGAATACAAATTTGGCGACACAACTCTTATCATTTTTTTTATTTGATATTGATTTAAAGCCAATGGAATAAAAATCAACTGATTACTCAGATTCTGTGGTCAAGATCATGGTTTGGCAATTATGATTTTGAGAGGCAGCATTTTATGATTTTGAGAGGCAGCATTTTGAATGTTTACCTCATAAATGTATGTTTTGGTTGGATTAGGTCTTTATCTAATCTACATACTTGTTGTTTTGTTGTTGTTTTACATACTTTTGTCTGTAAAGCACTTTGAGAACCATTTCTGTGTTGAATTGCACTATATAAACACATTATATTAATTACTATAAATTTAAGAGCATATGGCTTATGATCATAGACAACACAGTGACATGGCTGTAATGAATACTGATTTGCAGACACACGTCTGTCTTTTGGGAAATGACATTGATTTCAAGTCAACTGAAAAAAAAAAATCAATGCCAATTACTTGGTCTCCGTAGTCACAAGCTTTGTCTCTGTCTCAATACTGTACGGAAACTCAGACATAATTGAAAATAAGTAGGCTCCACTCTATATGGGTCAAGGACCTTGGGTCCAGTCTCATCTACAGTCACCACCTTCATGTTGATAGCAAGCTTTCATACTAAGCCCTGCCTATGGAGTTCTACATAGTCTTTAAAGGGTACCAATCACCAAAAAATATTTTACTCTGTATGTTAGAGGTTCCATGTCATTCTACTATATTCCAAATATGGGCTTCGAATATCACTTCTATATAGAGATATTACAAGTTTAACAAGGGAATGAGTAAATTACGCAATGCGTAATAAATGTCCCCGCCGGAAGTGCAGATCTGTGGAAATTAACTAGCCTGAACCTTAAAACTTCAGTGAAAAACTTTAGTGAATAAAATAATAATGTTACTGCATGCAAAAGAAGAGAATACCAACAATGCATGTATACAACTGAAATATAAAACATGAAAACATTATGAACCTTCAGCCATTTTGAATAAATTTGCATAAATTTGCATGAATAATGAATTTCAAAATTCTGTGTAGAAGTTTGGAAGCCCCCACCCAGCCGTATCAGATAAAACAATCGGAATAAAAATCTGATGTGAAATAGAGGAGAAGTAGCATTTTTCGTCAATTTTGAATAAATTTGCATAAATTTGCATAATTAATGAATTTCAAAATTCTGTGTAGAAGTTTGGAAGCCCCCACCCAGCCCTATCAGATAAAACAATAGGAATCAAAATCCGATGTGAAATAGAGAAGTAGCATTTTTCGTCAATTTTGAATAAATTTGCATAAATTTGCATAATTAATGAATTTCAAAATTCTGTGTAGAAGTTTGGAAGCCCCCACCCAGCCCTATCAGATAAAACAATCGGAATCAAAATCCGATGTGAAATAGAGGAGAAGTAGCATTTTTCGTCAATTTTGAATAAATTTGCATAAATTTGCATAATTATTGAATTTCAAAATTCTGTGTAGAAGTTTGGAAGCCCCCACCCAGCCCTATCAGATAAAACAATCGGAATCAAAATCCGATGTGAAATAGAGGAGAAGTAGCATTTTTCGTCGATTTTGAATAAACTTGCATAAATTTGCATAATTAATGAATTTCAAAATTCTGTGTAGAAGTTTGGAAGCCCCCACCCAGCCCTATCAGATAAAACAATCGGAATCAAAATCGGCCAAGAAATGACGAAGAAGTAGCATTTTCTAACATTTGAGCACACACGGACAGACGGACGGACGGACGGACGGACACACACACACACACACACACACACACACACACGCACACACGTACGGAGCCCGTTTCATAGTCCCCTCGCGAACTTCGTTCGGCGGGGACAATTATACTCTCTATAAGCATAAAAGCGACTCGTGAGTAGACTATGTAACGCACCCGTACGCGCTCGCCAAAATAAGGGCTCGCGCAAAACCCAACTCAGAAATTTGGTTTTGCTCGAGCACCTTAATGTTATCCTTTATTTCCTTCATACTCCTAAACTGCTGACCTATAGAATTTCAGATAAAGTTCTTTGAGGTTAATTTTATACTTTCTAGCAGTATAAAAATTCTTTTTTCAGGTGATTGGTACACTTTAAATACCAACCATCCATTTTGGGAAATGGTTAGAACATATGATTAAAATCTAAACATAAAATGGGTATAGGTGAACCTTGTCACAGAGAGCACTGTAACAACAAATTCTCATTATAACAAAGTAATTTAAAAGTACAATTTTTTTTACACTCCGTTTTTTCTTTCGCCCTGATAATAACAGGTCACAATATAGCAAGATGATTTTCTTGGTTCCAATGAGTTTGTTGTAAGAAATTTGATCAACATTTACGTCCAGTTAAAAATTAATATTTGTTTTTTTTTAAAGAATAAATTCTATTCATACTGCATATGGATAACCATTGAATAATAAACATTGAAGTAGCATGTGGACAAATTTTCAAGGAATTCCTCATCATGTTCATCATCCATTAAAATTGTGCTTCTCATCACCTGTTCGACAGATTGCTCAATACATGTATAGGCATTACCAAAAGTTTAAGAGTACCTTTTACTTCAGTGTGACTCACACAGCAGGCATGCTGTGATCAATTACTATATACCAGACCAGCTTGATCAAAAGTAACAGGTGTATCATGTACTTACAAGAAGTGTAGTCTGACGCTATCCTCCATCAGCCTCCTGTCTAGTACTGTCTTTTTACACCAGTCATACACCGGCAGTGCTACACCAGCGACTATGGCTACTCTCTGAGCAGTTGGGACAACACCCTGCAGGTATAAACAATGGGCATTTGGTTAGTGTCTTTTTACACCAGTCATACACCGGCAGTGGTACACCAGCGACTTTAGCTACTCTCTGAGCAGTTGGGACAACACCCTGCAGGTATAAAACAATGTACATTTGGTTAGTGTCTTTTTACACCAGTCATACACCAGCAATGCTACACTAGCAACTATGGCAACTCTCTGAGCAGGTAGCACTACATCCTACAAATATTAACAATGTGGAGTTGGTTAGTGTCTTTTTACACTAGTCATGTTACACTTAATGCTACGGCAACCCACTGAGGAGTTGGGACCACATCCTACAAATACAAATAGTTAAACTTTATTTTTACACCAGCCAGAAACTGGCAGTTGCTGGGATGACACTCTGAAATTGATACTTATCATTTATTGTTCAATGCATTAAAAGATGAAATTTGCTCTCTTTTTCTTTTTTTTTGGGGGGGGAGGGCTTTTTTTGTTTTTGTTTTCTAAGAGCTTTTCATTAACAAACTTAAGATTTAAAAAAAAAACTTCCCCACAAATTTAAATATTTGAGAGAAATATGTCATTAGGTATATTTTTTTAGTAATACAAAACATATTGGCTGGATATTTCATGGATATTTCATTATAGCCCCCAAAATAAAAAAAAATTAGTTCTCCTAATCAAAGACATAAAATTATAAATGGGTAGGTTGCACCGGGAATTTAGCCCTCTTTTCATTATAATCCAAAAATAATATTGGAATATCTATGTTTCTGACATAAGGGTTAACATAATGTTAAGTGAGCTTCCTTCTCATGACAATAATATTTTGCTTACCCTCCATAGACCTTTGGTGCCTTCCTGTTGGAAAATGGTGACAAATGAATTGAACATTCCCCCAGCATTGGCAAAGCTTGCACTCTGGGCCTGCATTCGCACCTGGCATGGAGAAACAGACAAACAGAGGGAAATTTGACATTTGAATAACCTTCGGTGATAGTGCAGTGCATTCCTGGGCCCCCGTTTCATGAAACTTGCTTTCTCTGACAATTTACAATAACTGTTATAAGCTACTGAAAGCCTTGCATCTGATTGACTGAGAGCAAATTTGTCGGTAAAAATCACTGGCAAGACACTTGATGAAAAGTTTCCCAGGTTGACCCTTTTGACGATTTGCATCACCAAAAATAAACTCTGTACCTACTATCTTGTAACCAATTTTGGGGGTCTTTTTTCATGAAAACTGAAACATATACACTGTATTGTAAAGTTAGATGTAATGGAACACTGTTTAGAGCAAGATAAACAATAACAAAATATCACCATAATGTCAAAGAATGTCTTCATTAATCAGTGACATATTTTGGAAAGCTTGGGGGTACTGTAAGGATTAAAGGTGATGTTTCATAACCAACCTCCATAATGCAGTGCAAAGTGGTACTAAAGGAATAATCCACTATAACATTTAAATACTTATTCTTCATAAATTCAGTATGGTCTCAGCTCCATGTTATACCCATGTCTACAATACAGAGGGGGGGGGGGGGGGGGGGGAGTGGGGGTGATCTACATGTACTATTTTTAGCGGGCAGTGATGAATAGATCATCCCCTACTAACAAAATATAATTATGCATCTCCGCCACTGTGCATGTGAGCCTCATACAGGAAGCCAACACAAAGAAGTCTAAGCCAATTTACTTAAATATCTTGCTATAAAGCTCACGTAACCATAACATGGAATACAAGCCCCGAGGAATTTTCATTATCTGGCAACAAATACGTTTGAGTCAGAATGAGAATGTAAAACTGTATTTTTGCTGACACAGTAAAATTCCTGGAAAATCCCAGGATTAGAGATCGTTGAAAAAGAGCTCAACAGCTGTTTTCCTCTGTATTCAAAGTTACTGGTTCAGAACAAAAGGGACTCTTGGATAGTTTGTTGCATTGTTACTACATGTGAAGGGGGTAAAGCTGGCAACATTCAATATTAACTTGGGGTATATGAGAGGGAAATTGCAGTAGGGTTGGTAAAAGTCACAGGAGTCAATGAGTGATTTTTAAATCATGTGTCCACCAAACACATGCATTTCTAAGAAACTTTTAAATGAAGTTACCAGAGAGAAAAGAGAAAAGAGAGGGGGGGGGGGGTCAAAACTGCTTGCACACACATCAACCGTTCACAATATCATTTTGGATCTGTTTACCCCCCCCCCCCCCCCCCCCCCCCCCCCCCCCCCCCCCCCCCTTAAAATTCATATAGAAGGTTAAGGTTTTAAATAGATTATGGTTATAGTTAACTAATAGGGGCCTTAGTTATATTAATTTTGTCAAAGATATAGGGCTCGGTTTAGGGTTGCAAAATTTGGGGGTATTAGGTTAGGATTAGGGTTAGGATAAGGGTTAGGCATAGTGTTTGGTCCAGGGTTGAGGCTAAGAATTTGGTTAAGAAGTAGGATATTGACCCTGGATCAAATGTCACCAGAGCATGTGTTGTACAACCGACTCTCATCCTACCTTGAGTACATCGGTGGGGTTTGCTATTGCCGATGCGATGACTCCAGCCGTCATCCCGCAGAGCACGTTGACGGGCAGTGTCTCGTTCTCCGGGTTATCTACCAGGATCCTCTTGAAAGAATGGTAGCAGCCTATCTTGATGGTTCCGTACACAGCCTGTCTCAGTACGGCAGGCCGGATCCTAGCGAGAGGAGGCAATGGGAGCAAACCATTGGAATATTTGCTCAAGGAAGGCAATTTAGAGACAAAGTTGAGTTCTGGGCCCTGTTTCATAAAACCTGTCATCAATGACAAGTTCCAATAACTGTTATAAGCTACTGAAATCCTTGCATCTGATTGGCTGAGAGCAAATTTGTCGGTAAAAATCACCGAAAAGACACGTGATGAAATGCTCCCCCTGGTTGTGCATTTACATCACATTGTGAAAGCAACTCTCTGGAAGCGATTTGGAAAGGTTGATCATGTCTACATAAGAAATGGTGTATATGTGTGTGTACATATATACTGTCAGAATTTGAAAGCATAAAAAATGATAAGAAATTGACCCAATTTCACTGAAAAGCACATGCACTGCAGTATGGGTATACAGGACTGCACACACATATGGCATGAATGTTCAGCCCGAACACTTCAGCTATTTCTTGTCATATTTTGAATATCAGGGCAATTGAGGAGCGATCCTCTTAAGGGGACATTTCTACTACATGTATTAGATGTTCTTCCAAACTGACATAAAAGAAATGAAAAAGCTCACAAACTATTTTTCACCTTTTCCAGAACTCAACCTTCTATTGAATTACATGTAAGTTGTCAACCATTTTAAAGCACTATAGCAAGAAGAGCACTAAATACAGCTCTGGTACTTAGTAATAGCTTGAGGAATTCAGTATTATTTGGCAGAAGAAAAAAAATTGGGAGTCTGAAATACAAGAATACTAGAGGTCTTCTTTCTTTTCTTTCTCTCTCTCTCCCTCTTTCTTGGTGATTACTTCAGCATTTTCCACTCTCTCTCTTTGTACCTTCCTCTTCTCTCTTCCTCTCTCCATCTTTCTTGGTAATTTCAGCATTTTCCTCTCTCTCTCTCTCTCCCTCTTTCTTGCCGATTATGTCAGTATTTTCCTCTCTCTCTCTCTCTCTTTGTACCTTCCTCTTCTCTCTTCCTCTCTCCATCTTTCTTGGTAATTTCAGCATTTTCCACTCTCTCTCTCTCTCCCACTTTCTTGCCGATTATGTCAGTATTTTCCCCTCTCTCTCTCTCTCTCTTTGTACCTTCCTCTTCTCTCTTCCTCTCTCCATCTTTCTTGGTAATTTCAGCATTTTCCACTCTCTCTCTCTCCCTCTTTCTTGCTGATTATTTCAGCATTTTCCTCTCTCTCTCTCTCTTTGTACCTTCCTCTTCTCTCTTCCTCTCTCCATCTTTCTTGGTAATTTCAGCATTTTCCACTCTCTCTCTCTCTCCCTCTTTCTTGGTGATTACTTCAGCATTTTCCTCTCTCTCTCTTTTTGTACCTTCCTCTTCTCTCTTCCTCTCTCCATCTTTCTTGGTAATTTCAGCATTTTCCACTCTCTCTCTCTTTGTAATTTCCTCTTCTCTCTTCCTCTCTCCATCTTTCTTGGTAATTTCAGCATTTTCCACTCTCTCTCTCTCTCTCTCTCTCCCTCTTTCTTGCTGATTATTTCAGTATTTTCCTCTCTCTCTCTCTCTCTCTCTCTCTTCGTACCTTCCTCTTGTCTCTTTCTCTCTCTCACACTCTCTTTCCCTTATCTCTACCTACATGTACCAGTATCTGATACATGTACTGATTCGCTCTCTTTCTTTTCCTTTCTCTTTCAAGTGCACTTGTCCCTCTGGCAATCTTACCCTGAGTACAGAGCCACGATGCCCTCCTCCTTGGCAATTCTTGTGAGGGCATGGAACATTCCCCGGTACTTCAGCTCTCGAAAGCTTGCCTCCATCTTCTGGCCCTGCACTTGAAGTCTTGTCTTCGTAAGGTCGAGTGGAAAAGTCCCTATAGGGGGAAAAATAAAGTATCAAAGTAACGTACTGTGGCCCTGCCTGGCTGCCAATAAAGTCAATTTCTAATGTTTAACATTTGATACAAAATAGGTTTCATTTTTTTCAAAATGAGTTCCATTTATAAAAAAGACCTATATTGTATACAATACATGTAGTATGAACTGCCATTTTGCATGATTGAAGGGTCATAGAAAGTGAAACAATTGCATTGAGGGCAATGAAGATATTTTTAGTGAAAAATTCCCAGATTAGACTGGATTAGATTGGATTGGACTGGAGTCTACTCTTTACGCTCAGTGTAAAAATTATGTCTTTTTTTTGGGTTCAACGGGGCTCTATTTGAATTTGCCATACAAGTATGCAATTCCTCTGTGGCAGTCTTGAGGAATTTTTTTTCTTTTTTTTTTAACTCTTATACTCTGCCAAGGGTATTAATTAGCTCTCTTAAAAATTTTACCAAAATGTAATTAATGCTTACTTTTCTAATGTCTGCACTTCATGAACCATTTTTTATTTCACAAAGTATTGTGTACAAAACTTGTAGGAAATTTATTACCATTTCTTATGAAACCAAACATTATTACTTTACCCAATGTTATGCATAAGAATTATTGAAAATAACATTTGAGTTTCTTTTTTGTCCATTATATTTTGGTTTCTCATTTGTTTACTATTGTTTAATGTTGAAATAAGGTAATACATTTTTTTAAACTCTGCAATTTTCTCTGAAATTTTATATGACCAGTAGCATATAATTATAATCATATATTTTAAATGCTTGATTTATGCTCAAAATGTTAATATACATTGACCACCATATACCTTTCCTGTGGTTGAGCAATTGGAGAATGAAAATGAAAATGATATCTGTCACATATACGTACGATCGGCACTGAAAGAGTTAAGAGATTGGTTTTAGTTTCCAGGGTTTGTTTTAGAAAAATGCCTTACAAAAAAGCACATCTGCTTAAATCTCTCTGAACTGCCTAACAAATGAATCTAAGCTATTGTGCTTATATTTCTTTGTTACACAGTCTACAAAAGATCTGTCTGGAGCTCGGTAAGTTGCTCACCCCTGCCGAGTAATTTTTCCCCCCTGCTGCAAGGAATGAATTCAAAAGCTTACAAGTATATTTCTACATAAATACATTTGAAAACCTGTCAGTCTCAATTTATCTAGGCCTACACAGAAGCTCCATTAAAGTACATTGCATCATTGCATGTATGTTGATTTGTTTAGGTTTATCCAGGCTTACGTTCAGTGATGCATGCATGCATTTACCCCATACCCTGGAAATGTAGCGCGGCCATTGTGACCTCCTGACTTATAATCAATATAAAAATGGGAAGGCTGCCCTTTCAAGCACAATACACATGTACATGCTCAAGGTCTGATATCTGCTGGTTCAATATAAGCATTGCGTATTATAAACAGCTGAGTGTCTAATCTGATATACAGGTCTACTACTGTGCAAAGCTTAGAGGGCACAAGTACCGAAGGCCTAAGTAATGACCTTCTGTAAATAGAATGTACATGTGACATACATGAGCCCATTCCACTATCAGTATGCCGGGACATATGAGTAAGGCATCTCTTCACAGGTGGATGCTCACGTACGCTTAAATACATTACATTTTTTTTTTTTAATCACTTTTAAAATAAATTCAACATTTAATATATGTACTGTACAAAGTAAATGGATAGTTGACTGATTTATATAGATATGTTCATGTTTATGGTGTTTATCTTCTCTCTCTTTCTCTCTCCCCTAACCCTCTCTCATTTTTCTCTAACCCTTGACAACATAAGATTTTCTCATTTCTTGAGAATTTTATTTGATTTACCATATCAGTTTAATGGTTCAATATGCATACTTGTTGATTTTTATGTTGATTACTCATGTATTTCTTATGAATACTTTGTTTTGCAAGTCAAACAATTTGAGCTCTTTAGCTGCATGTTTTATGTATTTTTTATGACAATAAACCAATACAATTACAAAATCATTCACAACATTATGAAATGTACACTGTAGGTATCTGCATGACGACACTGCCAACAAGAGTATAAGGAATTCCCATGTGTTTGGTGACCTTGAGTTTCAATAATTCAAGCTTTCTTTATTCTTTGTGAATTGTGAATTTTTCCATTAAAATAAAAGCTTTCTATTAACTGTTTCTTGATGATTCGTTTTAATCTATGAAGGTATAACTTAGTCCTCTATAAAAACAATTTAGCTCTGTCAAGAGAAAACTATCAATTTTTAATGGATCACTGAACAAGGAAGTCTAGAATAAGAGAAGCCATGATATATGACATGTAGATGTATCTGAAGTGTACTCAATAGACTGCCACTCACATCATAAGGATGTGATAAACATCGACACCAGCAATCCTAATCTTAAAAAATAAGCTCCAGAATAAACTACGGGCGAGGGCCCCTGGTTATTTAAACCAAATTAGCCTACATGTACACAGGCTTCCAAATAGATCTACCCCCCCCAAAAAAAAAAAAAAAAAAAATGGAAAAATGGAAAAATGGAAAAAAAAATGAAGGAAAACAATATATCAAAAAATTAATGAATAAAAATAAATAAAACAAATAATAATAAATTAATAAAAATAAATGAATAAATGAAATTTAGAAAACCTAAAATAAAAACAATTTAAATAGAATTTTTAAAAAATCTAAATTTCGAACAACTAAAAAAGAGCCCATCGAAGACTATATAAGGTTAAAAAGGATGTCGATTGTCGAACATGTGGAAAAATGTTAGTTCAAGTGCTACCTTTGTCCAACTTCTGTTCCAGACATCCCTCTTTCCAAGTTTTCCTCAACAATATCCTTCCTCTTCACAAAGAGTACAAACATGTGACGTGTGTCAAACATAAAAAAGTTTTTTAAAAACAGTGATTTTCACAAATTTTCTCAAAATGAACATTACTGGCAAGCCTACTTAAAAACAAATTAGGATGACACTAATGACTTATAATTGACCTGACTACATACAATAGGACATCAGGGGAAAATAATACTCTAAAAAGAAATCAGAAGTAGCAGAGCAAAAAAAAAAAGTACACTCTTTTCAATGTCTTTTATGAGATGATTAAGACACAGAGCAATGAGTATTATACAAGTACACAACACTGACTAATTTCTTCCTTCCTCAGTCTATGATTAGTCATACCAGTATGCACACATGCCAAGGAAACACCGCAAATAGAATGTGGTTCCAGTCAGGACAGTTATACTCTATTGATGACTACTATAGAAATGAAATGAACATGTTGCCCGACTCTACAAGGCTCTGCTATATCGGGCACAGCCTAATTCAAGGCTCAACTCTCCCAATGAACCCACAACTGCTTTGTTAGACACCAAAATATGCACAAAGCAGTGAAATGTAACTTACATACGGTTTGCAGGGAAATTCCCTGTGGTATGTACATTTCCCTGCACAAGAAAGTAAGAGATATGGTTGCCTACATTATGCTGGGCAACCTGCAAAGCTTGTTAAAGTTAGGTGAAAATCTAGCTTTATTAGTTTTCTTTTCTCACAATTTGTAAGCTATAAGAAAGACAGTGAATACAAATAGAAGATAGATAGTAGAGCAGAGAAGGTACAGGCAGAGAAAGGAGATGAAAAGAGAGAGACAGAAAGACAAAGAGAAAGAGAGAGAGAGAGATAAAGAGAGAGTGAGTAAGAGAGAAAGTTAGTTATTTGAGAAGATGTCAGTGCAAGTGTGCAACAATTGACAAAAGTATAACTTGCACATGCACAAATACAAAGTGAGAAACATTACAATTTATATTTCACTCTTAATCTGGGCAACCATAACTGGAGTCAGGGCCACCAAAAAATCAAATCAGTCAAGTTTTTATTCAGTGTTGAACCCAGCCTGTAGACCCATAGAATGAATATGAGATTGGTCATGCCTATATCTATAAGCTATATCTATATAGATCATCCAAAACTAACTGTGTTATTTCAAAATGCAAAATACACTCAATGTACAATCAAGTAAATGGACAGCTCTAAAAATAACCATTGTAATTATTTCAATGGATGCTAGATATTTGAGCGACATTTAGACAGTGTTGAAAAAATATGTAACTTTCTATCAGAGGTAATAAAATCTTAAGCCTGTTTAGATGCTTTCCTGTATCACAGTCTTACACACTCTTACTACAATAATTAATCATCAACTTCTTTGAATTACATTTTCATTGCTTTTTCTGAGAACAATGCACAGTGATTTAAAAAAATACATCTATATACATGCATGTATAGGGAAAGATTGTTGCTTGTTCTTTTTCATACTTTTACAGGTAAGTATACATGTATCTTACAAATTTCACTTACCACATTCTGCAACAACGGATGCAGTTCCTCCATAAACAAACGGTTTCCAGTCGGTGGGCATTATACTGCTTCACCACACACACACTGTATTACTGGCAAGCAAAAGAGCACTTTCTGCAAATATTTCAGTACTTCAAAATGATGTTCAGTATGTTAATTCTGAATGTAATTTTTTTTCCAATGATCTTTCGCAATCAAAGGAAATGATTTACACTTGCATTTCCCTCATATGTCTGCCAGTTTCATTTCTCTGTGTCTTTTTCGCTCACTCCCAACAATCAAGAACCTGCTAATGTTGTTTCTTTTCACTTGGAGCAGCGAATGGAAGATAGCCATTGTCACAGCAAGGAGGGAGCCATTGATGGTGTTGAATGTTGCTCGACAACACAACAGCTAGCATTAAGAGATGTTCCCTTAGATGTGATAAATCAGTGGATCTGGTAAGGGTTCCAGAATTACTTCAAGGTGGCAATGATGGTGCAGAACAGAAGAGCCTTTCACAATAAATGTAGATGCATCAACTTCTGGAAATATTCTGTAAAAGGAATGGGAGAGATCATTTAAGAGAAAAAAAGTTTCATTTTAAAGGGGGCTTTTCAGATTCATTACTAATCAGAGTGCTTTACTATAAAGTTCACAGGAATCTTTTGCAATTTTTGTCATTTCAACACAATATTCACTCTCTCCGGGCCTCTGAGGAATATTAGTACCAATTTTACAGGCAAAGTCAAAAACGGCAACAATTGTTACCCCGGTACTCCAATTATGTTATACATCCATGCTTCACCAAAATAAAAACAATATTTGACACAGGGTTGTCTCGATTTTAATTGCCTTGATTAAAAAAAAAATCACAGATTAAAATTTTTGAAAAAGAAATAGACTACATCAGAAATTTTATAGTTCTTTTTTTTTTATGAGACATAAAAATCAATTGTTTGATTTTTCTTATTTTTTGGCTAAAAACTTTATCAAAGTATGAGTTCTTGTATTCCAAGTATAAATGTCTCATATTTGATCTACCAAAATAATCTGTTTCCTTTTTATACATGTAGGAGTAACACTTAGGGCAAAACATTAAAAATCAAATAAATCACAAATCAATTCAAATCAAATAAATCACCATTTAAATCAAATAAATCTGATTTTTAAAAAGAAAATTAAGATTAAGTTTTTTTCCAACCCTGATTTGACAAAATAAAAATGATTCCATTCAGATCATTCAAATGGTGTGCCATTGTGGGCCTTTCACTATTCATTGTCACATCAGTAGGATAGGCTGTCACTTTTATTTTATTAGGCCAGACAAAAATGAAATTAGTTTCTTATCTGAACTTTCTGAAATAAATGATCTGGGCACCGTTGCACAAAACTTGCGTTTAAACGCAAATCAGGAAAATCAAACGCAACTTTATTTTCAGCCAATCAGAAGTGTGCATTTAGGACTTGCGTTTGATTTTTAGGAGTTGCGATCAAATGCAAGTTTTGTGCAACGGGCCCCTGGGCACTTTATTTTGATTTATTATTATTCTAAAGTCCAACAGAATTATACTTAACTTCATGCGTGAGATGAAACAGCTGTAAAAAAGGAGAATTTCCTGTACACTTTTACAAAACTGTAGCACATTTGGCAGAGTCTGAGGAATGAGTTAAGTTCATGAAAGTTTCTCTTCGTATTCTGTTTTCAATAAAGCTTAAAGGGGGTACCCAATGCTGAAACAATGTTAGTTCATTTAAAAGATCATGATTTTATTAGAAGAAAATCATCTGCCTTAATTTTTTTTTAAAATTCGTGTTGCCAGAAAATCCCCGAAATATGGTAAGATTTCAGGATATTTTGGCCCCTCAGCTGTGTCCCAATTTTAGCTAGGTAACCACAATGACGTCAAAGTGGTTACCTTGTCGCGCAATTATAGCAAAATGCGCGCAAGGTGTAATGCATTTTGTACAGTCTAGCGCGCAACACATCTGCAATACGCGAACCTGGGTAACCACTTTGACGTCATTGTGGTTACCTAGCTGAAATTGGGACACAGCTGAGGGGCCAAAATATCCTGAAGTCTTACCAAGTTCGGGGATTTTTCTGGCAACACGAATTTTTAAAAAACTTAAGGCAGATGATTTTCTGCTAATAAAATCATGATCTTTTAAATGAACTAACATTGTTTCAGCATTGGGTACCCCCTTTAAAGAGTAAAGGCTCATCCACATATACTGCAGTATAAAATTTGTAAAAAATCAGTGGTTTTTCTGTGAATGGCAAGTGGGTATGCATGCCGCAACAAAGGTTCTACGCTTCCTAACTTACCTATGTGTTAAGAACAAGACAAAGAAATGTGAAGTGATCCATGCTTAAAAATCGCTGCCCTTTTTTTTTTTAGCAGCTAGCCTTACTGAGTCCGAGGCACACTTGAATGAGGAGCCAATGAACATGATGTTGATGAATGAGGTGGGATTGAAATTCCTCTTATAAATTAATGGGTTTATTAATTCAAGTCACTTTCTCTTCAACATCAAAAGTGATAGAATCTACTGATTATACTCTACTCACTCTCAGACTCAGGCGCCTCTCACAAGATAAGCTTCTAATACTAGTTCTATATGTACTAAGTGACAAAAACCCCATCTCCTCATTCACTACAATACATACCCACCCACTCACACCCCCGCGAGGTACCCAAAGGCCAACGTCTGGGACCACGTCAGGCAAGACGTGCAAGAGAGACCGTCGGCGTCGCGGTGTTGACCTTTAATTAGTTTGACGTTCCACCTTCTTCGCCTGGGTAATTTGAAGGTTTCAACAAAATACCATACATGTAGTCTACAACACTTCTCTAAAATAAGACACAACTTACCATATAACTGGTGAGATTACAGGAAATTTTGAAAATCCAAACTGATGTTGTAATCTGTGTTTAATTTTTTTTATGTTCGTAACACAGCTGTTCCATCCGCCGGCTCATCCTGCGAAAATAGTGCACACTGCATAACGCATGCGATATGCACGTCTAAAACTAACTTAACTTAGCTGAAATCGATCGTAACGGACAAGTTCTGAATTTTCGCCGGGCCGCGCCGGCGCAGACACGCGCGCGTACAGCGCTAGTGCTACAGCACTCTACTAGCATGCAACAGCGGCACATGCCCAGCACGATGATTGGTCAAATCCACGCCAGGGTATAGTAGACACACAACAAAAGGCCCGTCGGGGGAATTTTTTGCATGTAGACTCCGCGTGACAGCTATTATGTAACTAGGACAGTCGCTAAAAATAGACACAACGGGGGGAGGGACTTTCCCCGGGACTTTCCCCGACCTTGAACGAACTTAATGCATGTGGCGCCAAGGCCAGGACTGCCACGAGAGTGTGTTGGAACGAATAAAGCTATCTGACCAAGGAGTTATCACAGAACATATACCAAATCACTAATTAGAATTCCAATGTACATGTAAATAGTGATCTTTTAAAAAGAAATATCACAACTTTCTTATTGTGCGTCCAATTTGGTTTCACCAATTTCCTTTGATTTTTATGCTTTTCTTCAGAGCAACTTGCTACCGAAGCTGGATTCCTCTTTAAGTCTGTAGAGAGACAATTTTCAGGCTTTAGCTCAATTATAGAATTTGATAAAAAGTTATCTCAATCGACATACAAGTACAAAATAAAAGGAACATAAATGAAACAGATATACAAATGTGAAAAAAGTACAGTGCATGTGATTAAGATTGTTAATAACATTTTTATTAAGAAAACTTGAGCAACATCATAATATTCTGTACATATGTATCAAAAATAACAAATTCACAAAACATACATGTATTCAAAGACATATAATAACAAGAGCAATGCCAAAACATTTGGCCACATTGTTATAAATGTTGGTCGAATACCTGTACTGATGGATGGCATTCTCTTGACAACATAAGAAAAAAAAAATCCACATGATTTGAAAACTTCCGTATAGGTGAAACCTCCAAGAAATTTTTAATGTCAATGCCCAAAAGAAAAAATCATATTTGTTTTATAATATTCATTTTAAAAATTCAACATCAGCACACAGATACTTTTATATAAACATATGACATAGCCTACAAGAGAGCAAATGAGAAAATGAAAGTGGGAATGGTGAATTTTATCCCAGAAGACATATTCTGGTCCTGCTTTTCTCAACAAATTCATAAGTAAATGAAAAGTAAAGACAGTGTATAAGCAAGAAAGTGATACTGTATCAAATAAATGGACAAGTGAGTGAACTTTTCTCCATGCTAATGGTCCACCCAGTCACTTTTCTCTTTGAAGGTGAACAAAATCAGAATCCTAGTGAAGAAATATTGTCCTGAGATACACGATTCACTACATTCCGGTGCGGCGGAACGTCGGGCTAGGACCATGGAAGTGGGGGGGGGGGGGGGGGGGGGGGGGTGACCTTTTGTTTGGATGACAAAAGATGCCCCCCACTTCCATTGTCCGAGCCCGACGTTCCGCCGCTGCTATTTTGTAGCAGAATAAGATGATTCACCTCCACAAAATACTCCTAATCGACAATAGTGATAAAACATATATCATCTTCATAAGTCGTATCTTCCCAAAATAAAACAAGATCAATGCGACTGTGTTTCCTAATGCCTCCGCAATTTAGTTTGGGGCTCAAACTCCGGCTCCGGCACCACCTTTGGTGGGTGGAGGCATAAAAATCAATGTACAACCAATTTCACAAACTGCTACAGGAGTTCTCTCACAATGATCAACATTCAAAAAGAAAAGAAAAGTTTACTGATTAAGTACAAGAAGCAAACCAGTGCATAATATTGGAATGCATGAATAGAACATTACTATTAAAGGTGATTTAGAGTTTTGGCAAGCCCTCAAAAACTTTTCGTCCGATTTCTCAAATTTTTGTTGATAAATAGCAAGATACTGGAAATACCAAGACACTGAAGGTTTCACCACCTTAAGTTTAATTATAAATCAATGAGAGGCAAAAAATAATTTATCTGCTGGGCCAGGCACGTAAACTCCCAACAACGGCAGCATGTACTATACACTATACACACAAATGTAAAACCAATGAGTAGCTACACAAAGTGACATACATGCTGTCTCTATGCGAAGCCCCAAGATTATTGTGTGGGAAGCCTTTGAGGGGAAAAGTCCCAGAATATGGCAGTGATCTACTGTTCCTTACAGATATTTACACTGAAATTCACCGAAATAATACATGGAATACCAAATGGTATCTTATAAACATTTGTTAATACAAGGAGAACATGAGACTATTTGAACAGATTTCTTTCCAATTTATTTTTTGCTACCCACACTGTACCTGAGCTTTAAACATAGTGTAAAGGTGATGCACTTTTTCATTACATTGAAAGATATCTGACATGATCATGGCACTGCAGGAAAAAAGAAAGCATCATCCTAATTCAGATATAAAACAGAGATACATAGCAAAGAAACGAATAAACAAAAATACTGGCAAGACCAGGCAAGAGGTCCGCAGTCTTTTAACAATTTAAACATACTTTCAAGATACAAAATGGAAAATTGCTGTTAACCATAGACAGCCCTTATCAGAAGTCATAGTCACTTGTCCATTTGCCTGAACATCAAGTTTCCAAGTTTTTTCAACTATGATGGATTATAAATGTGCGTTAGTTACATAAAATTGATATCATTTTCGATTGGTTAAACTTCATTAACATTTTTCTCACGTTTATGACATTTGAGCTGCATTTGAATGAAAGATAACATAAATATAACAATACTAATAAGGCAATAATTGACTCTATTTACCTAAATGTAGCCCAATGAGTGACTAAAGGCAATGTTTTTTTTTTTTTTTTTTTTAAATAAATTCCATCTACCTACCTATCTATCTATCTGTCTGTCTCTCTCTCTCTCTCTCTATCAATCTATCTACCTACCTATTTACCTATCAATCTATCAATCAATAAGTCTAAACTTACCAGACAGGCAAAAAAGATTAATATCACCTAGTATGCAAACAATTAGTATGCCAGTCTGGAAGCATCAACATGAAACTCTAAGACAAAAATTTAATATGATGTGGTTAAGCATCTATTTACAGATAAGCACCAATCGAATGAGTATACTCCTATTAAATACTTCTTGGTGAAAAGTATAAACAAGGTGGGATTTAAGGCAGCACCATCAACTGGCATAGGATTTCAGATAGGCTGGAAACATTAAGATGAGTTTCTGAAACTTCAGCTCCTGACAAATACCCAAAATATTAGCGAAAGTAGAGTGACACATTTCCATTGATGTAGTTAACTTTAAATATACAGTAATTTCCTGTTTGGTGCAATCCTAAAAAATTTTGTCATTCTGTCTTTGGTCGCTGTTTTTACTCCATATTTCTACCATAAACATTGCTCTCTTCTGTTTAGTTATCCTTTAAAACACTAACCATACATATCCCATTTCCTCTCTTCATTCTACCCTTTTATTGAAAACTATAAAGAAGGGAGCAAACTGAATCCATATTTAAATACATGTATGTCTTTTAGTAGCTTTTCTAGACAACATTCTACATAACCTCAATAAAAACCATACTAAATCTCACCATAGATCTTATTTCACACATCTTTTCAGTCTGATTATTTAATGATTGTCAATAAGTATCAAGCAATCATACAGCAATATTAAGTTGAAGATACAGTAACTTCAAATATATATATACCAATATTGATTTCCCCTTAATCCTCTACCTGTACAATGCCCCGGTTAATCCTCAGTGTACTCCCCTTTTCTTTGGCAAGTTTAATCTCTTCCCTGTAGTCTACTCTCTAGTCTTCCTTGTAATACTTTGTCATGTGGGCGCTGTAGGGCTAGTGACCATCGAGTTGCTTGTCACATAACTTGCGGCAGCGGATCGAGGATTAGCCCTTCACCGATTACCACATCCACACCCCCAGTTAATCCTCAGTCCTCTGTGTACTCCCCCTTTTCCTTGGCAAGTTCAATCTCTTCCCTGTGGGCTTTGCTGGTCATGTGGGCACTGTAGGGTTGAGGACCATTAAGCTGCTTATCACACCACTTGCAGTAGTACTGTTCCTTGTTGGAGGAGCCGCTGTTCCCTGGGGTTGGGTTGCCCTGCCTGTTGTAGGCTGACACGTAGGGCTTCCACTCAGCTGATCGAGGAGAATGAACATAAGAGAGAAAGGGAGAGGATGATAGATATACAAGGAGAATGCAAGAGAGAGAGAGAGAGAGAGAGAGAGAGAGAGAGGAGGGGGTATGATAGTGAAGTAATGGTCAAGAGATACACAATAAAGAAAGAGAGAATGTGAATCAAGACAGATAAGAGAAAGAGAGAGAGAGAGAGAGAGAGAGAGAGAAAGTGAGAAAGAGATTTCGGGAGAGAGAGACACACACACATACATACCGAAGAGAGAGACAGAGAGAGAGGAGGGAAGACAGGCAAAGAGAAAGAATGAGAGAGACATCATTATTTCTGTGAGGCAGAGAGACATTGCTAATTCAAGGTTCATTTCAGGACATGCAAACACAATGATTTCAAATCCTAGTTCTTATCCATTCATATTATTCTTCATCCTGCATACATTCTTTGGAGGTGGGTGGGGAAGGCCTAGGAAACAAGATCAAATAAAGTAACTCGACATCCACTTTTCTTGGCAAAACCTGTCGATTGAATATCGAAATTAATGGAAATAAAAATCCTATAACAAGAAATAATAATTTATTAACAGATTGTGAACTTTAGTCTACATTTCACGTCTAAATTATTGAGTTTTTGTCACTTTTCCACATAAATAAAGGACATTGAAGAAACAAAAAATGATCCATAATAAAGTTATGGTCTGCCATACTTACGTTTGCATTTAGGTAATTCTGCCTCTTCTGCCGACTGTTTGGCAGCAAGCCAGGGAAGCTGCGTGACTTTCTCTGACACCACCTAGAAGAACAAGACATCAGCAACAGTTAATAAAAATAGACCACATAGACAGGTTTCTCGCCTCTGCAGAACATTACTCATACCCAGTGGCATAGCTAAGGTGGGCACTTGCCCTCCTTCAATTGAAGGCAAAAAAGAAAAAGAGAAAGGAAGAGAGAGAGAGAGAGAAAGAAAGACAGAAAAGGAATTTAGGTGCTCCCACAACCTCCCCTCTCTCTATGGCCTTGTTCTCTTACTTTTCATCTACCTAATATTTCCAGTACCCACCCCCCCCCCCTTTCCCATGATGCCAGTGCCCCCTCTGTCTAAACCAAGTTGCACCCGCTGTCTATACCAAGTGTTGTAGACTTCCGAATCAAAGAGAGATTTAAGGGTAAATTGCCCTTCTGAATCCCATAATCTTTTTTTCTCACTAACCTCAATGTAGGAAGAAGGAACAAAGCCCTGTTCAGTTTTATCCTCAGTCTGGACCTTCCACCAAATCTCATTATCCTTGCATGTCTCCAGGAAGACCAGATTCTGGCCCTGCTTCATGGTAAGTTCTTTCTCTCCCAGAGGACTCTTAGGATTGGCCTTGTAGCTGAACTTTGCCTTTAGTTTGGTAACTCCACATTTAAGTCCTCCCACAGAAGGCGCACTTGCTGCTGCTGACCTAGCTGGACTACTTGTTCCTGCGGAAGAGCTGGAGGGAGCTTTGCTCCCGTTTACCGGTCGGCCAGGGGAGTTCAAGCTACATTTTGATAGGTCCGTTTGAACACGTGCCACATCACCAGAGGACTGGTCTTTAGAAGGAGTAGCACGTTCACCCGGACGTCTCGATGGTACATAGGGCTGCTGTGGACGAGAACCCCTGCCACGACCTCGACCTACACTCCAGTGACTGATTGCCTGCTGTGCTTGAGCCATGATGGATGCCCCGGAGATGATCTGTGGAAAGAGAGAGAGAGAACAAATTTGCTGTAACTTTCATACCCCAAATTATACCAGGTCTGTCAAACAATGAAAGAGCAGACTGACACTAGCACATACACTGCACATAGGAATGCAGACTTCTTGTAAAGACAAACAGACAGTAGGATCAGATGTTAAATATAAACTTCGATAAATTTAAAAATACAAAATAATAATCATTATATTTGAATTATTTATCTCTCATTCCCTATTGCTATTTGAACGTTATTTGAACGCTATTTGTTACTGATAACAACTGCCCCATTTCTATGACAAATTTACTCTCAGCCAACAGATTCAAGGATTTCAGTAGCTTATAACAACTACTGTAACTTGTTATTGATAACAAGCTTATTACTCAGGGCCCTGGTCTCAAGATATCTGCTGATATACTGTAATAAGGTAGGCTATATTATCTATATTTTCTTATGCCCAATTTTATCCCAATATGTATGCATCTATACCATTCTAACATCAATCTTATAAAAAAAAAAAATAATTTTCAATTACTCAATCATATTCTAGATTATGTATGTGAATTTTATTTGAATTAAGAAATGGTGGCAATGCTGGTTACTCTTGAAACTTGTAAAAATGTTGAAAATTTAGCAACTTTTAACATTGTAAGAAGTTTCTAATGAAACTCCTTTACTTTCCAATCAAAATGTAGAAATCTGGCTTCCTTCTCGGAGCAGCAACTAGACTGAATGCTGCTGATTACAAAGAGAAACTGAGCATCTTGGGGCAAGAACGTGGAAGGGCAAGGAATGATCAAATTCATGACTTTCAGGATGAAGCTGAGCACAAAGAGATCAGATATGACAAGCTGGAGGGTGACCTCATGAATGTTCAAATGGGAAGGAACTAGGAAGAACAGGATCTACATGTCTCCCTTCAAACAAAGCTCTCAACAACAAAAAATCATATGAAGACTGGTTAGACAAAAGAATCATAGTGACCTGCTGATCCCTCCACAAAAATTGTGGTCTTTAAAGACAGGTGGTCTTTCTATACAGGTGGTCGCTAAAGCAGGTTTGACTGTACTAGCCTCACCTACCATATATGCCTACCACCCCAGTATAGCTTCCCGTATCAGAATAGGCGTCACTATTTCCATCCTTGGCGTGGTCGTCGGCATTGTCGGCGTCATAATGAAAATCAGCACTTATTTGCGATGTGCAAGATTCACAGAGCATTATACACATGCTTCAACATAGGACAGCGGTTGAAATTACATGTAATAATTGTAATTATTTGCTCATGGCGCTTTTCTTTCTGAGCGTTACCGGAAAGGGCCAGCTGTTTATGAAACTTCATTATTCAGCTTTCTGATAATACAAATTTTGTCAAAATTTGCCTGATATCCAGTGATCATTTTTTCTTCAAAGCTGTTAATGTCAGTCTCGTTATCTATGGCAAATCGTCTGAAAACGGCCAGAATTCCCACATTTTCACAGACACCATAACCTAAATGCGTCGCCTACGTAACAAAGAAAACTTGTCCTGCAAAAGGGCTAACTGATCTGGAAAGCTTATTAAATATCCAACATACTGACGTAAAGCTTTATGTGATTAATCCAATGTCCAGTGATCATTGTTTCCTTGAAGTTTGACTTCCAATCACAAGAAAGCTACATGTACAAAAATTAAGAGATCGCAGCATTTTCAAGTCAGGTGACTCCTATGAAACTACAAGCGGCAAAGTTTACCCGATTTCGGCATTTTTTTTTTTTTACCTAATGTCTATTGACAATGATTATGCAAATTTCAAGACAAATTTTAACCTTTTGACGTAAATATGTGTTATGTATGATTGCAGGGTTCACCACTGCAGAAGTTTTTTATTACGGTAATCAGAATCTCTGATTTGGAACCACAAAGGTGTTTTTGATGTAATTGTAAATTGATTTCTTTGAACCTCTCTCAGCAGGCCGACCGAATTGAGTGAGTCCATTGTGTTTTAGGGAAGAGCAATGTCCTTTTACACGTGTGTATGCCTCTCTCAAAAACACTATGTAGACCCTACACTTGTATCAACGCACATTCCCCCTTATGCACAATGGAATGGTCCTCCTCACTGAGAGCAAAGGTGTGCAGAGCTGTTCACTCAACCGCATTATGATCTATAACAAAGTTACACATGCAGGATCTTTTGCTCAAAGGCAATGAGACGGTTTTCATTATGCTTCAACAATCGAATTAATCACAATAAATGAATGAATGAATGAATGAATGAATGAATGAATGAATGAGTTTATTACCAAATCACAATGATACATACATCTTAGTAAAAATCACAATAATGTCTTGGTAAATGGAGCTAACAAATAGCATATGCTAATCGAGGTTAGCCTCATAAAATTGATTACATAAATCAATAGTTAGCAAATTAATTGAAATGTATCTCATATATCTTTTTTTTTAAATAACACATATACATTATTTACAATCAATAAAAGTAGTAATAACAGTACAACAACAATAGTAACAACAATAATAACGAATAGCAAGTGAGCTTAAAGTAAATAAAATGAATGATAATGACCTTCATGAACATTCTACAATAGATTTTCAAGTTGGTATTCTCCAATTAAGTATTCTTGTAATGCCCGTCCAAAACTTCTGCGACTGGTTATATTCCTTAATTCTTTTGGCACCTTATTCCATATAACAGGTCCTGAATATGAAATTGATTGTTTCCCCAGATTCGTATTACTGACTGAAAAATTCAAATTAGATTTCTCTTTGTTTCTTGTATGATAAGGGTGTTCTGGTACTGAAAAATAATCAGATAAAGTATGAGGCAGACGGTTATCATATCATGCATAAAAATACCAATTACATAGCGATATTCTTTGAAAATATCTAGCACTTTAAGATCATAAAATAAAGGAGCAGAGTGATATCTCGAACCTTTGAAAGCAATTACTCTGGCCATTCGTTTCTGAAGCATTAGGACAGGATTCAGAATTGTCTTACATGTAGCACCCCAAACTTCTAATCCATATGTTATATGGGGTAAAATAAAAGAATTACATGTATATAACATGACCATTATTTTTCTTGACACGAAGTGTTTTAATCTATACAATATCCAATTTTTTTACTTAGTAAATTGCATACATTATCAATGTGTTTCTTCCAGGTCAAATTTTTGTCTATACGAATTCCAAGGAACGATGTTGACTCAACTGACTCTAAAATGGTTTCATTAATGAGCAATTGACCTGAAATTGAGAAATGTAAGTTTGTTTGAGTTGCACCAATCTGTAACAGCTTTCAGGTTACAGTTAACTTCTGATAAATCAATATTACGTTCATCATGCTTAAATGTATGAAATAGATTAGAATCATCTGCAAATAATCGAAAATTGAAATAATTTGATGAATTTGGTAGGTCATTAATGTAGACAAGAAATAATGTCGGGCCTATCACCGAGCCCTTGGGGACGCCGCAAGAAATATATTTATAATCAGATTTCACACAGTCGTAAGTTACAAATTGTTGTCTGTTTGTTAAGTAATTCTTAAACCACTCTAACACTATTCCCCGAATTCCGTAATGCTCCAGTTTTTTGAAAAGAATAGAGTGATTAATTGTATCAAAGGCCTTAGCAAAATCAATAAATACTCCTACTGTCAAGCTCCCTTCATCAGTAGATTGAGTAATTTGATTGATCAGGTTTATTTTAAGGGACAGTTTTGTACTATTATTACTATATCCATGTCTAAATCCAATAACTTTCTATGGAATTGAAAAAGAATCATCAGATTCATACCAAGCCCACGGCACAGGTACATCTCTTAAACTAGTAAAGCCTCGCTCCGCTACGCAGGCGAGACAAAAATGACAGATGTTTTTGGACTTGACGATTTACATAATACATGTACCGTATGTACGAAATGTGCAATTCCAGTTGCAGGGCCGGTTCAGATAAATCAGGCCAGGGGCGGCCAGGGAGGGCAGCGCCAGTCATCTGTCATCAGCTCCGGGCCGCTCACCGGCCAGTGACCGTCACGCTCTGTTTATGTTCGAGCTGCCAAATGAACACAGAATGTGGAGTGCAGCTTTACATTACAATCACAGTAAATGAAAGTAATGACATTCATCATTTTCATTCACACAATACAGTCATGCTGCGGCTTATGTTTACGACACTACTTTATGATTTTAGTTACTTACCAACTTGCAAAGCGGCTAAATTACAGAAACTAATCACACTGTAATGTCAATGTCAATGTCAACAGAAAGTAGATGAGAGCGAAGGCAAACCATCACGTGTATAAGTGACTGCACATACGTATGCGTACCGTACCCCTAAGTACCCCCCCCCCCCCACCTTCAAGGATTTTCTGAGTTTAATTTGGTTTACAAATTAATTCAAATTCAAATTTATTGATATAAAATCCTGACATAATAGGATTATAATCAAAACAAAACAAAACAAAACATGATAGCAGCATATTGGAGAGAAAAATAACCTTGACAACACGTAGGAAAATTATATTTAGACTTATCCCACATGCCAATCGATCGGTTTGGATATCCTAAATACGTGTTGCCCATAACTTGTCAATGTTGTTTTTCTATTCAGTATGCTGCTATCATGTTTTGTTTTGTTTCTCAGGATTGCTATCCGTTCGTTTTCAGTCAAGTATAATCAAGAATAAACTTTGTTTAAATATAATGTACCTTTACTTTGTTTCTGTATTCAACATGCCTCGATCTGCTGAGTTTGTTTTGTTTTGTTTTATTTTGTTTTGTTTTTATGAAAATCCTATTTTGTCAGGATTTTATATCAATAAATTTGAATTTGTACCACCGTTCGAATCGCATCCAGACAGTACCTCCTGACCCCCAGGACATTTACCCCCAGAAAGTGCACCCGCACTGGCCACCCATCCCCAAGGACAGTGGCTGGGGGCACATTAACCCCCCTTTTTTTTTCAAGTACTCCCAAAAGTGTATTTTTATCACTTCTGATTCAAATTGCCCCGCACTTACCAGAAGAGAAACTCTGGGTGTACTTGAAGGTGCATGGGCCTCGCGATCTGTGCCCCCAGCTAGCCCCCTCCCTTTGTTTCCGATGGCGGTGGAGGGGGGCAGGGAGGCTATATATTTGGGATACCTGCACTTTTTCAAAATGGTTAGATCAACTCTTTTAAACTGTTTGGTTCAGCCTTTATAGTGTTGTATCCAGCATGTTAAAAGTGTTAATCTACAATTTTGAAAAAAGTTGTCACTCCTCGGCCCTTTTAACTGGTGATTTAACACTTTAGTTTTTAGAGTGTGGAACTAAATTATTGTTCTAGGGGTTTCTTTCCGACCGGGCAATTGTCCTGGGCGTAATATATAGTCCTGGGGGTAGTTGTCCTCATGAGGCCGCGGGGATAGACCTAATTGTCCTGAGGGCTGATTGTCCTAGGGGGTAATCATCCTAGGGTACCGCTGTATGTTTGATCGGGGGCCTTGTCGGGGGGGGGGGTAATATTGTCAGGAGGGTAGTTGTCCAGGGGGGGGGGATTGTCCAAAGGGTAGTTGTAGCTTCAGTGAAGAAAAAAACATATAAAAGGAACAGTTAAATCATGGACCAACTACGAAGTAGTAGGTCCATGATTATATTTAAGGTATATTTTCAGTTGTATAAATTCTTTATTCCATCATGTATACATTTTTCCAGATAACGTAAAGGTATATTTTCAGTTGTATATCTGTATAATTTCAAGTAAGCTGAGATTTTAAGTGAATTCCATGAATGTATGCATTTTTCCAAACTTGTAAATTGTAAAAGTTTCTGTTTATACTTTATTCATGATTGTAATATTTCTATTTTTGTATATCTGTTGATTTCACTGAAAAGAAATTAATAATAGAAGCTTAAAAAAAAAAAAGAATCCGTTCGATTACTAAGACACACGAATCAAGGTTTTCCAAATGGGGGGGGGGGGCACCAAACAAATTTGATAGCAAGAGGGCCAGTAGCTGGAGCGTGTGTGTGGGAAGGTAGTGGTAGTTAACGGTCTGAGTTTTCCTGATATCGAGGGGGGGGGGGGGGGGGGGTCAAGAGTCCGAGTCCACAAAGTAGGTTCCTAAGGGCGTAGGGCTTCTTATCTTGAGTGGGGGGGGGGGGGGTGGTCGTTCTGATAGGTGATTTTCATATCAAAAAAGGGGATAGCTTGGATTTAATACTTTTTTTTTCCATTTTGGAAACGGGGCGCTTTTGATGTGGGGAAATCTGTGGACACGAAACGTAGCCATCTCATGGTATAGGCCCTAGCTATAGGGGTATGGGGGCACTTATCCCCTCAATCGAGTGGCAACAAACAAGAAAAGACAAAAAGAGAGAGACATATAAAAACAGATTTGAAGGGAATTAGGACAGGAAACGAAGACGTCCGAATACGGCCCTATACCACACCCTCCCCCTAATCATGTTGCCTAATTTCACTTTACATTCACTGAATGAGACCGCTATGCATTATGATCAACGCCACTCCCTCATCCCCCCCCCCCCCCCCCCCCCCTCCTCCCCTCATCTGTCAATGGCATGCAGACCCACGCTACGGAACTGGTCAAAATATGCTTGGGAATATATCACGAAGAATCCACTCATAATTTTTGAATCAACACAAAGACAAACATTAAAGAGATGCCATTGTGTCGATTTCTAATTGCGCCATCAAGAGAGAGGACTTAGGCAAATTTCTCTTCTCACGCTCAACATCATTTTGCGTCAGGCTTTTCAATTAGTCTTTTTGCCCGCTTTATTTTTACGTTGGGCTTGATTTTAGTATGATCAAAGAGTACGTGGCGATTTTCACGAAAACGCCCTCAAAGTTGAATTCGGAATGCTGCATGAGAGTGGGTCAAAGCCATTGAGAAAGCATGGCAGCAATGGGGGGGGGGGGGGGGGGGGGGGGGGAGCGGCACCGATCTCCTAGGTGAATTAATAACACTGTCACTGAATTTGAATTTGAATTTGAATCTGGTTATAGAGAGAGTGTGTGGGAGGGGTACTATCACCTTTCTTTCATGCCCCCATTCTTTCTCTATCATTATTTCAGTTCTTTTCTCCCCATCCCTTTCTTTCAACCTTTTCACCAGCATTTAATTTGATAAGGGACACGTGTCCCCGTGCCCCCTTATCTACGCCACTGCTTATACAAGAAAAGAGGATACAAATTCCATGATCTCTCTATCTCTCTCTCTCTCCGTCTGTCTGTTTGTCTCCGATCTCTTTCTGTCTCTCTTCACATTGCTTGCCTAGCTTTGTTCCAATCCCTCTCAAATCACAAAAGAATCAGACAAGAAGCCTTCCTCAAGTGTTGATCATCCTGCCATGTTTTATTTAAGGGTCATTTGAATACCGATCAGGAATACAAACACGACTGAATCGCAGCACAAATAATATAGACGATCATTATCATGATTCATGAGTTTGATATTGACAGGGAGCAGAACTCTGAAAATGTATGGTGACGAATGATTAATTGGCTCATGTCACGTACGTCGAACTATATAGTGCGTAACATGCATGGGGGGGGGGGCAGCCCAAATTAATGATGAACGTGCCTTCAGATTGAAAATGCAAAATAGACTCATATTTGCAGACAGAATAATTGAGTGTGCCTACAAAGTCTCTATAAAGTTAATACTCCCATCACATTGTTGGCACTCTGCTTACACTAAATCCTATTCGTAGAAAATGTTTACCATAAATGCTTACAATAGTATACATGTATATTCCTGTGTGTAGTTAATGATAATTTTTGTTTTCATTATTTATGACCTAATTACTGTTATTTTTTAAAATCACCTTCCATGTAAATTATTCATTTGAATGTATTATCTACGATGTATACTGCATGTATTTTATATTTGTAAATTGTGCACAATTCAACGTTAATAATAATAATAATAATAATAACGGTTGCTTATAAAGCGCTTTACAAGAATATACCAAAGCGCTTACATTATCATTATTACCCCGGTCACTGGATTCAAGTATACCATCCCGCACATCACAGTGCACAATCTCCACTCCCTGGGGAGCATTCCAGCCGTTATGTTGCGACGCATGATATTTTTAATAAATACCATTTTGAATTGAATTGAATAAATGCCCATTATTGGGAAAGGGGAGCACACATTGACACTATTCGATCATGATCCAATATCAGCCAATAATCACAATACGAAATGATTGGGATGATGCCGGAATTCATGTTATTTCCTCCTGGAAAAAAAGTAGGAGAAGAAGATGAAGAAGACAAAGATTATACGTGCCTCTATTATAGGCCGACATGACTGTTTAATCGACCAAGTGATATATTTTGAATCAAACATTACTGGAAGATATAATAATACATTGTATCTCAATGGTGAATACAGTATTAATATGATTCGGTATATGCCGTTGCTATTTAAAGAGGACTTCAGGCTTGAAGCATATTACGAATTGTTATCACAGGCAAGTATTGTCGCTGCATTCACTAAAAGGGTTGAGGGCTGCTGTAGCCCCCTAAAGCTGTTTGTCGGTAAAATTTCCCCTAAATGTATCCAGTTCACATAATTCTCATTCATCAGTCATTATTATGGTTAGCGGTGTATTGGTAGCACATTTATTTTGGACCTATATTCATGCAGAAAAGATGGCATCGAAGGATATCAACTCTGTTCTAATAGTGAGAACTCACTCATATACTGATCAAAATTCACAAGAACAAAAAAAAAGAAAAAAAGAAACAAAACAAAACAAAACAAAACAAAACAAACCCCCCAAAAAAAAAAAAAAAAAAAACACGCATCTAATACACTAATGGATTTAGGGGTGCAACCGATCTGTGCCCTGTTCAAAACCCATTCGTCCAACGTCCAAGGGAAATATGGCCCCATTTTTCTTTTTGTTCCCCCTCTCAATAATAATATCGTCAGACTGAAATGCACTTGGAAAATTTGATAATTTTTTGTTTCTTTGTTGCTGTTTTTTGTCAGAATCCTGGATCCGCCCGGCACATGAGCAAACTTTACTTTCTGACAGTGAGTGCTATGTTAACAATGTCAATACAGACAGTTGATGAGATAATATTGACAATCAAACTTTGATTATTTGTTTTATCATGGAGCCTATCGTCATATTACGATGATGTTAAAATGCTGCTTCATCCCGTATATTTAACCACAAACATGCTTAATAATTAATAGATTATTTATTTCTCTCTCTCTATCTCTCCCTCTATTTCAGTCAACCTATCAACCAGTCCTTGATCGACCAATCAATCAACCAACTAGCTAACCATTATAGCAATGAATCTGTAAAGCATTGAACAATCAACAAATAATAAATCAACCACTGAATTATCAGTCACGTATAATTCTCTGAAACCTGGGGGAGGGGGGGGGGGAGGGGCCACTGAATAGGTTCGATCAGACTGATTTGTCTGCATGGGCAACATGCATGCACATAACTTTTTTCCTTTGCTGAGCATTACATCAGATAAGACACTTTTGGTTTGATAGGGGCACGTGCCCCTACATGTGCCCCTGGATCCGCAACTCACTGAATCAATATTATCTCAAAAACCAGAATAACTCATTTTAATTATCAACAGGTTGGCTACCTCTCCATCAATTTGTATCTTCATGATTATAAGACCCTAGTTAATAATAATCAGTGCATCTAGTTAATATTTATTCATTTTTCATGACAGGGGGAAAGAAAAGTGGATAGCATGCTTAACAAGAAGAAAATAATCATCGAAATCAAGATTGTCAAATTTCCCCCAAAGTGATGATTGGATTAGGAACTTAAAGCAAGACTGAGAAACATTATAACTATAGGAGATAACAATATAAATGTAAAATTCAGAACAGAAAATCCGTTTTGATACAAAAAGTACCTCGGTTTTGTTTTGTTTTTTGTTTTTTGTTTTTTTTTGCCTATTCTTAAATTAAATCCTATCGTTCTTTAATAAAATATTAAGTGCACTTATAGGCGGCTTAATATACCCGTATCACTTACTCCTCATTAGTGAAGTTAAATCAATACCAACGTGCAGCAATGTTTGCATTAAAATCTTTCCCAAATCCTTGAACACATAATGAGGCCAAATCAATTACATTCAATCACCCCCCCCCCCCCCCCCCCCCCCCCCCCCCCCGCGAAAAAAAAAAAAGAAGCAAACCCTTCCAAGCCAGACCGGCAAATAACGACTTTCGGTGTACGCGCTGTTGCATAGATACATGCTGTCGACGAGGCCACTTTTTTGTGAGCAGAGTTCACGATTGTAATATGCTCGATCTGTGGTTTGATGAGACATTATCAAATATTGATCAAAGGAATTGATATCAAATATTCCACTATAGTCTCTTCTACTGCTAAGTGTTGCGATCGATGGGAGGTCGCGCTGCATGTGTAGGAACTTGAGGGCCGCTGTCTCCGCCACCTGTAAGAGATTTGGGCGCGAGTTCCACCTTGTGAAAATGGTATTGACCGATATCTGCCGATGTATACAAGGATCGTTATTTAATGACGTCTGCGCCATACAGCATCGCAATCATGTTTTAAACTTCTAACTGGTTAAGACGATTAACTCTTTTATAGATGAGGACAGACAGATTAAGTGTTCTAGATCCTATCAGAAGACCACTTTAGTTGATATAGAAGGAAAATAATATTTGGTGCTTGTTATAGCCATTTCAACGAGGAGAGCGAAAAGCGAGAGACAAATAATCATCGCAGACTCAGAGTTATTTGGTCGTGTTGTCTTCTCAAAATATAGGCCTTCATCTCGCAACAAGTCAGAAGAATATTACCATGATCAATGTAAGTAATAAAAAGTGTTTGTAAAAATGAGTATGCCTTTTATTCTGATATGATTATGTTAAATAAAATGCAGAATAGTACCCCCAAAAGAAATTTATAACCTTACTTACTAATTGCGTATTATTGCGTGTTTAAGTTTGTTGCGTTTGCAGAATGAGAGATTGCAATATTAGTAGCTGTAAATGGATGATCATATCAGGAAAACGTGAGTTTAAAACTTACATCTCTAAACATCCTGCAAGAGACACTCGTTTTGCTTGCAATATTGATAGAACTCAAAGGGATTGTATCCATACTCGTTATGGCACATCCGCACCCTCAATTACAAAATATCAGCTGCGTAATGATTTTAATGCATGAAATGATTTTGATAAATAAAACATATATATCTTCTTTTTTTTTTTTTAAACATAATTATGCCCTTGATCTTGACCCAAACTTTGGGTTACCTGTAAAAAATGTTGGGTAAAAATGAAATTCCCAACATAAGGGAAGGCCCTATAATTATGTATCCGGCCAACTTCTGAGCAATATGCCCAACTCGAGTAATATCTGCTCAGTTTATACTAAATGGTGATTGTGATTTGGCAAAACATTACCCCAGTTGGGGATAAAATTGCTAAAAAGTTGGTAGGACATAATTATAATTCCCTTAATAATTCATGTTGGGCAATTTTATCCAACATCTTTGTTTAATTGTGATACCACTACTACTATTATTACAATACTACTACAGTACTATATACTACTACTACTACTACTACTACTACTACTATACTACTACTACTACTACTACTACTACTACTACTACTACTACTACTATACTACTGCTGCTACTACTTCTACTACTATACTACTACTACTACTACTATTACTACAATACTACTACTACTACTACTACTACTATTATTATTATTACTACTACTACTATACTACTACTTCTACTACTATTACTACAATACTACTACTACTACTGACTACTACTACTACTGACTACTACTACTACTACTACTACTACTACTACTACTACTACTACTTCTAGCACTACTATACTACTACTACTACTACTACTACTACTACTACTACTATACTACTACTACTACTACTTCTACTATTACTTCTACTACTACTACTACTACTACTACTACTACTATTACTTCTACTACTACTACTACTACTACTACTACTATTACTTCTACTACTACTACTACTACTATACTACTACTACTACTGCTACTTTCTTTTATCATGATGCTGATAATAATCGTCATCCTTAATTTTCTCAGAAGGAACAGTAAGTTGTAATGAGAAAATATGTTACTGCTGCATGATACCATGGATATGAATATATGAAAGAGCAATTATGGAGGGATTTTATTAGGCCTATTGTACAGTTGTAAGTTACGTGGATTTTTATCAGTACTTTATTCATTTGACGCTGAACTCACGATAATCATGATAACCTCGCAACTTGGCTTTGCAAATATGCAATACGTGATAATTATGTACCGAAACATTAGAGTTTTAAATGCTGGTACAGTGCATTGGCGTAGGGAGGGGTCGGCATCACCTTAAGCTGGATACGATATCATAGGGCATATGATCATCTTTTCATAGAAAAAAATGTTATAGGATAATGCTTTTTCCTAATGAATAACTTTGCTGGACATAGTTACATGTACATGACATGATATTCGGCGTTCATGATCATTTCAGGAATTAACTTCCTAAAAAAGATCAGACTTATAGAATACAGTAAGATATGACATTAACAAGAACAATTCTTTATATAACATCATTTTATTACAGAAAACAGGATGACCATATAAGAGCCACCACACGTGACATGAAAAATTAACCCATCTACCCCTGGTTGATTTCATGAGCGAGGATGACGAACTTCAAGCAGCTCTCCGCCTCCTTTCCCGCGGACACCTCCTCTATATCAAAGTCGAGCGGGGAGTGGGTAAACACGTACACCCGCGCCCACAGAAGACGAGAGAAGTGTATGCGAGATGCTGAGATTTTAAGGGCTCGTGTTCTGAAGCAGCGGGAAAACGAGTTGGAGAAATACCGCCGTGAACTGATAACTGGAGGCCCGACGAAGTCGAGGGTGAACTCCTTAACGGTCACGAAAACTCCAGCAGGTATATCATAGTTTACTATTTACATGCGCCGACCGAAGTCACTGTTAAGTTTTACATTTTAAATGCTATGATGAACGAAAATTCGAAAATCGGAGGGGCTTTTTTAATGCATCTTGCAAATTTGTTGATCACAGGCGTAGCCAGGACTTTTCAATAGGGGGGGGGGCAGACGTGAAGGATCCAACCGCATAGCCAGGATTTCATTTTAGGGGGCGGTTTTGAGCGCGCGAAGCGTGCGAAATTGGTGATGGGGTGGGTGCAGGGAGGGGGAAAGCTCTGACGTTTTATAGCAAATTTGAGAGAATGATAACGGCTCGTAGCACCTTCCGGAAAGTTATATCAAAGCGGCGAAACGTACTCTTTTATAGTGGGAAGACAGCTCTTTTACCCAAACGTTTCACGCAACCACAGAAAGGACAGAAAATAAAGAGTATATTACTCTTTGAAAAAACGTTTTCTTTTTTTAAATAGACAGGCATACATTTTGTTCCAAAGCATAACGTGCGAGGAGAAAAAAACCGCTTTAGAAGAGACGCAACTGTACATATTATGTTATATACATTTTTTTACAACACATCTTTATTTTGTCACATTGTTCTGTTTTGCAGCGTTCAAGCCGTCGACAACAACCAACTCACGCACTGCGATGAACTCCAGAGCTTCGTTGTATACATCGTCCCCTTCGCTCTCTCCACCAGCCCAACTCAGGTGGCCATCGAGTGTCCCGCCGCGGTTACGTAACCCCGATCAAACAAGTCCGCGTCGGAAGAAACAACCGACGAAATTACCCCCACTCAGAGGAACCTTAGAAACAAATTACATAAACATCGCTAACAAGTATGGAAATGCTGCCCGTCATGAACAGACGGACATCACCACAGTTGAGTACAGACTCCCGCGAAAAGAGTGGAGTCCCGCAGACAGCATCCCTAAAAACCTCGAGGGAAACCCGTCACGCATGTCTGAGATATCGAAAATCTGGGAGCACGGGACCTGCATTTACTGCGAGCTGGAGCGAATAGAACGGTCAATCCCGCGCCCGCCGCCAGTTCATAGATGGAAATCAATGCGGAGAAACGGTGGTAGAAATGCCGGTAATATTAGAGGTGATCCCGATGTTGACACTGGCGTCGGCGACCACGGTGATGAGCTCGTTGGTGGTGGTGATCATAGTAACAAGGATGAACATTTCCGTGACAGGAGCGCACAGGGTGAAGTCGAAGATGATGAGGGAGTCGATGAAATTGGGCCAGACGACCGAAAGAAAACGCGCCACGAACACTATGACGATTTCATCTCCAGTAGTGACGATTCTAGTACCACGCAAGACTTTTCCAAAACTGATGAAAGAATCGTGGAATGCGTTCCTCCCGGGGGTCTGAGTAATAATGATGACGATGATGATGATGTAGAAGTTGATTACGAGGCCCTGGAACGACTGGCGAAGTGGTATGAGCGCTACCCCAGCACACCCGTGTCTTTTTGGAAGCAGAGCGTTCAAAGGACTTTACCGTACCGTCTTTCATTTAGCCCATGAAATTGCCGAATGAACGCAAACATTTTAAGCTAGCTAGAAGATACACAAAACGAGATACCAACAAATGACAAGAACAAAGAAATCAAACAGCACATACGAGACCTTTTTGAACACGGTTGAAAACACATTTCCAAAATCATTATTGAGAAATTGTTGATTAAAAAAAAAAATCAAGAGGTGGTTCATACCAATGTCGACAAGATTGCCGAACAATTTTTGACGATATAAAAATTTCTCTAGTTTTTGCCGACAAACACTTTTTTTAATCATTTGCAATTTCATTCTGTAACGTTTGTGATTGCATTCTCCAAAGTATTAGTCTAATCCCTTTGTGAAGTAAAGTACACTTATTTTCATATATTACTTAACCAGTCCATATTCATTACGAACACTTATTTTGATGCCATATTCTGAACCTTGAAATTTACCTGAGGTTTCTCCGACCTGGTAGCATTTCAATTAAAGTTTTGCTTCTCAAAACAAATTCAATTTGATGCACATATGGAAGACTTGTCAATTGGCTTCAACAAAGTGGCATGCAATACGAATGGTCTACTTTTCCTTGCTGCTTTTACTTTGAAACAATAACTGAATGATATGGCCCAGTATTCTGCTAAAATTTAAACCTGTCTCTGGGTTTATCTATAGTCCAGTTTCAAAAAAGGAGGTCAGACTTGGGTCTAAGTTTTCTTTTTTATAACAAGACTTAAGACTGAGAGTCGGGTTCAACAGAATTAGTAGTATACCAACCTATGTATCTACAGAGGAAAATACAGTACTGTTCATAACATATGTAAAACCACCTTTATAGTCAATCCATGTGCAGCTTGTAGAAAAGTACTTTATTACATAAACAAAACTGGTACAAAAAAAAAGGCTTGTGAATTTTTACATTTCTCATAAAATAATTTATTCCCACATAGAATTCTTTGCACAAAGTTTGTAAATTGACAAAGGATATATTAGTCTGACAAGTTTTTCTTGATCTATCATATTTTAGCTGACATAATGCAGCTGAGGGAACATTTATTATAGAATATTGATAGAGATGTTATCAGCATATATTATAGAAAAATGTACTTATTTTTCTCTAAAGTCACTCAGCATATATGTAGGTGATAGTCAAATACACTTGGGTAGAATACAATATGACTATCTCTGGGTAATTGTATGGTTTAATATTGTGAGCTTCACATTGAATGTATCATGAATTTAAAGTGTACCAATCACCTGAAAAAAAAATATTGTGTACAACTAGAAAGTATAAAATCAACCTCAAAGAACGTTATCTGGCATTCTATATATTTCAACTGTTAAGGAGTATGAAGGAAATAAAGGATAACATGAAAATGCTCACACCGAAATGAACTCTTAGTTCGGTTCTGCACAAGCCCATACGCGTGCGTCGAGTAGTCTACTCACGAGTCGCTTTTATGCTTATAGAGAGTGTAATTAGAATTGCAATATCTCTTTATAGAATTAATATTTGATGTCCATAATTTGAATATAGTATATTGAGATGGAACCTTAACATACAGAGCAAAATACTTTTTGGTGATTGGTACCCTTAAAGATTGTATGACATATATGCTTCAGCGTCAGTTGCTCTGCAATCAATTTCTAACATTAAAAGAATTCATAAATTCAATCTATGACTCATCACTGTACCTTACTATAACCCTAAACCCAAGTCTAATCTACAAACCAATCTAAACCCTAGACCTTTGAGGAAGTCAAGCCCTGAGCACATGAATTAATATCAAGGCATTCTTTATAACTTTGAGTTAAACACCATGTACAAAACAGTCAAATGATATAATCTTTTCATAGACTCCAAATAGCACTTCACGTAATAATGATGTACTGGCGATATTCTACGACTTTTAGACTGTCCATGTAACATGAAATTTACAACTGAGTACCAACTGTCATTTTCATGAATCATCTCTTTATCTTTGACTATAAAATGTGTACTATATGACACAACGTATAACTTGTTAATATTTCTTTTAAATTGGAAGTTTTTTATTACAGGGAAATGGGCACCAAATGTTTTTTTGCCAAATTTCCACAGGTATTAAACAGTATCTTCTTCAGCCAGTTTTGTGGTATGTCAATGCATAGGTAATACAAATTAATGCAGCACTTAACTGAACATTTTCTTGCCCCCATGCACAGGGCATGGATTGTTTAGCACACTGCTTCCATCTTGAAAGCAAATTTCTAGCATTCCATGACTCCGAAGGTCAAATAATTTTTGGAAGACTGAACATATCGGTGACATTTTTCTATGCTAATCATTAACTAAATGTCTTTTTTTTTCTAATTGTCTCTCATAATAAACAGAGGGAAAATTGAATACATTTGAGTCACATTTTACAATTGTCTCCCATTGTCACCACAGTCCTAATATTATTTACAACTTGAACCACAATACAACAATATAATGTTTATTTCTCAAAATACTTGGTATATCTGAATCAACCATCTTTTGGGGTGCATTATATATCACTTCTTGTTCTATTCACAAAAGGTATACAGCAATGAAGAAAAAAAAATCACCTTTTAACCATTGAAGTCGTTAAACTTCAACAAATTTTTGCAGATTTGATTTGAGGATCTTTGAGGATTGTAGGGATGGTTGTGCGTAATGTTAAGGTCAAAGGTCAGGTCATCACTGTCCCGATTCCTTCCCTTCCTTAGTACTTATACTATGTATACATGTATACTCTCAGTGGATCTTAAAATTGTTTGCATGATGCAGCATTACACATTGCACTCTTTCAGATATCTAAAGTTTCGGAACCCATAAATCGCGTTTGAAAGTACTTTTTGCTTAACCTAATTTTGATATCTGTTGATGCGATAGCTCTGGAGTGCTCTCTTTTGATACAAAATTTCAGGGATCCAGGCAAATCAATGTCTAATATTAAAGCAAAAAGAGTGAAATATTCAAATTCAGGAATTGCATGTCACGTTGGTTAACAGTCCCATCTTCATGATAAGCAACCTCGTTGAACCTGAATATCACATAATAGCTTTTAAAACTTTTTATTGCTAAATGATCAATGCTACATTTTCACTGGAATTCCATAGATATTATTTATTTCAGTTCCACTGAATTCCTATCAAACTGCCTTACTGATCAGAGTGGCATGTTGGCATGTTTCTTGGGCGGGTTGCTCTGCTGTTTGCCAGCCAAAAGGTCAAGGTCCCGACATATTCGCTTCCGGGTCACGTTTGGGGGAATGATGTCATCAACAAATCCTGCAAAGGGATGAACGAAAGAATGAAACAAAAATTGGAATAAATCTGACGACATTCATTCCATATTTGTATTGAACTACATAAAACATTGATTGATAGGTCTGTATAAAAAAGACCTCTTTCCCCTTCCATAAACTTTCAAATTACACAAAAAATGGAATTCCAGAATTTTAAGTTCAGGGACATCAATCTTAGGGAGCATTGACACAATTATTCATGAAATATAAAAATGCATATACCAAACTGAAAATGTGCACTGCAGTGCTGATGGTAGTAGTTGATCCATTAGCCATATTTCCCCCAAACCAAGAAAATCTTAAATATTGATGCCCCTGCCTGTTTAATATATTTTTTTTTTACACAGTACAAGTAGGCACCTACCTCTGGTAGCAGCAGGGAAAGGATTAGCAAATTTCTCAATGTATTCACGCTCTCTCTCGGCTGCCTCTTGTCCATCACGGAAGATGATCTTCACTGCACCCTGGAGGGATTAAAGTGGACACAAAAAGCAAATAGACACTTAGACAGATGGGCTTCTCAGCTAGAAATTGCTTGCCCTTGGTCCAAATTAAGTGGACCAAGATCAAGAAGTGGATTAAGAAATATGGTCTTGAAGCATCCAAGGGAGTGATTTAGGAGGATCAAAGCAATTTTGCAATTTCCATGTTAAAAGTGTGCTTTTGACTTATCAAATTACCTGTGTCAGGGAGACTTTGCCCCTCTTACCTTTTTTTCTGAACCCACCCCCAAGCAATTTTGCAGCTTAAAAGTTTGCTTTGACATATTAAATTACGTCAGGGAGACTTTGCCCCTTTCAACTTTCTTTCCGAAATATTCCCCCTGCTTTTTATTAACAGCAAAGTGTTATGCAACTGGCAAGAACCCTGACAATACATATTGATGTAAACAACACAAAGACTGACAAAAATCTGTAAAACAAGGAGTTTGAAAAGATGATATCACTACTTTACTCCCTTGAAGTTCTTCCTGACCCTCACTTAAATATGTCACCATAATGAGAAATAAAGTATAATCATCATCATCACTTCGTTTATTTATTTGAATTCCACTTTTTGTGTAAAGGGGGTAAAAATATAATGTCAAATGATGGCTATAACATCCCAAATTACGATGTGGTGCCATTTACAATTTGCAGTTCCTTAAAGACTCGGCAACTAATATCGTAGAGACTTGACAAATAGATTTTGGTTTGGTTATTTGCAATTCAGACAGTATCTCTAAAAGTGCAATTGTAGAACCCGAACTCAAGATGACCTTAAGACTAGATATTATTAAAACATAAGGACTATCTCAACTTACAGCTGCTCCCATGACTGCTACTTCAGCTGTAGGCCAGGCATAGTTGATGTCTCCTCGTAAATGTTTGGAACTCATCACATCATATGCACCACCATAGGCCTATTAACGGTAAAAACAAGTATCACTGAAAATTAGAGTCGTAATAATAAACAACTGATATCGATTGCTTCCAACATCTGAATTTCTTAATAAGCTATAAGTCTTTTGACATATTTTTATTGATATTTTAAAAGTTGAAAACATCAAAATGTGCTTGAACTTCAAATTATATCATTCTTTTTTCAAGGTAGGTGAATCATCCCCCTCCCCTACCAAATCACAAAATGAAAAGGAAAAAGTGTGTCTATTGACACCAGTATTGGGTCCAAGACCAGAGGGTCCGAGATCAAGATCAAGATCAGACAGAGATCCAGATCCAGATCAAGATCAACAGCTCAAGATTGAGATTAGAACATCTGAGATCAAGATCAGATATGTCCAAGATCAAGATCAAGATCGAGGTTACTGATGCCAATCTCGAGATCAAGATCAATCTTGAGGTACCCAACACTGAGTCGTGTTTTCGCCGATTGGTGAACGATTTTAAAAGCTTTTTCGTTTGATAATTTACGTAATAACAATGTTGATCTCGAGCGATCTCGAGCGAAAATTCCGAGAACAGAAGCTCCGAGATCAAGATCAAGATCAAGACCAAGACCAACATCTTCGAGATCAAGAACAAGATTGAGGTTACTGATGCCGATCTCGAGACTGGTCGTGAGATCACGATCGATCTCGAGGTACCCAACACTGATTGACACACTTGGCATCAGGATAAGAAAGTAATCGTTCAGTTTTCACTTAAAAGATACCCTCCACATTCCTAGTTCATTCAAAAATAGCGAAGACAAACCACATCCTACCCCCCCCCCCCACCACTCCAAGTGAGGGTAACTCAGTTCTTACCTTTCTTGTGATAACGGTAATCTTGGGTACAGTGGCCTCAGCATAGGCATAGAGCAGCTTGGCACCGTGTCTGATAATACCGCCATACTCCTGGCTAGTTCCTGTTTGGAAAAGACATCAACATGCAATTAACATTATGACCTCGTCTATTCATACACTGAAGGAATTTAATGACATTCCCCATGATTCATTTCCCCATGATTGTAGGGCTGTATGTCTGATATGACAACAGTGTGTCAAAAGTTTGTGATCAATTAACAAAGAAAATTAAACAACTCAAAGCACAGGGCCCTGTTTCATAAAGCATGTCATCAATGACAAGTTGCAATAACTGTTATAAGCTACTGGAATCCTTGCATCTGAATGGCTGAGAGCAAATTTGTTGGTAAAAATCATTGGCAAGACACTTGACGAAACGCCCCCCAAGGTGTGCATATATTCAGCGACCCTCAAAACCCCTCATCACACCCAACCAACCTGACAGCCATGAAACCTTCAAAAGACTGTACACAAAATTACATTAACCCAAATGACCAGGGCCCTCTTACATAAAAAGTTGCGTTTAATCGCAACTCAAAATATTAAACGCAAGTCCCAAATACGCAATCCTGACTGGCTGAAAACCAAGTTGCGTTAACCGAACCTCCGAGTTGGGTTACGCGCGAGCCCTTATCTTGGCGAGCGCGTACGTACGGGTGCGTTGAGTAGTCTACTCATGAGTCGCTTTTATGCTTATAGAGAGTATAATCAAACTTGTAATATCCCTTTATAGAAGTGATATTCGAAGCCCATAGTTGGAATATAGTATAATGACATGGAACCTCTAACATAGAGAGTGAAATATATTTTGGTGATTGGTACCCTTTAAGGCAAGTGGTTGGTATGATTCTTCTGAGAAAGGTTTCAATGAGAAATGGTCTTCAAAGGAAATTTTTAAAATGTGATATTCATCAACAGGTGATCTTTGTATACAGGTGAAGGGGGGGGGGGGCATGTCTTACACTCACCAGGTAGAAATCCTGGAACATCAACAAATGTGATGAGGGGGATGTTGAAGGCATCACAGAACCTGACAAAGCGTGCTCCTTTCACTGATGAATTGATGTCCAGACAACCTGAAGGAAAGCAATGGATTATGATCATGAGGACTAAGTATGTAAAAGGGCAAGTCCAAGCCATCTTGTCCCACACATTAACGACCACATCTAAGACTTCAGTACATCTGGGCCCCGTTTCATAAAACTTGTCATCAATGACAAGTTGCAATAACTGTTATAAGCTACTGAAATTCTTGCATCTGATTGGCTGAGAGCAAATTTGTCAGTAAAAATCACTGACAAGACACTTGATGAAACGCCCCCCAGGGCCCTGTTTCATAAAACTTGTCATCAATGACAAGTCAAAATAATTGTTATAAGCTACTGAAATCCTTGAATCTGATTGGCTGAGAGCAAATTTGTCATAGAATTGTGGCAGTTGCTATTGGTAACAGGTTTTATGAAACAGTGCCCTGATGACTGTATTAAGCTGACAGCCCTCCTACAGCTTTAATCAGACACGACATCAAGTAGAACAATAGTTTAATGTCAATAAATGTTCCCAATTCCACAATACCATTCTATAGTATTTAGTAACATAACAATAATAGAGTAATATGGGACATATACTGGACTAGCCTAAAACCAAAATACAGCATGTGTGCATGGATTGTATGAACCTTTTTGGTATTGCTGTGCCATGATAATAATGATGACAGAGTGGACGCGATCTGTAGTTCTTTTAAGCTTTTTATTAACAGTGCTATTCATTAAAAAAAAAATCATGGACAAATTATAAAAATATTTGGAAGAAAGTGATACAAAATAGAAAAGAGGAGAAGAGTAAGAGGGAATCAACTAACTGACCTGATGCGACCTTGGGCTCATTACCCACAATGCCCACTGTACGTCCATTCATCCTGGCAAAGCCGACCAATATGTTCTTGGCATAGGCTGGCATGATCTCAAAGAATTGTCTGTTGTCCACCATCTGCAGATTGAAAGAAAATTTTGAGTACTTTCCATGACACTGCACTGAGAAAAACTGGCTTTCATTCCAAATTTTAGTTCATGGGGATTATCATTGTGGAGTTGGCAGACTAGCAAAATTATAGCCCAGTTACAATGCACAAAAGTGGGAAGCAGTCAGCATCCATCTACACTTAATAAAAGGTTGTTTGGATAAGCACAACATTGGTAAAGTTAGAAAAGCATGCTGAAAATCAAATTAACTGTAAAGCACAAACACAGGGATTTACAAATGGGACTAGTCATTAAAACTAAAACATCTCACATTTCAAGAATTCAGATACTAACAGAAGTAATACACAAGGGAGTAAAATTATAATTTGAAAGGTAAATTTGGAATTGCTATACAAAAACATGTATTATTTAAGTATTAACGATGACACAAAAATGCTTCCGAAAATATTTGACTTTAAAAGGGGGTTACCCTGACTTACCGCGAGGATTACATCTTTCATACTGTATGGCTTGTTAGATTCTAGTGGTACTAAGTTATCTAAGATGGGTACAAGACGATCTCTGTCAAAGGAAAAAAAAAAAGGAAACGTATGAAAGAAAACCAAATATCAGCATAAGACAACAATCATTGAATCTTTGGGGAAAAAAGAAGAAAATTATTCCGTGCAGATATTGCACTCAGAAGATTGCAATACATAGTCATGTTTATTTATTGCTGCATGTTTATCTTGCTGTACATCTGTTGAAAATGCTAAATGAATGATGACAAGAATGATCATAATTGTATTAAAAAGTGAATTAGATAATAATTGAGAAGAAAAAAAAAGCACAAAATGGAATAATTAGACTGAATTTTTTTTTCTCTCAGACTATAACATTTACATAAAAAATATAATTCCTGATAAAAAGATTTGCAAAAAGAGTTTATTCTCAAACAAACATAAATGTGAAGAGGACACACAGTGCAGGAATTACAGGTTATACAGTAACAATTTTTCAGCAGTTAATTTCCTACAAACACCAAATTAATAACTTCAACCCTTGACAAAGCACTATACCTACCCCAACCCTAACCCTTAAAGGGAAGGTTGAGTTCTGGGAAAGGTGGAAAAAAATCTGTGAGCTCATTCCTTTTATGTCAGTTTGGAAGAACATCATAGTAGAAGTGTCCCCTGAAAAAGATTTCTCTTCAAATGACCTTATATTTGAGATATGACGAAAAAAAGCCGAAGTGTTTGGGCCAAACATTCATGTCACATCTGTGTGCAGTCCCATATACCCATTTCTGTGTGTGGTGCATGTGCTTTTGAGCGAGTTTGGGTTGATTTCTTATCATTTTGATGATTCCAAAACCTCACATTATACACCAATCCTTATTTAGACATTATCAACCTTTCCCAATCGCTTCCAGACAGTTTCTTTCACAATGTAATCGCATGACTGGAACTCAACTTTATCTTTAACCTAACCTAAAACCAAATCATAACCCTAACCCTATATCTTTGACGAGATAAAGTCTGAAATAAATGTTGCAAGAGCAAATGTCGGTCACCCTTGCATTACTCAAAGGAAAAAAAAAAAACAACACCTGACTTACCTTGGATCTTCACATTCAATGATAGGCGAGCTGTCTCTGTTACTGAGTGGTAGGTAGCTGAATAGTTGTCTCATCTTAGACAAAGCATCAATGTCATTCTCAAAGGCACCGTGAGCTACACCTGAAGTTCGTAAGTTATACAGGGGAATGAAATTGAATAGTATTGACTAATAATGCAATAGTATACTATTTTGCTGCCCCTGATACGGAGCGGTAGATAGCGAAATAGTTGTCTCATCTTAGACAACATATCAATGTCATTCTCAAAGGCACTGTGAGCTACACCTCAAGTTCAAAGCTTATACACAGGAACAAAATTAATTAGTATTGACTTATTATATGCAAGAGTATACTATTTTGCTGTCCATGTTACTGAATGGTAGATAGCTGAATAGTCGTCTCATCTTAAACATTGCATCAATGTCATTCTCGAAGGCACCGTGAGCTACATCAGAAGTTCAAAGGTTATACAGGGGAATGAAATCAAATAATTCAGTTCAGTTTATTCCACTTTAAAATATACAGAAAGGTTTCAAAATACATAGGCATATTGACAGGGTGTTTTGTCTTATACTGAAGGTCAGAAATCCTTTGCAATTGGAAGGACCTAAAAAGAAACTACACTTATAAAGCATAGGCTTGCTAGTTGAAAGAAATTACATACGACTATTCAGAGAGAAAAAAGAAACGGAGCAAGAGGAAGCGACACTAAACAAGGAGTACTGTACAGGATTTTATATCCCTACATTAAATTCTATCACATGCTATATTGCTGGAGTTGTATAAAGAACTAACCTGAGATTGATGTGTGTGTTTTAGCTCCACCTAGCTGTTCGTAGGTTACATCTTCCTGGGTCACTTCCTGCAACAAGACACACATACAAATATGTGCAATTGGACTACTATATTATCTAACTGTTGAGGAATATTTATTCATTCATTTATGTATTCATTAAATCATATTTTGAGAGGACAACACAAACACAATCACAATCAAACATATGCAACTAAGAAAACAACTTAGCAGGACATCCTTTGAAATAACTTCATTGATATACACAATCTTTAACGGGGAAGTCCACCCTGATTACAAGTTGGTTTCAAATTAAAGAAACAGATCAATGAAATTTTGAGCAAAATCCGATAAGAAATAAGAAAGTTATGAATTTTTGAAGTTGTAATCAATCAAACACAAATTGGCCACTCTGTGGTGTATCTTGCAAGCTCATCTCCCATTTTTCCCTGTACTTAAAAAAAAATCATAACTTTTCACTTTTTTTAAAGAAAATATTTAATCGTAATGCAACCCACATAATCACTGCACATATGTTTTTACACAAAACTTGCATGAAACAAGTGTCTTCCGCCATCAACAACTAAGAAAATGAAAATTTATATTTGGAGGCACCAAACAATCTAAAAGTGGTATTTTGGAGAGTTTTTTTTATAAGACCTATGCCCGGTCACATATGTTTATAGGTTTGATGTACCGGTGACACGACATTTGCTCCTGCGACGTTTGCTCCTCCGTCCATATCTCGAAAGGTCAAAGGTTAATGTCAAGGTCATGATTTGGTTTTTTGTTCAGGACAATGTGAAGATTAGGATTAGGGTTAGGGTTAGGGTTAGGGTTAGGTTTAGGTTTAGGATTAACATGACGAAGTTAGACCGGAGCAATTGTCGCAGGAGCAAATGTCATGGAACCTGATGTACCAGTATATCTTACAATTTGTGTTCATGAAAACAGAAAATTTACATAAGCACTACCAGTATTTCTGAATTTATATATATTTTGAAAATTGATTAAATAAATAAGTTAATAAAAAAATATTGGTACAAACCTTGACTACATCAGGCCCTGTTATGAATAGATATGATGTATCCTGTGGAAAATGAACAAAAAAAGGGCCAACTAAAAATATATTTTCGCAGAAGCTTAATATCATCTCATTATCAAAGAGCTCAGGAAGTAAAAGGCAGTCTTTAATTCTTGAAATAAAAATGTTTTCAATAGAAACTGTCAAAAAGTCACCCCGTTTGTTATTAGTAAATAAGAACTCTCATATTAAGAAAAACTGTTTTGACCAACAAATGTTAACTGGATAAAGAATGTGAGTAAATATCACAAACAAACTAGCAAGTACTAACACGGATAATGCACTTATGGGACATACTGTTGTGCCGTACTGAGTTTTTCATACTCATTATCTACAGGACATCATTTCTAGAATTTAATTAGCCAATATTAAAGATAAAGTTGAGTTCTCGGCCCTCTTGCATAAAAAGTTGCGATTAAACGCAACTCAAAAAATTAAACACAACTTGATTTTTAACCAATCAGAATCGCGTATTTGGGAGTTGCGTTAAATTTTTTGAGTTGCGTTTAATCGCAACTTTTTATGCAAGAGGGCCCTGGTCAAGCAATTACACTGTTAAATAATCTGTCTCAAAGCATCTGGGTTGATCATGTCTCCATAAGAATAGTTTTATGCTGTGACCAATTTGGAAACATCAAAATGATAAGAAATTGACCCAATCTTGCTGAAGAGCACAAAGACTGCACACAGAAATGGGTATATGGGACTTCACCCACATGTGGCATGAATGTTCAGCCTGAACACCTTGGATATTTCTCGTCATATTTCGAATACGAGGGCATATGAAGAGCTATCCTTTTCAGGAGACATTTCTAATATGATGTTCTTCCAAAGTGACATAAAAGGAACGAGAAAGCTCACAAATTATTTTTTCACCTCTCCCAGAACTCAACCTTCTCTTTAAAAATCACATTCAGTGCTATTCTCTTTTTTTGTGGTATTTTTTGTATTTCTGTATTTTTTTATTTTTTATTTTTATTTTCATTTTTATTTTATTTCATTTTATTTTATTTTTCATTTTTTTATTATTATTATTTTATTTTATTTTTTTTATTTTTTTTTGGGGGGGGGGCCTAAAGTTTGAAAATACAAAAAAAAATTCGCTTCGACAAGCACATATTTTTCTTACCTTCACCATGAATGTAAAATCTGTGAGGGCAGGAGAGTAAACTGCACCACCTGTGAAGGAAAGTATCAATAAATTAATCAACAAACAAAAAATAAAATAGAATCAGAAACAACAAGAATTGTATACATGTTACTATTTAATGTTTAATTGCAAAGTTGACGAGACACCATTCATACTGATTTTTTTTTTTTCAGCTGTGCTGCATAGAACCGACTTAACCTGCCATTTCCATGATGTAAAAGTGACACTGGAATGTCATTAAAGCACTCCTGTTGCCAGACTTGTTAACAGGAGGGGGGGGGGGGGGGGGGGGGTTGACACACAAATTCAGTGTCACACAATTAAGTGGATAAACTTTTAGAAATTTTTTTTTTTAGAGGATGAACAGGGGGAGGGCATGGCGCCCTTCTGCCCCCTCGCTATGCCTATGATAAAAAGTGTGTATTGTGCATCTTGCACTTGTCTTTTTTTTCCCTGTCTTCTTTATTGATTTCTCTCCTTGAGAAATATTTTTCTTCTCACTGCTACCTCCTCTTATTTCTCCTCTCCCTTTGTTTTCTGCATGACTTAAATTCCTCTCTCTGTTTCCTCTCCACATACTCGTATTCAGCCTCCTTCCTCCTCTACTCTCCAGATGACACTGTCATTGACATACCTGCACATGGCCCCATGATGAGAGATATCTGGGGTACTACACCAGACGCCATCACATTCCTCTGTAGAACACAAGACAAAGTATACCTTGTCAATACCGCCGTCTGACAAATGACATGTGTATACAGTGGAAACTCGTTACAAAGAGCTCCAATATAACAAGATTCCTGATATGACAAGGTAATTTCTCTGGTCCCAGGTCTTCATGTTCTTTTGTCTTTTTTACCCTGATATAAGGAGATTCCTGTTGCAACAAGGTAATTTTCATGGTCCCAAGGTCCTGGTAATAGGGAGTTTTCACTGTATTTGGTCTAATAAATGCTCAAGTAGGAATACTGACTTGATATAATCATCGGTACAAGAATCTTTAAATGTATGGGACAAATACATTGGACTTGCTATAATATCTTTTTAAAATTCATGAATATAATTTTTTTTTGAACTAACAAAACAGCAATATGTCCACTCGACAGTGGATCAGGGAAGGCCCCTTGGGAAGGTCCTTACCTGGAATATGTCAGCGTAACCAGCGAGGGACTCCACCCCCTCTTGGATGCGAGCCCCGCCGGAGTCGTTGAGTCCGATAACTGGGGCCCCCACCTGCATGGCTTGGTCCATAACCTTACAGATCTTCTGGGCATGGGCGCTGGAAAGAGACCCTCCATGAACAGTGAAGTCCTAGATATGAGAGATGAAGGTCGGATTATTTAGGCCTACTTCCTTGGATAATAATAACGAGATTCTTATAAAAGTGCTTCATATCTTAAATCAGAACATAAATTCATTATGAATGTTATAAATAAGCATGGTATAGAACATACATAAAACAAATTTAATCAAAAATAACAATTTAGCCAATAAATTTTCAGTCTGTGTTTTGAAAAACACTTGGTCTAATTTGCGAAACCCAGACTCACACTGCCAGAGCTTGCAACCTCCTTAAGCCCATACAAAGCTGATTCCACAAACTTTGGCCAAATGTTTTTAAGATCATTTTTTTTTTTAACACCATATACCGTAAAACATTGATATTTACCTGACTAAAGATGTATGTTATTCTTCCATTGATGAGACCGTGGCCTGTAACTACACCATCTCCTGGAAACTGGGATAAGAGATAAATGAAAGGTTTTTAATAACCCTCTCATCAGTGTAACAATTATCACTGACTTTTACAGATCACCTACATATATATCTGCTCAGATGGTACTCCTGTATTCTGCAGATATGAAAAGTCCTTCTCACTTTAATCAAGTAATTCAAGTGTATATATATATATATATAGAGGATGCACATTTTGAAAAATACTCAAGTTCTATTGCAAAATTAGAAGATAACACTGAAAAACATTAAATATGAATAACCCTTACCTATTTTGTCCTCATATAGTTTTTTTAATTCCTTAAAAAAATTATTTTTGTTAAATCCTCAATTTCGACCAATTAGATGCACTAAGAGAGAGTGAGTGGAAAAGATAGAGAGAGAGAGAGAGAGAGAGAGAGGGAGCAGGAGGGAAAGGGAACAGGAGAGAGAGAGAGAGATTGAACAAAATTAATGACCTTGACCAACACTGAATTTCTTTTTACAAAATAAAAAGATATTACGAGTAACCTCTACCTACCTTCTTATCATCTGCATCCATGCCAAAGTCCGAGCACCTATGCTCTGCAAACATGTCATACTCGATGAAAGATCCGGGATCCAGAAGAAGACTGACCCTCTCTCTTGCAGTCAACTTCCCCTGAAAAGATTTTTAAAAAAAGATAAACAGAAATCTGATATTTACTTTCTCACAGAGGACCAGAATTTTCCAAGGGGTCTGATAACATTGGAGTTGATTCCTTACAGGGCATTCCAACCTTGGTAATAAGATGATTTGTGTGAAAGCAGAAAAATATCAACAGGATGGTGAAAGTTTGAAAGAAATCGGAGAAGGAATAAGATAGTTATGGATGTTTGAAAAATGAGATCATAACATAGATATGCAAATCTCAAATTGGCAATTTGGGGAGTCTATTGTGACATACTGGCGGACAACTCTCCAGTTTGTCATACATAATAATATCATTAATTTGAGGTTTTCTCAGACGCACCTTTACCCTTGGGCCAGTATTCAAAATATATTGTGAGAGTTGTCCGCCACTACATCACAGTGACATTTACCTATTTCGCCAATTTTAAATTCCCATATATGTATTGTGATTACAACTTTCCAAAATTCATAACTTTCTTATTGCTTGTCCGATTTCGTTCAAACTATCACCAATCTGTTTCTCTGATTTTTCCTCTTTCTTTTACAGCAACTTGCCATTAAGGTTGAATTTCCCAGGGCTAAACACTAACAATCACCCAGGGCACATGGACACCTAAAATCTGAGTCTGGACCCCCAAATTTCAAAATTTCTACATACTATAAAAATATTCCATCCAGACTCCCTTACCAAAAACATTAATAATGAGGAGCCCTGCCAATTATATTTTTCCTCCACTCTCACATTTTTGAGACAATAACAATTATAAATAAAAAAATATAAAATGCAAATTTGTAATGGAAAACTGTGAAAATTTTACGACCTCAAAAGCTAATAATATGAAGATTTCTCAATGATCTTTGCTCTTTCTGCATGCACCACATTAAATACATTTTATAGCATTCTAGATCAACCGATAATTAGATCTAATGTAATTAATGTAACCAAAACAGGATATTTTACATTAATGGATTGACCCTTTTCAAGAGAAAATTTACACAGGGGTTTAGGTTAAAGGAGAATGAAACCCTGGGGAAAAAACAATTTTAATGGAAAGAGAGGATAGAGAGAAGCAATTTTTAAAAAGTTCAAGATATGTCATAGGAAAATGTATTTGACACTACATATGTTAAGTTCACAAAAAGACAAGCAGCATCTTTAGAGATAATGGAGAAAATATGAAATTGTGTGTACAAAACATATTGAGAGTTGTACTACTAAACCTGCCATTTTGAAGCAACATTGCCAATTTGAGGATCGCCATAGAAAGTAAATTGTGACTTTTCAAACTTTCATAACTTTTTCATTTCGTAACCGATTTTGATGGAACTTTTTAAAAATTGCTTCTCTCCATCCTCTCTTTTCATTAAAATGGATATTTCACTAGGGTTTCATTCTCCTTTAAGGATTGTGGCCATAGAAAAATGGATCACTCAAATCGACACATGAACAGCATATCTCTGATTTATTTTTGAATTATATTCATGAATAATCTCATTTCATTTTTTTCATTAAAAAAAATGCACTCAGCTGATAACAGAAGTCAAATGAAGGGCAACTCTCAATATATCTTATCCAATGAACAAGGTTAGATATAATGGTTAATGTAATGTCTCAAAATATAACAAGCATTATTGTGAAATAGAAAACCATTCATTCACTCCATTGATCAGGTTAATATTTATTCATAGATAATTTATAATTTATTTATAAATAACCTCGCATATGTGCGAGTGCACACAGGAGTTGGTCTTGCGGTGATGTCTACAGGCAGCTCTCTGTATTCTCCTACAAAAAAGTGCCTTGTTGTTGGTGTTGTTTCTATTGTCCTCTTGTAAGCAGTCTCCAATATCAGAGGCTATCTTCCAAGTGTGATCGGCCGTGATGACAAAGTGATTTTGACTGGACCAGATTTGAATCTCAGCCACGTTAAAGATCTTTCCCAGACGTAAATAATCGTATTTGATTGATACATCATACATGTCTATGATGTCTGTAAGTAAAGACCTAATTATACACTCATACACACTGTGAGTGCATTCACTCTGCACAAGTCAGTCAACATGTCAAGATAATAACTATGCTTCAAATCAGTCAATTTACGTTCATTATTTTTTCCACATTTGCAGCAAACCAAGTTTGTGCGTTTACAAATTACACTGAAAAAAACTGGTTTATATCCCATGATATAGCAAAAAAGTTAGACCATGGTCTTGTGCTAATGATATTGCTAAGATTGATCAATATGATAAATTATTTTGGAGAGTTGTACTTATACATGTACAAGCTTATCTGAAGAGTTGATGAACTTGAGTTGAACATGGGGTTTCCCAGGCACTTGCTCCGGGTCAACACAGTAATTTATGAATGGGACCACAGTTAGTAGCTTACCCTCTTGTGCTGTGCCTCGATTCTATGTTTTCCTCCTCCCAGCAAAGCTTGTTTTCTCTTTTCTTCTATTCTCCCTATGACATCTGTCATTGCAGATACAGAACTGCACTGACGTTTTGATATAGCTGGCCATCTTGACAGTATAACACTGTTCTTGACGGCCAAACAAATTCTTGAAAAGTGAACACTTGCCATTTTGCTTCACTTCCGGTTCCATGAAATTTATTTCCAATTATCTCTTTATGATATTGGTCTACAAATCTAATTTTGTTCAAAATCATTTAAGTTCTTCTTATGAAATCAATAATAGTTCGAAAATCAAAGTTTTGTAAGGTTCAATAAAGTTATTCTATAATTTCCTAGGGTTTCATGGGTCAAAGTTCAATCCATGACGTCAATAGCACCGGTAAACATCGATTTACAGCTTTTTTTGGTATGTGACGCTTCTCTGGGCCTAATCTAGATTTGCTGTTAGAAACATACAAAAATCGGGTTTAAAAGGCCTACTATTTCATTTAAAGTGTCGATATGAATGCAACGGCACTCTATGTGTCTACGTGTAGATACATTTTGCAGGCAGATTTCGAAAATGGTGAATCTTGGGGGGATCTTTATCGCTTACTACCCTACCTCCGCCAGTCTTTGTCATGTTGCGTCTGTGGATCTCTCCTAAACGATCCTCAGGGACCAACGGATTCGAACTGTCAACATTTTGTTTGTCGGACTTGTGTAGGAGGCAAAATGTTACTTAAGCCATCATGCAGTTGGTGTAAAAATTATGAGAAATTTACAGAGGTGCGACAACTCAAAATACTGTTATCTTGCTACAAGAAACTATGCGAATACATAGCTGCCACACCCATCGCGCGCAGCTTTGTTGGAGCGAACGGCGAATCAAATAGCACTTTGACAATTCTACAAGAAGGAATGGCTATCAATGCTATCCACGAAAGCAGCACCGCCATTCAAGACAAGAAACTGAACATCCTCGACATCTTGGCGAAGGTGAATCGCGAGAAAATTGGCGACGCTGATTCCAAGTCGCCAGGACGACGCCGTGGGCGTCCCCGACGGGAGAGATACGGCGTGGGGGCTTCCCCAATCCCGCATATATTCGAGAACCCGGAAGTTCCGTTGCCAGCGTTGGACTCTCCTTTAGATGGACTTTGTAATGGGATAGACAGTTCAGATCACTTGGATATGAGTAGTGACCACTCTATTTACAGTGCATCATTTTCGTCTTGTGGTTCTCCGCGTATCAAGATCAAACGCAAGCGCCATAGCGATGAGCAAAAGGTCAAAAGCAAGAAGAAGAAAAAGAAACATGACAAAATCAAAGACAAAGAGCGAAAAATAGGTAGGGTCTGTAGGGAGGAAGCGAAGCGAACATCTGATCGAAAAGCAAGGAGTGAGAGGAAAAAGAGGAGGCATCGGTTTCGAAAAGAAAGCGAGAAAAGAGAAGCACAAATGGAGTTTGAAAAGGAGAAGCTTGTGAACGGGGATGGACTTTCGAGTTCACCCGAAATGGAATTCGATACCCCCAAGAAGAGGACCGTGGTGATTTCTGGACACAGGGCGAAACTGCTGAAAGCTGGGAGAGTTCTACCTGTTATTGAGGGATGTCGGTGTGGCACCTGGGGCAAATCTCCAGGAGTCAACACCTGCAAAGGGAACAGATGCCCCTGCTTCATGAGTGAGAAAGGCTGTGAGAGGTGCAAGTGCAGGGGATGTCGCAACCCTTTCGTCATCCCAGAGAGTCCTACCCCAAAGAAAAGGCATCGCCATTCTTCCAGGAATGAAGTCAATGGTGAAAGTGAACTGGACATTGATGTAACTAATGTTTAGACTCCCATTTTGAGCTTAGTTTAAGTAATCTGTACTCAGTAGCAGTTTGTGTTCCTTTGTACATCTCTTGTTTTTGTCTCATGATAATGGAGTGAGTGAATCTTCTGTGGTTAATAGCATGATTTTTTGTTGTTGCTTTGCTATATATGTTAGTACTTAATTTAACCTAATGTCTTTAATACAAGTTTGGTAAAGCAAAATGAATAGGTAAACATATTTTTTAATGATTTGTTTAAACATCTGTTCTACATCAATAATCTGGATTCTGTCAGAAATTATGCAAAGCATATTGGTATTCATTATTCACGGCTATAACATTTTTTTGTCTATCGATTTCTTACAGTTCATTGTGAAAAACTAGCAAGTGAATCTAAGGATCTATTTTTTTGCAAATTAGCATTGTAAGTCACTGGTAAGCATGGGTTCAAAATTATCCTCTTGTTATAAGTAAGGCTAATGTCACTTCTGTGACATTCTTGATATTGAATTTTTGAAATACATGTACCCTAGTTTCCTAGGATAACATCAGGGAGATGGTTCTCTAACACACCAAAGAATATTTGTTTCCTTTAGAATTATTAACATAATTAGGACTTTGCTTCACTGTGATATATCCTACTTTTTGCTAGGGGAAGGGCAGGGATGGGGCAGAGGATGCTGGCTTCCAAAGTGGTCACAAGCGGGCAAAACATTTAAGATCGGTCAAGGCAATGGCATGCATCTGTATGAGAGAAGTAATCACAATGATTGTTCATGTGATGAAACTCTGTGTGTACTTCTTGATTCATTTGCCCATTTATTGGTACATGTACCCTTATTTGTACCTGTAGATCTGCAATTCTGAATCTTAACCAATTTGTGTTTATCTTTTTCCTAAATTTAGATCCATTGAAATCCAATTGCCTGATCTATGAATGGACAGAAATGTTTTGCTCAACTTTATTTCACAAGAACATGTGTCTTTTTATGATGAAATCATTCTCTGAAAATATTTGTACTCCAACTGTAAACTAGTGTAAATATTAAGTGTACTTGACTAAGCCAACTTAATGCGGGTAATGTACATTCTAACTTATTTTTATAACGTGTATATAGTCAAAACTCACTGGTTGAAAATGTACTGAATTTTTGTAAATAGCAACCCCTTAAAAAAAAGAGGAAAATTTGTACATATATGTGTGATAGAATTTGATGTCTGTAAAGAAAATCGCCAGTTCACCATAGCAAGAGTAAGAATGGACTTATTACATATGGACTGCCAGCACTTTGTTTTCATTTGGAGACAATAGTGTCTTTTATTTTCCATTCACACAACTTAGGCTACTTTTATTATCACGGTATGGAGACATGAAGTTTCAGACAACACAATAAAGTAACTCGAACACTTCAGATACGGATTTACAAGGTGTAATCTTAATCATCCAAAGAGTGCTATCTTAAAATTGAAATGACTTCAATATTTTAGTTCATTTGATTTACTCTCGTTTCATTTGATTTCTTTACTTGTTTATGCTTAGCAAATTTCCAGATTGGGCATTATTAGAATTTCAAGGTATAGGTACTGTACATATATTTGCTTGGAGGAAATGAATGCTATTCATGATGAGTACTGCTCGAACCATATGTTATAGGTCCATGCCTCTACTGATGAGAACATACTTTATTGTACATTAATTGTGTGAATTATTCAATTTGGTTCAATGTCATTTCATCTCAATATGTTTTTGTTTTTTTTATTCCTAAGAAATTAGAATAAAACCGATCATCATTATAATGTACTATAAAAGTAAATACACGTAAATCATAAGTTGTAAGAAACGGGGCGTGGCAAATTATTACAGAACTTCTCTGAAGATCTGCTGTTTATTTTCCTCTATGAAGAAACTGACGACCAAATGGTATAAACGAAAAACTCTTTCCTTTTATATATTTTGTATTATTTTTTTTTTCTACTTGCTCCGCTGTTTTACCGTACATGGTTTTGACACAACTGATCCTAATAACTTCCTCCGAGATTATTCATGAACCTTTCTTCTTGTCATCCATGTTGTTGATCTGTTTATCATTGGATGATATATGGTAAAGTTTGTTGTTTCAGATATTTGGTTTAACTTAATTCATGGCGGCAAAGTCACTTGAATATCCCAGGGTGTCACCTGGTACAATCCACAATAAAAAGTTTTAAATACGGAAAACTTGGGAGAGGTTACCGCTGTTGATATTTGATTGTCCATGTAATTCCTCGTAACTATTTTATAGATTTTGCTTTTCTTCAAAGTTCTTTCCTATGTGTAAAATTGATGCGCTGTTCAAATTCTAGGTAAGCGTACTAAAGAAAGCGTTTCTAAAACTGTTCATTCGTAAAACCTAATTCAATTTAATTCCTTCTATTTAGGTCATGTTTTTAGAAAGAGTATAAATATATTATTATGAACCATATGTTCTTAACCATATACATGTACTTGGCAAGATCGGGCACAAAATGTTGCATTTTTGTTCACTTCCGGATTATTTCATATATCGCAACAGGAATATTCATCATTATTATATAATGATAACATTGACTGGCTCTTCTTTCGGTAAATATCGAAAATATTGCCCTTAAAAGAACCATATTGCCCTCGTCTTCGACTCGGGGCAATATGATTCTGTTGCGGGCAATATATTCTGATATCCCCCTCAAGTCCAGTCAATATTATATAATTATTCATCAGATTGGGATAACCAATTTATTCTCCAAACATGAATACGGATTCTCCTTGTGTTTCAAATTGAGTTTGATTAATATTTAGAGCATACATGTACTCCTTCTCGGATAGTCTTTCACGACACCTTCCACTCCCTATGAAATAAAAATAGGGATGTTATCCATATTTTTATTTCGTTATTTCTTAGATTTAATGTGTGTGACCTTGGTAAAAGTATATGTTACAATTACTATTTCTTATTGCCGTTCTCAAGTTTCGTAATTCGCCATTTCAGTGTTTATTGGAGCCTCTCAAAGTAAATTTCAGTCTGTTACAGGCCAGTTTGTCAATTCAATTTCAATTCATGCTTTAAATCAACGAATTGTTCGTGAATTTACTTGTACTAAATGAATGCTAGTATACATGTATGTCATAGATGTTGCAGCACTCTATATTGGAGTTTGAAATAAACATAATCTGCTGATATTCAAGCAGAACATTGGACAAATTATTGCAGTTTATCCTGTTGTAATTTCGAATGCTTTTGAGTGTATGAGGTTTTAAAAATGGTCCCGTTTGTGAATGGTTCCTTTGCCTGTAACTGCCCGGCATTTGGGGAACGTTTCATCAAGCGTTTTGTCAGTGATTTTTACCGACAACCGTTATAAGCTACTGAAATCCTTGCATCTGATTGGCTGAGAGCAGATTTGTCAGTAAAAATCACCGACAAGACGCTTGATGGAACGCTCCCCTGGTTTCTTCTGCCTTATGCCGTCTTCTACTGTTGTGCGTTTTCTTTCTCTTCACATGCATGCACACGTACTGTCATCAGATCATGGTCCTGTTAAATTGTTTGTATTCATGTCCTATCGTATGCTATATTTATTTCTGGTTTTATATGAATTTATAGTATGTATATAAAGTGGATGTTTTGTATATTTGCAGAAACAGCCGGAAAAATGATTTTTATGCCAACTGTATCTTTATTTTTGTGCTTGATCAATAAATTTAAATTGATTTGAATAGAATTGAAATCGTTGGACGGATGCAATCAACATGGAAAAAAATGGAAGGTCCCTGCCCGTTGGCATTAGATTCTGTCAAACAGACTCGGATGATTACACTTGCGGGAATGACTTATTGTCTTCAGAATTTTGTTGTAAAAAGCGTTCTAAAAAAAAAAAAGATATGACAGTTACAGCCCACGAGACTTGTTTTTCTTCAGTTTCTTTAACTCGTGATACTTGAGATCTTAAAAGAGAGTTCTCTTCTGTTTCTAAACGATATACTTCAAGAAGGATAACAAAGTCATGATATTCAAAAGTCCCATGTGAATTGTGTTGTTGCCTTCCTTACGCGGTACAACTATTTTCACACTCTGCAAGGATATTTTCTTGGAAAATAAATGCCATCGAAATGTCAGGTGCTCAGATTAGAACACGCGGTTTTTGTTACGTATACAATTTTTTTTTCTTCAGTTGAAAAGATAATCACTCAGCGAAGTTTATATAGGCTATATGCCCGTTCCAATTTCCCTTATACCTTTAGGTTCATATTTCTTTTTATCTAAGTTGTTCATTTTGTTCTTAATTTTTGTTCTAATTCTCTCTATAGTTATATTAAGCTTCAATAGGATAACAGGACAAACTGACAGACCGTTCTCATTTCTCAAACTGCTTTGCTAAGAACAAAATAATTATCGTGATATGATATGATTATCGGAGGGAAACTACAATCAAAATCGAAATTATGTGGGCTGCATGCAAAGAAAGAATTCGAAATGATAGAAAGATGGGATGGAAAAAAACAGAAGACCGGATTCTGATTACTCGTGAGAGTCGTGATTAGTATCCTTGTTTTCGCCGCGAGTGTTTAGTTTAGGCGTCTTCTTGTTTCCTCCCTTTGCACAATTATTATTTTAAATTTTTATCTATCTATTTCACACTTAAATAAATATGTATACAAAATTATATATTATCGCTCGCCTGTTCTCTATTTCCACGTCATAGAATATCACTTGTCCGCTTCCTCTTTCGTTTTTCTTTTAAAATCAACTTTTAAAAAAGTTAATTAAGTTCGGAAACTAAGTCATGTAAGTATGATCAATGATATATAAATAGCTAAAATATCATTTCTGTATCTATTAATATCATCTGAAATACTATGGTTTTCCTTTACAGTGACGTCCCATTTATGAGATGTGCAGTTCAGCTGAATGATATAGGTTTTCCCGTCCAGTTTCGTCAAAATAGCACCCAAATAGCACGCAATTTATTGAGCACGAATTTAATCGAATGACGATCAGGATCATCTTTCAGTTAACAAATAATTGCGTTCAATTTGATTTTTTCATCGTGCGATCGCTAACTTTTGTCAAACCGAATTGAAATAACAACTTAGAAAATCAGGTGAAGAACATTCAATTTCGTCTACAAGCGTAAATTGTAGGCGTTTAAAAATTAATTTCCGTCTACAGGCGAGCATCTATGGAATGTGCGATCCTATTCATCCCAAGTATATTTCTTTATTTGTATTGTTTATGTATTTATTTGTGTATGAAAGGAGCGAGTAGCTTTATGCAAAAGAAAGTAAATACATGTATGAACAACCATATGCAATGTTTATCTAAAAAGAAAGATTAAAACAAGTCTAAAAGAGACACATGAAGAAAAATATGAACCAATAAAAGACATGGATTAAGAAATGCCCTGAAAAACCCCTGGCTTATAATTATTCCTGCAGGCTTGGGTGGGTGGGGTGGGGTAATGGTTGGGGAGAGATGGAATAATGACCCCCATTGTGTCATTGTGTTCACAAAGGAATACATGTATAACTCCCAATGCGAGAATAGGGGAAGTTCTTTGCCAACCCCTACTTGCTGTGATAGACAACCTATAGTATATAGATGGATTACTTAAAAAAAAAAAAAAAATTCTGCCGGAGAATTCGACGTTCGCAAGTGCAGAAATGGACAAATTCGGAATTCATAGACTTCAACAACCGATACGTCAGTCAAGTTCTCAGCTTTATCATCATGACAATAAGCACTTATTATCTTTACAGTCATTCAGGATGATATAAAATCGATTAAACTTATTACTTTATGGACAAGCAGTGGCGGATCTACGGGGGGGGGGGTTAGGGGGTTTAAACCCCCCCCCCTTGGGCTGCCAAGTAAACATTTAATGTGCATAGGGGGGGGGGGAGAGAAAAAAATAGAGCATGCAAGTATGCTTAAAATCGCAAGCTGGCAACCCTAAAAATGAAAAATCTCCCTACTGTGGGAGGGGGGTATCCCCCTCCCACACCCTCCCCCCTCGCTCGCTTCGCTCCCTCGCAATACCCAGCTCAGCCCCTCAACCCCCCCCCCCCTTTGAAAAAAGCTAGATCCGCCCCTGACAAGATTTTGATTGTTTTTTGTTGACAGACTGAGGACCATCCTTACTGTCATGCTCCCCCGACGTCTTTTTCTCTTTGTCTCCCTCTTCTCGTTTCCCCGCGCGCGCGCTCTCTCTCTCTCTCTCTCTCTCCTTCACTCTATATTTCTCCATCTCTCTCCTACCTTTCTTTCTCTCTTTCTCCACTATCCTCTTTCTCTCTCTCTCTCTCTCTTTCTCCACCCCTCCGCCCCCTCTCTCTCTCTTCTCTCTTTTACCTCTCCATCTCTCTTCATAATCTTATCATCTTCCTGTTCTTTTCGTAAGAATAAATCACTGCAAATAATCAAAATCTACACTCTGGAAAGTGAATTAGAATTGCAAATATTTTTGCAGAAATCTATATTTTTTTTTCAATTGATCTCTCAGAGAATAAAATTGAAAAAAAAAAAAAGTGAAAATCAAAGCACACAAAATAAGACCTTTACTTGAGATGGTATTACACATCAGTTCATTATTCCATCACTTTTAAGTAACCAACTCTGACATACAGGGGCGGGGATCCCGAGGGTACGGGGGGGGGGGGGCAAGTACCCCCGGAAATTTTGAAGACTAACCCCCGGCCGTGACAAGAAATCGCAACGCCTGCTGACATAATCATATCCCACCGTAATGGTCACAAGTGTTTTAAATAAATTAATATGTACGACAATCATAATCATAATGAAATGTGGTATAAAGCGTTTTCAAATGTATTCAAATTGCCCTTGAACATAATTTTAGAAAGATGTGCGACCATTTAAACATAAAACAAAGACATGGATTCTCTCTTTCAAATCGGCAAACTCCAGTTCAGTATATTGGTCCATGGGGGGGGGGGGGGGGGCTTATCTTAAAGGGCAATCGAACCTTTATAAAAAGATGATTTGTGTGAAAGCAGAAATATATGAAAAACAGCATACTGAAGGTTTGAAAGAAATCGGACAAGGTATAGAAAGTTATGTGTTTGAAAAATGAGATCACTAGATCTAAACGAATCTCAAATTGGCAAGTTGGTGAGTCCATTGTGACACATTGGCAGTGAACTCTTCCGATGTCATATCATACACCAAAATATCCTTAATTTGTGGTTTTCTCCTAATATGCGCCTTTTCCCTCGGGGCAGTACATGTATACTCAAAAGATAATGTAGATATCATATTGTTACAGGTCCTCATAAAAGAAAAAGATCTTACAGAGTAATGCATTTTGAAAAAAAAATGACATTTTAGTCATTTTGTGTGTTAGAGCAAATGGGGGAGTTGTCCGCCGCTACATCACAGTGACAGAACCGATTCGGCCACTCTGAAATTCCCATATGTATAGTGTGATTACAACTTTCCAAAATTCGTAACCTTCTTTTTGCTTGTCCGATTTCGTTCTAACTTCACCACTCCGCTTCTCTGAATTTTCCTCTTTCTTTCGGATCAAGTTGCGTCTAAGGTTGGATTTCCCTTTAATATCTGGATGAAATTTGCGAGTAAGGCAGCCAAGTGGGAAGCGATTGTATCATCTATTTCCCTTTCCATTTATTTCATTTTCTTCCGCTCTTTTCCATATTCTTCTTTTCTGCCTTTATTAGGAGGCACAAGCCCCTCCCTCTTTTTTTGGCTACACCACTGCTCCAAATCATTCGCACATGTACTGCATACTCCTTTTCTAGACTGCTCGAATTTTTAGCTTATAAATACATTTGTACCTACATCTCACAATCGATGAGTGGCATCAGAGAAAGATGGAGTTGGGGTTAAAGCTGCTTTAAACTGGTAGAATTTGAACAGCGCCATCTTACGGTCATTCCTAACATAGGATTATAATTAGAGATTAGTTGCATTTTATTTTGAATTTGAACTAACAACTCGCTTGGAAAACAAGCACTTAAAAAAAAAAAACTATTACTCTTGACTTGTAAAATATAGAAAACTGCCTGCAGGTACATTTTAAGCTTCTACAAGGGAAAATGGTGCATTATGGGGGAAATAAGAGGAACAGATGTTTTCTAAATGCTGTTAAAAGATGGCGCTATTTAGGAGGTGAAGTTTAAGGCAACTTCATGGATATTTTAGTTGCTCCATAGTTAAATCAGGCAGGTAATTACAGGTACAAATACTTCTCAAGCATGATATAAATAATCATTTGTAATTCCCTGCCATTTTTCTCACTTCTAAAAAAAAAGAGTTAAGGAGCAATATTATCTCTAATTTTCAATGTGCAACAGTGAATATAAGAATCATTATTGGAATCCATTTCTATTCCCTTACAAATAAATAAGCCACGGAATTCAAATTGACTGTCCCACACAGCGTATTCCTGTCAGAGTTCTAATATAATATGCACGCTCAAAAGACTAAATTAACTTATTATTCTTTATATTCAAATAACAAATAAAATGTAAAGCTGCTTTTAAAAAAGGGGTTTCCTTTGCTATAATTAATAGCACATGTGAAAACACTTGCAGGAACCTGATATATGCATTAGCATCCTTGGTATTAAATACACATTTATATTAACCTGTTGACTACTGAATTCTCTCATTCCCATAGGCTTAATACAGGAACCACCTAGTTCCTGTAGGCAATGGGTTAAGTGAAAATGATGATGGCAGATCTTCAGGCAACTTAAAGGGGTGGTGGGGGGGGGGGGGGAGGCTTGCCTCCATTGTAATCTTTAAATCAAACATTTTAATTTAATTCATTTAAATCTAACTACACTCGTGCATTGAGCTGCGAATTATAGAAACTTAGTTTTCAATGTAGTATTTTTTAAAAATCACTTGACTTGAGAGCTCATTTTGTATACAGATTGAATGTGTACACATAATTCTACTACCCTTCGAAACAGAATAATAATGTTCATCAAATATATAATGGGATTCACTGTTTTTCTTGAAATAAAATTACTTGTTTTTCGGATGTTCTAAATCATTCTCATCAAATTGGCACATGAAACATTAGCTGCAACAGCAGATCAAACAATGTGCAAGCCTGCAAATAACTGTATTCTCATCTCATTATGAAACATATTTAATCATTACAATCATCAACAGCTGACAAACCACCCCCTAGAGCTTAATGGGTCATTATACCAGGCCTGCTTTCTTCCATATAAATCTTTTTCCTTTCTTATACACGTATACAATTTCTTCCCTCTGAACATAATAAATAATCTCACAAATAATTCATTCCAATAATAGACAAATATGACAATAAATATTAAACTATTGAAAAGGCATTCTGAATAGCTAGGATACAAACTCTGCATGAAAATAAGAATAGAAAGAAGTGCACTTGTTCAATTTTTTGTCACGTTTCCATGAGTCAATAAAAGTAGTACTAAGACAAATATATTAAAAGTGTACCATTCAAATCCAATTGAAATAGCAATCTAGAACAAAATATACAGATAAGTATTGTTAGAAATATAGCGAAATCTCAAATCATTTCAATAGCATCTCAGTGAGATTTCTTGTAAAGACACCTGCAAAATGGCAATAATCTTTTATAACCAACTGAATGTACCAGTTTTCATACACATTGCCTGTTGACAGCTAGAAGGACGTTTAACTCTGTGCAAATCAATATGATATAATGCCCTTCTGGCTCCCAGCAGACGATATGAGGAAATAAAAATTATTTCATCATCTTAAACACTATGAGATAGATCAGTCCTTCTTTCCTACATATTTTTACTACAAGATCAGAACCTGGTACTACTAAGTCAAAACCTAGTTTCTTTTTCTTAAACTTCCTCCCTCAACGTCATATTCTGTTGCTGATTTACTGTTTTTTCTTCTGTTTCTTTACAGAACCTAGTGCTACTAGGTTGAAACCTAGTGTTTCTTGTTCTTAAAATTCCTCCCTCAACGTCATATTCTGTTGCTGATTTACTGTTTTTTCTTCCCTTTCTTTGCATTCCTTTTCCTTCTTCATCTTTTCCTTTTCCTCTCCTATCTTCAGCTTCTTCTTTCTTTTTTCACTCCTTCTTTACCTTCATCTCCTTCTCCTCAAGATCTTTCATTCTTTCCCTCTACCGAGATGTGTTTACATCTTGTCCTAAGTATCTAACATCTTATAAATAATCAACTGGCATTAAATTTTTTTGTACATTTGCGAGAGATAGTTAATACTCCCTCATTGGTATCCACCAGATAAGACAGGGAATCGTTTAGTCGCTTTCTACAGGACCAACTAAACAGTATAAAGGCCTTTGATGATACACAGGATGCAGCAGTGAAGACAATGGATCGACATAGAAAACATGTAATACTCTCACTTCTATGATAGAGAATATGTAAGTGTGTGTGAGAGAGACAGACAGCGAGAGAGAGAGAGAGAGAGAGCCGACATATTCATTATTTGGTAACACAAACATTAAAGTGCTTGCCATCTGACAATATTTGAGAAACAAAGTCAAATATATATGAAATACATATCATTTGCTCACTGTAGGCTTGTATTTTATATTGCTTTAGAGTGGGAGAGAGAGAGAGATTAAGAAAATAAAGAGACATAAAGGAAGACTAAAAGTGAAAGGAGATAGAAAATAGGAGACAAACAGGGAGTGGGAGAGGGAGAGAGATAGAGAGAAGAAATATAAGGAGACAAACAGGGAGTGGGAGAGGGAGAGAGATAGAAGAAATATAAGGAGACAAACAGGGAGTGGGAGAGGGAGAGAGATAGAGAGAAGAAATATAAGGTAGAGAAAACTGCATACAAGAAATTTATATTGCTTTGTATGTAAATTATGAGATCTAATCAAACTACTAGTATTTGTTCATATCAAGTTCATTATTTCCTATTGCTTTCCATGTGCAGCTTTCATGACAGACAAATTCATGATGAATAATTTTATAACATTCAAATAATTCAATTTTGAAATTCATTAAAATGTCACTGTATACCATAGCGATAGACAAGTGCAATGCATCTATCAACAGTAGATTCTAATCGGTCTGGAATTTTTATCATACCAAAATGAATGAACTGAAACTGTATCATGGATGATACATTATGAAGAAAGGATAAACAGTCAGATGATACGATGACCTCGATCTTTCTGGCAAGAACACAATATATAGCTTGCAATATGGCATGATAGACACAGAACATAGAGAAATGCAGAGAGAATGAAAGAGAGGAACATATTTGAAGAAATATTAGCTACATGAACAAGGAAGAGAGTCCTAATTTTTCACGATATTGTACATGTATACTTGCTTAAATACAGGACATGATAAACATATTAAGCTTCTTTCTGAATGAAAAAAATAGCTACAAACTCAGTATGGTTATCCACCCTTAAAACAAAAGGAAAACAAAGTCCCATCAAGCTACAAGAAGGAAATGGAGGTGTTTAATAGAGAGAAGGTTGAGTTCTGGAAAAGGTGAAAAATAATTTGTGAGCTTCCTCATTCTTTTTATGTCAGTCTAGAAGAACATCACAGTAGAAATTTCCCTTGAAAAGGGTTGCTCTTCGAATGCCCTCATATTCAAAATATGATGAAAAATAGCTGAAGTGTTCAGGCTGAACATTCATGCCACACGTGTGTGTGCAGTCCCATATGCCCATTTCTATGTGCAGTGCATGTGCTTTTCAGCGAGACTGAGTCAATTTCTTATCATTTTGATGATTCCAAAACCTCAAACTATACACCAATTCTTATGTAGACATGCTCAACCTTTCCCAATTGCTTTGAGACAGTTTCTTTCACAATGTAATCACATGACCAGAACTCAACTTTATCTTTAAAGAAGGATACAAAAAGAGAACCTTTGTACCAGTATTAAAACCAAAAAATGCACATCATTTGATTACTGTAGTCATATTTTTCTGCAAGAACAAAAAATCTTTTGCATGAAGTATCAAGTGCATGACTGCTAAGACACCATGAATGCAAGCAAACTGCAGCTTTACTGAGGTACTGGTAGTATGCAGTTACTGTTTAACATTACCACTGTGTGCATACAATTGATTTCTATTCAGAATTTATTGCAAATGATATGCATAATGAGTTGAAGCTCAAAAGACAATTTGAAGAGAGTTCTATAGATTCTATAGTCTATCAGAACTACAACAGCATGATATTCTGTCGTGATTTAACTGCTTAAGAGATCTGAAGAAAAAGTTTATCAAATTTACACAAAAGTCACAACATAGTTCAAAATGCCACAAGCGATTTATAATCATTATCACATATGAAGTAACATGGCCTAATTTACATAGCGATTGAGATTCACTTTGTGTTGTTTTACCTCAGCCTATGACCTCCTCTATTACGACAAAATTTATGAGCTCTGAAAATGTTGGATACTAAACTGAAATTCAACACCTTCTTTTGATAGAAGTATACATGTCAGTTTCTCTCCCAGGCATCATTCATTTCCTTTTCCTTGATGCATTTTCGGTAGTTTCTAAACCCAGCATTCTCTAAGCTCTGTATTCAAAGTGTGTGTGTAAATGGGTTTTTTTACGGATGTGTGTATCAATCAGATATGATTATTTACATCTGGGACTGACCTTTAACACATTCGAGACAATTTACCACATTTTGTAGTTTGGCTCAATAACTTTTGATTCAGAGCTGTAAAAAAATATACCAGATGCATGAGTAGAAAGAGCAAAAATTTCTGCACATACTATATCCATTTTTGTTATAATATGACCATATTGCATTTGATGCCAGGAATTTTAAAGACAAGAATAAATTGGTAACACATTGAGAGGTTCAAAATCATGATTTTTTAATCAAAATTGGCATTTTTTTCAACTTTTGACAAAACATTACACCATATTAGAACCACATAGCACTAACAGAAATATATAATTGTTGCCAATTTGAAGAACAAAATGTGATCAATTTAGCCCTTAAATAATTCCTGTCCTGAAAGAGTTAACGTCACCATCCGAAAGACGTGACTCAGTTTCGAACCTGGGTCCGATCAGAGTCAGCTTGTATTTCTCAACCTCGACAAGCTCAAGAAATTTTCTGGAGGGACAGACGATGAACCGACCCATCTTACTGGATTTTTAAGCTGACTTTTGACATTACTGCTACACCAACTCTGCTCCTTTTATACCAGATAGGACCCTTCAATTTCAGTGCAACTGAAAGTCGTCTGGCTTCATATCTTCTTAAGCCACTTACAGTCACATAATCCTGTGTTCTCATGGGTATTTAACACCATTCGGGCATTTACCCGATAATACATGTAGGTGTTGTCAGTCACAGAAAGTGGACTTCACTTTTACAACAGACAGTTCTTGTAAATGCAATACAGTCAAATCTGCTTTACGACCATCTGTATAGAAAGACCACCTGTCTGTAAAGACCGCAATTTTTGTTTTCTTTGAAAAATATTTTTCATTTAAACATGTATTAAAAGAACCAGTACATAAAGATCACCTGTTCATAAAGACCGCTTTTCTTGTCTCCCTTGAGTGGTCTTTATATAAAGGTTTCACTGAGTATATTGTGCCCTCCACCTACCACCATGTAAGGATATGTCATCGTCATAAATTTTCCTCAACCTCGACAAGCTCGAGAAATTTTCCAGTGGGACGGACGATGGACCGAACCATCTTCCTTGTTTCACTGCCTACACCATACCTGGGAGTCCTCACACACACACATCAACTGGTAATTCAACCAAATCCGCCGAGGGCAAATAACATGATGCAATGCACATGGACGCAAGCGATAGTATTGCTTTAAGACCCATTTTGCCCTCGTGAAGGCTGGTCAAAAGCCACAGATCCTATAAAATTGGTGTTGAAGGTACCCTGGCATAAATCGGTGGGGTAGGGCCTGCAACGGTTTTCTTTAACTCTTTACAGGCTTTGGTCAACAAATGGAACAAACAGTTGACAGCCACAGTTGACTATTGTCACATGTGCCTCGTACATGTATCATACATGTTTACTAAAAAACAAAACGGGGCAGTCCAGGGTTCGATCCATGGCGAGTAAAGAGTCAAGCACTTTACCACATAATGTAGGGACAAGGATTCCAGCTTGTGACTAGTACACAGTATTTATTGATGGCACAAAGGAAATAAATACAATGAAATGTAATTGCTTAAGCTTAGATTCTACATCAAGGATAACCAGCAATCTACTTGATTGGTTATTGTCATAACCCATTGCCGGAGTCGTCGCCCGCTTCCCCGATCCATTTGTTCCTCTGAGGCTCCGCCCCGGGCTCTGAGATGGTGGCCTTCTGGCGGAGATCGATGGTGATGATGTCCTCTTCAGGCTCAAAATCGTCTGCATAGTCACTGTAACCAACAACAGATAATAAATAGTGTTGGCTTCTTGTACACAGCTCATGTCCGTCACACCATGAGGTTCCTGGGCCCTCTTGCATAAAAAGTTGCAATTAAACACAACTTGAAAAATTAAACGCAAGTCCCATATACACGATCCTGATTAGTTGAAATTTAAGTTGCGTTTAATTTTTTGACTTGCCTTTAAACGCAACTTTTATGCAGGAGGGCCAAGGTGTGTTAATATTATTACTCTGGTCATATTAGAGTGGCCAAATATGTAGTGCTCTAGCATGTCAGGTGCCCAAGTACACCTCTGTTGAGAGTGGCAAATGAAGATAAATGTCTTGCTAGCGCCAAAGGACATTATTGCCAATCAGTCACATGTTCAGTCGTGAACACTTGCATCAAATCTTTGCATAGGATACAGCATATCATCTTTGAAATACCAAATTTTGTTCAAAATAGAATACATCATCAAGTTGCTTTAGCTTTATTTGGTTCTGAGTATCAAATTTTGGAGTGCTGCCACCCAAAGTTTCATGCTTCATCCATTACAACTTACTTTGCCCTGTAAAGGACTGAACCTAAATGGCCGGTACTAAGGAGTCTATCAAATCCAAGTATCTAGTACTCACCAGTCGTCACCCTGCAGGGACTGTTGCTGTGTGTCTTGCCCTCCCTCCTCCGCTACTAACATCTCATACTCGTCCGCTGCGTACTTCTCCCAGTCTGTTGGCTCGGGACCCTCACTGTCGTAGTCCTGCAAAACAGACGAAAAGGACAAGATCACATGATTGTACAACATATGCTCTGGCAACACTTCTCCGAAGAAAGCCCTTCAACAGTGGGCCCAAAAGTATACCTAAGACAAAACCTTACCTCAAACCCAAACTAAAACCAAACTGTAACCAATTTCCTTACCCTATACTTTTAATAAAATCAATCAATCAAGCAATCTCGGAGCCCAGGGTGGTCCACGAGGGGTTTTAACATGTAACAGCGACAGGTTTGAATTTTGAAGCGACAGGTTAAAATTTCATGGCACAAAATATATATGACAGTCAAAGTGGAGCACATGTTGGATTACAGGTTACGCAGTAACCTTCCAGCAGATGGAACTCATGACAAAGTTTCAAACAAAAAAATTTACTTTTATCAAACATATTCTATAGTCTCGTCTTCAAACGTTTATTCATTTTCATTTTAAAAATTGTTCAGATGAAATATCTGTGTGTAATGCACACATGAGAATCCAATGACTAACTCAAGAGCATCGAAAGAGTCTAGCAGAGAGTTTTATGTTAAATAAGAAATATGCATAAATAGACCCAGCCACACATGGTAATAGTCCGGTGAGTACCTGGGATGCCACTTCTTTTAATGGACCAAGTGCCAACGAACAAATTGCTACCAAACTCTGGCATAACTTGGAATAATGCAAATAAGCATATAAAGTGCAACACTGTATTAATATTCCTAAACATAGAGTACGTACCACAATATATAATATTAGTAAATATTCGTATATTCTTACTCTATTGCTGGCAAATGGATCTCTCTGCTCGTGTTCCAAGAACTTCTCCAGGTTGAAGAGGGTATCAAAGAATATGTAGGCCAGCTTGCAGTTCTTGAGATCATGTAATGTGATGTAGTCTGGGTTCTTTGGCTTCACTAAGTCTAGTAACTGTATTAGGAGTTAATGAGAGAAAGAAAATAATGAATATTGTTTTTAAATTACATTTGCAGAACAGAGCTATGTATGCACTTGTAATATAAAGAGAAATATGACTGATCCAAACTGATCTTTGTTCAACAGGGCAATTCCATGGTAACGGAATTACAAATGAGAGATATTTTGCTCACATTTTTGAAGGCTATGCACTAATTTTGGACTTCCGTCCCCTTCTCACCAATTCATAATCTGCATATTTACTCATATTCTTTCACCTGAACTCGTTCATACCCAAAAGTGTCCACTTACATTAATTATATTGAGGTATATAACTTTGGTAACGGAATTACCAGAAAATGGTTGCATTTTTGAAGTTCTCATTTCCATGAATCAATCATGCATTGTGCGAATCCTGATTGAGATGTGGGAAAATTTTTTTCAGATTCTTGTGATTTAAGGATTTGCCTATTTGGGACTATTAAACTGATTTTCTTTAGTATCAATCTGAAATTAAATTTTTTTGTTGTTGTTTTTCCCATGTGGAATTGCCCAACAGTTTGATATCCATCGCAAACTCTTTTCATAAGAACATGGCAATTGAAACGTTGCGATTGACTGGGGCACTTGCAATCAATTTGGACAGATTGCAACTCTTCACAAGACCAGCTGTTATTACTAAGTGTTAATGTTTACACACTTACATGTATGAAGGCAATCATTCCTGAGGAATACATAAGAATGCTCAAGGTTACCAGGAAGTCTGGATCGGTGAAGGGTAGTGGAAATTTACAATCCTGTAAAAGATTGGTCCCAGGAGGTCTACAGGTTGCATGTTGTCTTCACCCTAAAAGGGCAAAGGGGGATTCACTCCCATGTATGTTTGCCATATGTTTGTGGAAATTCCCTGTTTTTTTTTTTACTGCCGTGAGATTTCGTGATTTTACTTTTCCTATTTGTCTCCGTAATAAAGTGTATTGTGGACATATAATTACACCAGTAATTTAGGTTTATGAAGGTTTTTAATAGGAAAGTTACTTACTGGACTACCAACTCCACAACAACCACTTAGGGTCCCCAAACAAGTACCCCCTTAAGACAATACCCCCTGCCCTCCCCAAAAAAAACAACTACTGTCTTACAACTACTACCCCTTAAGCACTTTTCAATACTACCCCTATGCAAGGAGGAAATTGTACTGGTCCAGGGGGTGGTTTTCCAAAGATATATGTGGGGGGGGGGGGGGGGGGGGAGAGGTAGTTGTCTAAGACTCTGGAATTCACCTGACATAGACAATCTTCAAATGGCAAGGTCTCGATACCCAGGCTCTCCATCTTGTTGAGTTGTTCCTCGTAGAAGTATTCCAGCTCAAACATGGAAAGGAGACCATCCCCATCAAGGTCCATACATCGGAACCAGTACTCTATACTGTTAAGACAAAATGGAAAGATATAGGGAACTGTCAGGAACAGAAGGGCGTGGGGTTGGAACCTATGAAGATCATATTTGTCACTATTTCCTGGTGGTGCATTCAAAATTGGACATCGAACTCCTCGTAGAAGTAGTCTACCTCAAACATGGAGAGGAGACCCTCTTCATCCAGATCCATGCATCGAAACCAGTACTCTATACAACCAAGGAGTTATCACAGAACCATAACTCCTTGATACAACAAATCAAAATGGCATACCTCATTATTATTTTTTTTCAAGATTATTCATTATGATTCAAACAGATATTCTATGTAATCTGATACTAAGAGGTAAAATTCTATTGTAATTTAGGTTGAGGAAGGAGTTGTGTTTAACTCTGAAACATGTACATGTACCATAGTTCTAAATACTAAGAGGTAAAATTCTATTGTAATTTAGGTTGAGGATGGAGTTGTGTCTAACTCTGAAACATGTACATGTACCATAGTTTTAAATGTAATAAGTTTTTCATTATCTCCATTAATCTATTTAACACGTTCAGTGCCACCATGTATTTGACTTGTGATGCAGATCAAAATAAAATCTATGAATACTCAATATTAAGGTTTCCATTCTTTGTATCAGTCTGAAATTTGGCAAAGAATATCTTCAGTTCTATAGTAACACACTTGACAATGTATCTGTTTTTGATTGGGAAGAGAGAACTAGCTATTCTTAATCCAAAATAAAGTACAACAAATATATTACTTCTGTGAGCTGCTCAGAACTTTCCTGATCTCGATCACTCTTTCTTCCTTTTTCCTCTTTCGATTTCACTTCATTATTGGTGTATAAACATCGAAAAACCAAAACCAAAAATAGTCTTGTGTAAGTGTTTAATTCAATTTCATTCCATTATCATCTCTTTCCTTTCCTTTCACTTTTTCTAAATTCCTCCAAATGCCCCATACGTGGGTTATTTTTCACGAAAGAATATATCAACGGCCTTTTCACAGAGGCTCCCACATGGTGTTAGCAAAAGCCTTCAATTGTGAATACTCACTCACCATGGAAACCTACAGAGAATATCTAAATATATTATTGTCACCCACAACAAAAAAAGAGAAATTAAAGGAGAATGAAACACTGGGAAAATATCCATTTTAATGAAAAGAGAGGATAGAGAGAAGCAATTTTTAAAAAGTTCCATCAAAATCGGTTACGAAATGAAAAAGTTATGCAAGTTTGAAAAGTCTCAATTCACTTTCTATGGCAATCCTCAAACTGGCAATGTTGCTTCAAAATGGCAGATTTAGTAGTACAACTCTCAATATGTTTTGTACACAAAATTTCATATTTTCTCCATTATCTCTAAAGATGCTGCTTGTCTTTTTGTGAACTCAACATATGTTGTGTCAAATACATTTTCCCATGATATATCTTGAGCTAAGAAGGAGACAAGCTGCACCTTGAGAGATAATGGGGAAAATATGAAATTTTGTGTACAAAACATATGGAGAGTTGAACTACTAAACCTACAGTATCACTTTGAATCAACATTGCCAATTTGAGGATCGCCATAGAAAGTAAATTGAGACTTTCAAACTTTCATAACCTTCTCATTTTGCAACCGATTTTGATGGAAATTTTTAAAAATTGCTTCTCTCCATCCTCCCTTTTCATTAAAACTGATTTTTCCCAGGGTTTCATTCTCCTTTAAGACTAAAAGCCTGAAAAGTATGTAACTTGAGGTGAAACTCACTAGAAGTGCAGGTTGAATTTTCACTGCTATTGTTAATTTGTTTACCTGACTGGTTGTTTCTTGTCTTCCTCTGACAAAAGGAACCAAACAAACTCATTGTAACTCATCCGACCTTCTCTCACTGAGGCAGAACTGAGGGCGAAAAGTGAAGAAAATTAAAAATCCATGTTACTTTCATAAACATAAAGGAAATGGAGAAGAGCAAAGAAGAGAACTACAATTAATGGTGATGGATAGAGCGAAAGAGTGGAGTACATAGAGATACAGAGAGAGAGAAAGAGAAGAAAAAAGATGAAAAGAGAAAATATAGAGACAGACAGAGAAATTTAGAGAGAAATAGAGAGAGAAAGGGGAATGAGAAATGAGAAAGGATAAACAAGGTGTTAAAAGACAGAAAAAGGGGAACTTAATGCTTTTATGCACAAGTTTCTTTTCAATCTTATATGTACTACTATGCATTCTCACACATATATGACATCATAGAATTAATAATTTGTAATATGGCATGAACAGGAATCTCTTTCATCAAAGTCTCATTTATTTACTACAATTCAAAACAGATTTATAGGGACGTGACATCAGGTGGCCGTGGGGAAAATAAGAAAGACCCATTTACTCGTACACAAAGTTTATGTGTCAAACGCGTGCATCAGACTAATGTAATTACATTCCGGACTGCACAAAGCCGACAGATTCTCGCACGAGAGCAGCAACCAGTCTGCCCGAAGGGCTACGTCATAATCAGGTAAAAAAAACAGTGCCCTCTCGCAGCATAAAAACGTCCAAAAACTACAGCTGAATTTCTCTTTAAAGCTTCCTACATTACCACCATAATCTGGAGATCAATCATTAACCAAGGGGGGGGGGGGGGCAAAACTGAATGACAAACATCCTTTTAAAAATGGCTTTCTCACGTTTGCCTATTAAGGTGTAACCTTACCTTAATACTGTTCCAGAAGAGAATATTCTGTCGATCATCCGAGAAGAAATGGCTGGAAAAAAAAAAAAAAAAAAAAATTGGATGAAATCCATCTTTCACTCGAGAGTGATTGTATTACAGATATAAAATAGGAATGAACGTAAATCTGTGGACTTATTCTACCCACTCAAGCAAGGTTGAAACCAGGACTAAATTTAGTATGCTTTCATAAATACCAGCCTTTTTCTATAGTATTAGCTTACCATGGTCCTGGTGTCTTGCTAGGTCCTTCTTGTCGATGTAAAGGTCGTGGTCTGTGTCAAGCTCCCAGAATTTGCAGTAGATGACGTAGAAATGCTCATAGGAGAAGTAATCCATGATCTGATTGATGTCGTCTTCCTCCTCTAACAATGCAATGACCTGAGATGGACGAACAGAATATTTTTTTTTCAAATGTTTCTTCAGTGCCTTAGGTATTCTTTTTCTCTCTTTCATTTTTATTAAGACTGTCACTGGAAAATGCCCTGAAGTGTTTTCACTTTTGTAATATTGATAATGATGATGATGATGATGGTGATGATGCTGATAATGATGATTATAATGATTGTGATGATGATGATGATTATGATGATGATAATGATGATGATGATGATTATGATGATGATGATGATAATGGTGGTGATGGTTATGATGATGATAATGGTGATGATGATGATGATGATGATAATGGTGGTGATGATTATGATGATGATAATGGTGATCATGATGATGATGATAATGGTGATGATGATGATGATAATGGTGATGATGATGATGATAATGGTGATGATAATAATGGTGATGATAATGATGACTATGATGATGATTATGATGACAATGGTGATGCTGATAATGGTGATGATGATGATAATGGTGATGATGATGATGATGATGATGATGATGATAACAAAGCAATGACCTGAGCTGGATGAACAGGATACTCATTTTCATATATGCTTGTTTCTAATAACAATAATAATATGCAGTTCTTGTTTCGCATATAGACACAAATGTTATGTCTCAACATGCTCTCAAGAAAAAACATAGAAGAAAACAACAGATATGAGGTAAATAGAAAGGTTTTTCTATTCTTCATTAAACTGATGCTGGAAAAAATGCATGTGTTTCCACTTTTTAAATACCAAGGGTGGTGATCTTTTATTCTATCTGACAGATAAGAAACCAGCTTAAGTCTTATCTGAGAGACTTGGTTACTTAAGGATTAATTATTTACTTTTATAAGAGGAATTCAACTCTTGCTTTTATGACAAACATTTTCTGTCTCTGCTTGCATCGTAAGATCTACATGGTTTCTTTCAATTTTCTACATTTCATTTGTACTTCTATATGAAAGTAAGTAAATATCAAACCAAAGGAAACTCAAACTGAAATTCTATCTAGGTCTGGACAAATGCATATATTTGATGCTCTCTTCTCAATGTTCATTTTGTTTGGGGTGTTTTTATTACATTAAGGATCATCACCTCCAAATGGAGGTTGCATCCTCGACTTGTACTTCTGAAAATAACAGTGTCAATATCAATCGTGTCAATGCCCTTAAATAAATACCTTAAAATGACTCAGAGACAGATGCAGATAATCATCTCGAAAACAAGCAGGGGTATTGTATGAAGATGACGGTTTGTTGATAATGACGATAAAAGTTTGTAAACTCGCATAGGTATTGGACAACAGTAAAAGAAAGTTTTCCCAAAACAGGAATCAATAAGCAGTGCATCTTGTGATAAAAAATTTGCAAACGCTAAACAATCAAATATCCTGTGTACAAAGCAAGACGTGATTTTGATCCTGAAAAAAACAATGTGTACCTGCTGACTGGCAAATAAATCTTTGATTTCCTTTTTTCACGAGATCTATACACAAAATCAGTGCTTGACTTCTATTCACACAAAATTCATACATAGATTATACCTTTAAAAATTTCATTAATATCTGTCAATTTTGTTTCTGTGCATTTTGTACATCCACTTTGAAACACATCAAAACAAGAGAAATTAATTTCTCCTTTCAAAAGTCACTATTTAAACTTGTGCAAATACCTGGTGAAAACTATTGGAGATGGTAGGTACATGTATAAGATTATACATGTACTTATACCCATGGTATGGAATTGCTTTCAAACTCCTTGGCCGGAATTCACAAAGGTAGTTTCAATTCAGACCATGGTTTATGCAGATTTCGTGGTATACATACGCTTGATTCAGCCGTACACTTAAAAAGATCCAATAATGAACACGTGCCGGTCGCGTGTGGTTGGCAAAAGCGCTAAATTTATGCTTGTTGCCATGGTTCAGACCATGGTCTATTTAAATTAATTTAAATAAACCATGGTCTGAATTTACATAAACCATGGTCTGGACCATGGCAACAAGCGTAAATTTAGCGCTTTTGCCTACCACGCGCTACTGGTGCGCGTTCATTATTGGACCTTTTTAAGTGTACGCTCTGAATCAAGCGTATTTATACCACGAAATCTGCATAAACCATAGTCTGAATTGAAACAACCTTTGTGAATTCCGGCCCTTGATTCTACGTTTAATGGAACTGTGGTTTGAATAGAAATTTTAACATTTTTCTTACATCTTTTATGGATAAATGCAAACTTCAATGACTACCACAACCATGTTCAAATTTAAAACTTTTAACACACTAACATGACAGATTTTGCTTTAAACTTTCAGTTTTCTATCAAGTATTTACATGTATTAAAGAACATGTCTCTGCAAAACTTAAACACTTTCCTTATTCAGTTAGAGAGGTTGAATAGTACCTTTAAAGGTTCTGCTCCACTTCTATCTAATCAATGTTTGGAAAAACTTCAGACAAAGTTTTGCCAAGAAGAGATAACCAACAATCTAAAATCACAGGTGCAAGTTTACAGGCTTGAGGACACTCATTAAACTAAAGTGCTCAGAAGAAGACAGTCTAGTGATGTGTTGCTGGGACAGAGAGGGCTCTGTTAAGGGCAATGTGACCTCATTTGACCCCTGACTTCCAGTCAAGATGGAGTTTGACGACAAGTGATAGCCTGGCGGAAGGAGTCTACCCCCCGCCACCCCCCCCCCCCCCCTTCAATGAAAATGGTCGATACCCTTGAAAGTGGGCAATCCACAGGATGAGTTAGTCCACTCATGAATGGAGTGCAAAAAGTCAACATCTTGAATTTGGACAAATAACTAAATTTTGTAGTTAAATAAATAACTTTTAAAATGAAAATTACTTATTTTCTGTTACAGAACACAGGCATTTTTATAACATGGAGAGGTCCATATTTGGCAGTGCTGTAGGACTCGAGTCCGGATTCGGACTTGAGACCGGTCTCGAGTCCCTATTTCTCGGGACTCGGACTCATCGGACTCAAGCCACAAGGACTCGACCAGTGGTGACTCGTGACTCGGGCGAAAATCGGGCCGAGACCAGCAACAAGACCGGCAATTTTTTACATTTTCCGCTTTTAATTTCAGCTAAAAAATTACCCCAGGGCAAGCAAAAAAAACCCCTATTTTCGCACTTCTTGCTCGATTGAGCGGTATTTTGAACATCAACTTTAAATCATCGATCGCCGTAACGGTACGAGAATGTGCCCAAATACATGATAGACGTTACGATTAGTCGTTTTACAATGCTCGTACACTCTCGTTATACACGTATGACACAGACAAGTATTTGAAATTGATATTAACCATTTGGAGATGGATTGATCTATAACACACGTTTCCCCAATCCCCATGGACCCCAGCCTGGGATATCTTGTTCAGTCTCAAACAGATTACTTTTCCACTTGTCAAGCTAGTATTATTATCTTTTTACTTGCATATTATGTTCCTGTGGCATTCTATGCCTTTCATAATTATTTCCCTTGTACATGTAGTTAAATTTCCACTGTATATTGTACAGGTATAGTTCAGATGTGTATTCCCCCTGGTGACTGTTTTTATGTGTGTTTTGGGGGAAATTCAAGTACCCCATGTACATGTATACTTTAATGTTAATCATGTGCAGCTGCTCACTGCTACCTTTGTGTATTTTTTCTCTGCTACTCCTTTTTATTTTCTTTTTTTTTTTCTTTCTTTTTTTAAAAATCACTTGCTTTGAAATTTGTTTTCAATCCCATCAATTATTTGTAAATGTTATAATTTGTTTGATTGTTGTTATGATAAAGAGTTACAAATATAAAAAATGTTCCTGTGGCAAAAAGTGAAAGTCAGCACTTTATAATTTTTTGGCAGTGTCAAACGGTTTTATTATGGTTTAACAATTACTTTGAATTTGTTTTACTTGAGTCACTTAGTCATGTGGTCAGTTGGTGAATTTTAATGTTGCACTTGTATTACAAGCCATTATTAAGTCAGTTTAAAGAACTGTAGCTGATACATGTACAAGGGTTTTATATTGACGATTCATTTTTTTATTACTTTAATCAGCTATATGATAAGATTGAACTATTGGTGTTCTTGGTGAAATATTTTTTTTTCCATTTCAGTTGGAAACTTTCTTTTCTATAATCTGGCTTTAATGGCATTCAACCTGTTATCTTTTTGTTCTGTTGACTTATAATTGTTAAAAAAATAAAATTACAGGCCTTTGAAATGAATATATGAGCCATTTGTCAACGGGACATGTACCTAATTGGCACAAAAGGAGTGCATGTTCACTTGTTTAGTATTTTGGTCAATAAACCTGAAATTCCACCAGTACACCAAACCATAAATCTAACTATAGAGATTTATCTCAATTCTACCAATTCAATTTTCTTACCTTCTGTCAGAATTGTTAGTGTTAATAGCTGGAAATCTTGCTGAACTTAATCTTCTTAAGCGCCAAGCAATATGTCACGGAGACAAATCACTAATGAGCAAGCCTTTATAATTGTCCGCATTCGTACTAAGAAAAGTTACAATAAATTAAATACTCTGACAAATGGAAGTTTTCAATGAACCAGAAACTATTTATGTTATAGAGAGTAAGGCATTTATCATAATAAAAATAATGTAACGTAAAATTTTTTTGCAATTTAAGATGTTCCCATCGGGACTCGGACTCGGACTCGGACTTGGATGTCGAGGACTCGGGACTCGGATGCCAGGACTTGGACTTGGACTCGGACTCGGACTTGAACTCGGACTCCAGGGACTCGGATTCGGACTCGGACTTGGATGGGATGGACTCGACTACAGCACTGATATTTGGAGGTTCATATATATAAGGAACTAAGTTAAAGTGTACCAATCACCTGCAAAAAAAAATTTGTGTACAGCTAGAACGTATGAAGTTAACCTCCAAAATCTTTACCTGATGTTCTATGGTTCAACGGTTAAAGGAGTATGAAGAACATAAATGAAAACATAAAACACCCTCGCACGGAAGGTTCCGCGTGGCCCTTATTTTGTGGGGGCGCGTACAGGTCAGCCGATTAGTCTACTGGCAAGTCGCTGAAATGCTTTTTTAGGGAGTATTTTAACTTGCAATATCTCTTTAAAGAGTTAATATTTAAAGCTCATACTTTGAATATCGTATGGTGACATGGAGCCCCTAAAATACAGAGTAAAATATTTGTTGGCGATTGTAAGCTACCGGACCTTGGTCTACTGTTCAAGAATATAGGTCACTAGGTTCAAATGAACCTACAATGCATCCCAGTAGACTCTCCCTCCATCTCTGAGGGAAGGGAGAGAGGAAGAGAAAGGAATAAAAAAAAAAATAATGTTGGAGATATAGAAAGAAAGAAAGAAAGAAAGGGAAAGAGAAAGGGAGAGAGAAAGCAAGAGAGAAAGAGAGAGAAGGAGAGAGAAAGCAAGAAAGAGAGAGAGAGCAGGATTCATTAATATGAAGGACCTGCATCACGATTTACTTGAATGACTTACCGAAAGAAGATTACTTCTCCGAAGCTCTGGTAATGTAATTCTCGCTGTCCATGATCTGTTGATTGTATAGAATATCCTAGATACAACCTGTCAGAAAAACAAAAAAAAGTTTTATCGATTATCACCAAGGAGAAAAACTTGCACATGACCAATGGAATATCAGTGGAATAGTTATAGAAACTGCCTCTTAACCAGGAAAATTTAAGAAAACATTCTATGAACAGTTCCTCCCCCCCCCAAAAAAAAAAATATATACATATATGATAAAAAGTAAATATAAGTTTTGCACTTGACTTTTTATAAACAGATGTAGGTTCAGCAAGAATTTGGAAAACATATGTTACAAGGAAAGTGACTTTTCCCTTTTCTTCTTTTTCTTGTCCTTCTTCCTCCTCCTCTTATATGATTCTAAAACTGGGGTATATGCAGCAAGAATTAGTGTACTGAACTTGAAAAAATATAAAACACCTTCTTGTCATATGGAAAGGTGGTGTGAAAAAAGGAGATGCCTTGCTGGTTTTATTGTGTTGCTTTCCTGAGCGATCTCACAAGAAGTTGATTCATTTCTATCATATCTAGAGGCCTATTAAAGGTTTTTATGTACCGGTGGACATCATCAGTTGAGAACCAGAAGGGTGTTAAATCTGTGTACAAAGGCAGGAGTTAACACCTTATGCCTATCAATGATACAACATTGATTTGCACAAGTGTGAGAGACACAGTAAACCCTATTTAAACCACCCAAGTTGGTAGTCATGCTTCAGTTCACGAATTGTTAAATCTATTCTTTTTGTTCTAGTTGTTAGAAACGTGATTAAAATTTGCTGAAATGACATAGTTATGGGCTGTTGAAATTTATTTTGCTATTGAAATGATCTGATTAATTCTTGAATAATATTTATTTTTCAAAATCTCTTTTCTAGCAATGTTAATAAAAGGGAAGATTACATCAGACCTGGCTGCTTCTTTTTTCTTCTTTTTGGAGGGGGGGGGGGGGGGGAGAGGGGTCAATCAACTGTGCCCTCCCCCCCCCCCAACCCAAAAGGCATCCAAAAAGAATAAAAACCCTCTTTATTTATGCTCATCAGATATTCTTAGAACATTCTACAATGGAAAATCCTGGATCCACCCCTGGTTAACATATGAATGTTTGAAGACATTTGATGTGCACTTTTTTTTTTAGGACTATGGAAGTAAGGATATTAGAAATGACAATATTGATGTACTCCACGCCCTGTCTATTTTCTGAGGACCAGGAAACGAGGTTAAGCCATAGATGATCTGACTGTCTGACTGGAAGAGGGAGAAAGAGAGTGAGAGAGGAGATGGAAATGGAAAGATGAAAAGATAGATGAGACAGGGAAGATGCTTAAATAAGGAGAGATTGAGAGAGAGAGAGAGAGAGAGAGAGAGAGAAATGGGAAGGAATAGAGTGAGAGGGAGAGAGATGGGAAGGAATAGAGAGAGAGACAGACAGACAGACAGACAGACAGAGACAGAGATAGAACCAGAGTCAAAAGCTTGAAGATGATACGTAATAATGCCAATAGCAGGTCTGCCCTGCTCTGACAAAAGGAAGCAACTCTCATCTGAAATATGTCAAAAATTAAAGGAAAAACACGTGAAAACAGAAAAAGATTAAAGGGTACACTGAGAATTTACTCAGGAAGGTTTGTCCAGGTTTTACATTGCAAGCAGAACTTAAAAGTATGGGAAATTTTCTGTGTTAAAATATGAAATTTGCACAATTTCAAAGTTGCTCCCTTTTGTCAGAGTAGGGCAGAGAAGTACAGTCAATAATTAAGCCATTCTTATCACTTCAGACATGTCAAATACGTCACAATTTCCAAGCATTCCTTCATACTTCACTATTATCCATCACTATACCAAACAATAGCTATGTTCGCACAGCACCGTTGTAATTTTAAACTTAATCTTAAACTTCAGTTTTAAACAATGACCCATTGATGACGATGCCAGTTCACACGGTACCGAAATGTCTGCTCTAAGTTTTAAACTACGAATGGAGTAAGCAATTGCTGAGGTCAATCATAACTACAAGCTGGCGAAACCTTGATTAAGTCCGCAACTGTAAGTAAGGACCTACATCCCTCCTCATAATTTTCACGTTAACTAAGAGACTATTTGTGGTTTAAAACTTTGAGTACACTTTAAGTTTCAGAAAGCACAAAGGTGTCTGCACCTTCATTATACCTCCAGTCACTTCTCCAAACCAATTCTACATCAATTCCAAACTGACCAAATTCTTATCCATCCTGTGTAATGTAATGTTTTGTTCAGTCTGGTGTTGGTCTGATGTTGGTTTGGTGTTGGTCTGGTGTTAGTTTGGTGTTGGTCTGGTGTCAATATTGTTGGTGTCACTAAGGTACTAACTACAAGATAACCTCAAAGTTGAAATCCATGGGCAAAACTTAGTTTAAGCACTGTCATGTGAACCTAAACTATTGTTTTGTCTGACCTTTTGCTTACCCTTGTCTATTGCGAAGTCATTTTCACAAACAAGCAAGTAATAATCTAGCATTAAAATGACATGACTCTTCTGATGAACTCTAATGACTCTGAAAAGTGCAAAAGCTCACAATACACATTCATGCCTCTCTTTTCTCACCTCACTTCACCCCATCCATTTCCTCTCCCTCTCCATAGTCTGCCTACTTTTTTTCCAACTAGAAATTTCCCACTCTCTTTATCTGCTCTGCTCTTCTCTTCTTTTCTGTCCATTCTCTCTAACCCTTTCCAACCTTCAGTCAAAACTCTTCTTGGAATATTCCTTCAGAGCAACGAAAAAGTTACTCGAGTATCCCAGCCCCTCCTAGCAATTTTACCTCTCTATTTTTCACTCTTCCCTCTATTCCCCTCCATCGACCATTTATCTTCTCTCTCCCCCCCCCCCCCCCCCCTCACTCACTTTTCTGCCATCTCTTGCTTTCTTTCTCCTCTCTTTGCCTCTGTCTCTACCTGTCTCTCCTTCCCTCCCTCTTCTTCTGCTGTATCTTTTACTTTGTTTCCTCCATCTTTAAAAACTCTTTATCTCATTTCTACCTCTGTTTCTTCTACCAGTATGTCCCTCCCTCCTCTCATCACCCTCTCCATCTCATTTTTCTTTCTCCCATCTCTCCCACTTCTCCTCTTTCTGCTTCTGAACTCCTCCTCTCATCTCCTCTTTCCTACTTCTCAATCCATCTCTCATTTTTTCATCAATCTCTCTCTGTATTTCTTCTCTCTTTCCCTGAATCTCCATTTCTGTTCATCCCACCCTCCATCTCTCCTTTCTCTCTCATTCTCTTTTATCCCATCTCTAAATTCTTTCTTGATCCTCTCTGCCTCTGTCTCTACCTTTCCCTCCCTCCCTCCTAATCTCATCTACTCTGTCAATCTTCTCTCTCTCCCTCTCTCTGTCATTCTCTTTTCTCCCATCTCTCAATCTTTTTTCTCCTCTCTCCCTTTGTCTCTACCTCCCCCCCCCCCTCCTCGTCTCATCTACTCTCTCTCCATCTTCTTTTTCCATTTCTCTCTTTCTCATTCTCTTTTCTCCCATCTCCCTTTGTCTCTACCTTTCCCTCACTCCCTCCTCATCTCATCTACTCTCTCCATCTTCTTTTTCTCTTTCTCATTCTCTGTTCTCCCATCTCTCAATCTTTTTCTCCTCTCTCCCTTTGTCTCTACCTTTCCCTCCCTCCCTCCTCGTCTCATCTACTCTCTCCATCTTCTTTTTCTCTTTCTCATTCTCTGTTCTCCCATCTCTCAATCTTTTTCTCCTCTCTCCCTTTGTCTCTACCTTTCCCTCCATCCCTCCACTTCTCGTCTACTCCATCCACCTTCTCTCTTTCCCTTTCATTCTCTTTTCTCCCATCTCTCGATCTCTATCTCCTACCTCTCTCTATCTCTGTCCCTCCCTCCAACTCTATCTTTGTCCCCTCCTTCTTACCACCATCTTTTGCACATCTACTTCATGTCTGACTTTCAAACTGTCTCCACTAACAATAAGAACAGCTTTCTCGTTACCATGGAGACACGTACACAAACTCTGTTTGTATCTTCAAGCTATAACATAACTTGACCCTCTTGTCTCTTACCTTTCTCTTCGAACCACCACAACCAGCCCCCCCCCCCCCCCTCAATATCCATTGGTTCACAAAGTCAAATCAAATGGGAGGTGTCCAGTCGACATCTCAACCAATCAAATCCAGGAACAGACATTCCTAAAAATACAACATTAAACCAAAATATTGAAGAATGGAACTCCGTAGCTTGAGAAAGCATCCCATCACAGATCACAGATCTACATTTCAAGTTGCAAACTTCTAATTGTTCACACACCGTTCTTGTGAAAGGATTCTGCAGAACTTTGTTTTAGTATCTTCAATTTCCCTCCTTACATCTAATACTAGCAGAAGGAAGGGAAATATCCAATGGGGTAAGTGATACTTCTTCTAAAATAAATTGAAATCTGCTCAAAAAAGGCATGAAACTCACTTTCTTAGTGCAGTAAATTATAGATATGACATTTCTTATCATAATGGGAGAGGTTAAAATTAAAATATGCATAAACCTATTTTAAATCTTTAAAAAACAACACATATTCATAAGTTTCAAGCAAACTGATTATTATAATATTTTTTTGTCTTCAGAGTCTGTCAGGCATATGTGAGTAGGAAAACAGTCGCATTTACCTTCAAATTTCAATGAAGTATTTCACTCTTCTGCTTTTCTTGCTGTCCACAATACTTAAAATTTTATTGCATCATAGTCCCAAAAAGGTGAAACAGCACTTTAAATAAGAAACCCCCAGAAGTTGTTCTAAAGGAAAGCATAAAACATTAAAATGTTTATTTGAAAGCTTGTATTACTAATGGAATCTCAAATTGGTCAGTTGTTTACATGTATATGCTTCATCTAACCTTTGGACTACTTTTCATTACTTACGTTAAATGTCAAAAAGTTGTTTCACCTTTTCTCTAAATATATACTTTTTTCATGCCTAAGTTCATGTTCTTGCATAGCCTATGATGCTATGAAAAATGAGACCCTCTACCCTCATAAAAATTGATAAAGTATTTTTTTTTTTAGTCATTTGTGCACATGAAGAAGATAAAATAATACAAAAACAGAAGCCTGATCTGTCAATTTCAGCATCGCATTTTGGGGGATATCAACATTTGAAAATTAACTGTTTTGCAATATGAATTTTTTCAATTTTCTCAAAATATAATTTTTCTGCTCCTCTAAAATTGAATGTTTTTACTCAGAAAACAAAGTAATATAAACAAGGCAAATTTAACTTTTTTCAAACAGGGATCAATTATATTTCGGACAGAATCTTTCTAAACATTTCTTTTTTTCAGGTGATTTCACTTAATAAATGCACAAGACAGTCACTTTCAGTTAAAGGGGAACTTCGATATGTAACCAGTAACCTATTCAAATCATAACCTAAAATCGGTCATTTCTATTTTCTCTTGCAGGACCCTGAGAACCACCGTGCTTCTCTTTCTCCTGTATTGTGCGGTGGAACAAAATAATGCTGTTCCCATTCCTGCCGAGCCTACAGCCATGCCCCCAGAGACAGAGATTTACACTGAAACCTACACAGAGGTTGTTACTGACACTGTGCTCTCTTCTGCCACAGAGGGAGCTAGACAAAAAAGGCAAAAGCAGCCATTGACTGGTACAGGTGGTGAAGTGAGTTTTTTTTAATTTCCCCTTCTTTTTTAATTTTCTTTTTTCCCCTTGAAAATGAAAGTTTACCTTTATTCAAAATCTTTTTTAATTACCCTGTATGAATATATGGATAAACAAGTACAGTTTAAGAAGGCTGTAATGAAAGATACATGCTGTCTCAGATGCCTGATATGCAAGATATATGAATTCAGAGTGGACATAAATATATATGACTTTAAAACAAGAACTTCATATCTCTTCATTTTTACTTGTTCATTCATTTCTTCATTTATTCATTCATTTATGTATGTACTTATTTATAATTTAATTAATTTATGTTTTACCTATTCAGGTTGGCTTTTCAGTGGTAATTCACTGTTGTACATAATTCATTTCTTTTTTAAAAAGTAAATATTCTTACATTCACATTTTTTGTAAGTGAGTTTCTATAAGCAGAGGATACAGATAAGGCCACCAAAAACTGATCTAACAAACTTGATAAAATGTGTAATTTTGTCTGTTCTTTATACACCAGAATGACGCCCGTGGAGGCGACATCGACACCCTGCCTGTGTCCAATACTGACGTCATGTCTGACGGAACACTCCTGACATCAAGCAACACTACAGAAGGCACTGAATCTACACTACAAGTTCTCAGTGCCATGCCGCACAACACCAGTTCAATTCCAGTTAGCACCAGTTCTATGCACGAAAGCTCAAGTGTTACACCACAAGGCAGTGCAAGCAAAGGGTTTGTGAGACCACATCACTCGACACCAAGCATGGCTGGAGTTCCACACCACAGGACTGATTCACCACAAGGTGCTACCACTAGCGTGTCTGTGACACCACAACAACACCATGATTCAAACCGCAATGATGTCTCTCCTACACCAGATGGTCTTGATCTTACACTGAAACACTCTACACCTTCACCAGTACTTCATCTTTCAACAGCAGGTACAGCTAGTCGTGATCTTACACCAGGACACTCTGAACCTTCAGCAACACTTCATCATTTGACACCAAGTACATCTGGAATTTTACTCCTTAGGACTGCTTCTGGGCCAAGAACACAACATGACGAATCTGGCAATAATGAAATCACTCCATCACTTGCGACTGAAATCTATACAGAAATTGTGGGAAAGACAGAACTTGTGATGTCTGACACTGATGAAACCATGCCAGCACAGGAGGATGATTTGGAAAATAGGGGGGAAATTAGCAAAGCAGGAGATGAAACTGATTATACACCACATGATCCTGCCAGCTCTACACCAATTTTGGTCAGTGCTATTTCACATAGAAGGACCGATTCAATTCAACAGAGCACCAGTTCTACACCTCCTCATTCTACTGCTAAACTGCTTGAATTTGCTGACAGAATGGCTATGACACCGCAAGACACCAGGTCAAGTCCAAACACAAAGACTTCTGCAACTGGTGACACCAATCTAACACCAGACAATAGTGATATTACACCAACACCCTTTGATCCTTCTTCATCAGCTTCTGATTTAACACCAACTGAAGGAATCCTTATTACAAGTGCCTCTGCACCTAGTATCATTCACCATACATCAACTTCACCTACGGTTGACCCTTCTGGCAAAGGTATCACTCAGTCTCTTGAACCAGTGGAGACTGAAATCTACACAGAAATTATGATAATTACTGAAATGGTGATGTCTGATGGTGAATCCCAGTCTGACGACACGCTCTCAGCACCAGACCATGAGGGTTCAGGGCAAAGGAACGTAATTGGTAATGCAGAACTGGGCGCTGGTTCTACATCTCCTGGTTCTAGGAGCTCTCCTGCTGATAGAACCAAGTCCACACCCACAACCAGTTCTATTCCACCTCAGGAAAGCACCAGTTCTACACCAGTCAGATCAAGCGCTACACCACAAGACACTACAGTTCAACCTGTTGCATCATATACTGCTAATTCAACTTCACAGAAAGTCACTGCTGCACTAGACGATACCAACGCTACACCTGATGGTCTTGATGAAACACCAAAACATTCGGATCCTTCCTCAACAGTGGATTCTTTGACACCAACTGAACGCCAGATTCTACACCCTGGAAATGTAACTACACCCAAAGTCAGGCCACAGTCAACAAGCGCACCTGAAGAAAATGATGATAATTCTGATACAACACCAAAGGACTCTATAAATCCTTCATCAACAACTGCTGAATCTATCATAAATGAACCAATCAACACACGTTATACCGCCAGTACTACCAAGGGTACCCCAATGGGGCTTCCATTCACCCCTTCCCAGGAGCCTTTTGTGACTGAAATTTACACCGAAACCATGGAAATCACAGAACTGCTTATGAGTGATGAAAAGGACTGAAGAACTTTTCCCTTTTTAAGAATATAATGCTTCCTTTGGCTCTGCACAGACTGCAGGTAAGGCTCGTTATCCCGTTGACAACTATAAAATATTGCTGGTTCTGGCAATACTTACTGTGGTAATATATCTTGAGTGAAATTCAGGTGCATCCTGCAAGAAAGTGAGCCCGGGATGAGAGTCGACTATATCCTGAAAAGAAAAATAAGAAGAGAATCGCAAATGAAAAGATGTAGAAATGATATACGGTAAAACCAGAAACGTTTGCAACATGAAACTTTCGAGAATTGTAAACAGCCATTTTCACAGCAAGAAACTGTCGCCATTTGCAAAAATTTAATGTTATGTCAATTATGATTCAATGATTTCGCGGCATGGAACTTTTGCGAATCTATACCACTCGCGAAATTCATGAACATGAAATGCATGCGAAAGTTGCTGGTTTTCCAGTATTGAGCTACCATCTTGCAACTGTCAAGAAGGCAAGAAAAAGCAAAATTCAAAGAGCAGGCATGAACTACAACTACCTATGTCTTATAATCAAATCTTTACAAAAATATGGTTTAGAGTTTGTTTGAAGTTGCATTTACCCACTTAGGTAGCTTAGCAAAATGGAATCCGAAAGAGAGACCGGAACATTTTCAGAAATGGAATGCAGCCGTAAAAGTGGAAGTCATATCTCAACCAAATATATGACTTCTGCAGAAACCTTTCCATTTTTAGGTAAATTTGGTATCAAATTAATCAGCAAGTTATGCTTCATATAATATCAATAGAAAAAAAATTAAGGTTGGATTTCCCTTTAATGATATATTTTTACCTTAATGGAATAAAATTATGATTTTCAACAATATGCATTTGCTACCTTACTTCGATTCTCCAACAAATGAAGGATATCGCACGAAGAAGAAAAGTTTCACTGTGTGCCCATCAGAAGGGCATGAACACAAAACTTTTGATAATTTTTTTTGGACTGATTTCTCAATGTACATTTAAAAAAAACCCCTACATAGTGCCTTTAACCCTTAGCAGTTCTTTTAGAAACATTTGTGGATTATCTTTTAATCCAGAATGCTAGGAATCACACATTATACGTGAGCAGAAAGAGCCAAAATCATTGAGAAAATTTTGAGTCCATTTCTAAAGCAGTACATTGTGCTGTTCATGAACATGAATGGTTTAATTGTAAATAATTATTAAATTGGCAATGCTGTGTAAAATTTATAATCACTATTTTCATGTAAAAATTGGCAATTTCTTGTTGATTTTTTTGTAATTTTCATTCACATTGGTTCACTTAATATACATTTTTTTCTTTAAGTATGAAAGAGTGAAACATACAAACAATTGGTGCCAAATCAAGAAGGAAAGCTGATTAATTTAGACCTTAGGAAAATTTTGAACAGCTACAGGTTAAATTGCCTGAGGAGTACTTGTCACTGCAGCACATTTGGTACAACCCTCAGCAAAGGACATTTGCTTCAGACTTTATTTCGTGAGAGAAGGGGCTAGAAGGTCAGGGTTCCCATTGGGTTTTAATTGCTCCTATAGCAGTACAGGGTTTTTGTAAGGTCAAAGTTAATCAGTTTTCCCTCCTCAAATTGGCAACAGTTATTTCTTATTTTCCACTCCTACATAGTTTGAAAAAAATAAAAAAAACGTTTTATTAAATGAACCTATGTGAATGAAATTTGCAAAATTTCACAGAATAAATTGCCAATTTGTAAATGAAACTAGTGATCGCTTTGCCAATTTAGATACTTTATAATGATTAGTTACAATTAAATCGCTCTTACCTCGTGAACGGCACAATGTACATTGGAAATAGACTCAAAATTATCTGTTAATTTTGCTCTTTCTGCTCATACATAATGCGTAATTCCTAGCATTCTGGATCAAGAGATAATGCAAAAACGTCACTAAACTTAAAAGGACAAATTCCTACCTTCAACCCTGGACCAACCCTAATGCTTACCCTAAACATAACCTAAAACCTAAATCCTAATCGCAACCCTAACCCTACAATGCAATAAAGCCTGAGCGACTGTCGCCGGAGAAAGTGTTGCAAAACCCACAGCAGAGGATGCTTTGAAAGTTGCTCAGAGTTGAGTACTACAAACCTGTATGATGGGATTGAAGTCTTCCGGTGTGAGATGGTTCGCACCAGGTCTCGACAGTAACCGAAAGAAGCGGGAGGCATCGTCATGACACTGTTTAGTTATTCTGGTAGGAAGACAAAGACAAAGAAAAGAGAAGGATGAGAATTTATGGCAGCCACCTATCACAGTTCACAGTTTAAATGAATGGTTAATGACATGTACATTTCTATGATTCTTAGAATGATGTAAGTTCATCAAATAGAGTAAAAAGAAAAAAAGTGATTTATTACTTATGGTTGCTAATATAAAGCAATATCTCGTATTCATGTCAAAATTTTGTTGAATATTTTTTGCCCCAAATGTGAAGAAATGTATATCATTAAATGTTCTTTTTCGTGCAAAAATAATTTTCACATTTTGCTTGCATAGAGGACAGATTTTTAAGAAAATATTAAAGCATTCTGTATATCTAAACTTATGTTACTTGGATTTGTTTTCTCCTAGTAAGGGTGATTGAGATTGAGACTTTGAGAGGCACAGAAAGCACGCTTAGAAAGAGAGGAGAGAAAGGAGAGCATGATGAAAAAAAGAAAGAAGAAAAAATACAGTAAATTTGAATGAGTCAAAGAGTAAGAAAAAGCAAAGGTAAACAGGGATGAGAGAGGGATGAGGCAGCGAGGGATGAGGGAGCAAGAGAGGGGGGAGCGAGGGAGGGGGGAGCGAGGGAGGGGGAGGAGGGAGGGGGAGGGGGAGGGGAGGGAAGGAGGGGAGGGGAGGGGGAGAGGAGGGGGAAGGGGGGAAGGAGGGAGGGAGGGAGGGAGGGAGGGAGGGAGGGAGGGAGGGAGGGAGGGAGGGAGGGAAGGGAAGGGGAGGGGGAGGGGGAGGGGAGGGGGAGGGGGAGAGGAGGGGGAGGGGGAGAGGAGGGGGAGGGGGAGAGGAGGGGGAGGGGGAGCTAGGGGAGAGGAGGGGGAGGGAGAGAGGGGGAGGGAGAGATAGAGAGGGAGAGAGAGAGAGAGAGAAAGAGAGAGAGGTGTTAAAAGAGTGAAGACAGAAGAGGGGATAGGGAGACACACATATATAAAAGAGACAAACAGCAAGAGAGGGAAACAGAATGTATAAAAAAATTAAAGAGCGAGAAGAGAGAGAGAGAGAGATTTAGGAGAAAGAGGGTAACAGAGAAATTGAGAGATATCGGAGCAAGATCAGTAAGCTGAAGCAAAAGAAAGAGAGAAAGAAAAGAGAGAGAGAGAGAGAGAGAGAGCATTAATAACAAATAGAGCAGGAGGGAGAAGGAGATAGTAACAGATTCTTAATATACATCTCAGGTGGGCTGATGGCTATCAAATAGGGCAAAATCATGCCAATATTTACTCTGCAAGAAAGCATTTGGTCACAGAGAGCAAATTTACACTCTTTTCATTTGACAATGGCCAATGAACAGTGATATTGACACTGTGATCTAATTTCACACAAAACACACATCCCACCATGAGGGACATTCCAGATATGGATAAGAATAGATTTTAACTGAAAGGAAAAAAATCTCAAAATGACACAAATATCCGTCAAATGTATTATGGCCAACAACAACAAAAAATGCAAGATTGAAAAGTTTTCTCCAAAGATGAAATTTGTAGATAAATACATTATGTTTCAAACCAATATGAACATGTATAAAATGTCTTAAGAATTAGAAAAAAATGCAACTATATCTCTTTTCACAAAGTAGTACCTATTTTGCTTGAAAAATAGTTAATATACTACTTTTAAAGGGGAAGTTAACCCTGATATCAAGTTGGTTCTAAAAGATGTATTCTAGAAAATTGGGGAAGTCCCAGAAGAGAAAGAAGCTTGCAAAACTCAAAAACGTCACATTCTAGAACATAATTTCAGGAGGAGAAGTATTGACACAGATAGAGCTAAGAAATGTGATCTTATGAGGAAAGTGCCCTTTTAAAGATTCTGATCAATTTCAGGATATTGACTCTTTCTAAAGTGCAGTGATTGCACTCACAAATTTGAAGTGCACTGGGTATTTATCTCCCAATAGCAAATTCACATCTCTCTCTCTCTCTCTCTCTCTTCCTCTCATAAGTTCCAAAGATTTGCTATACCAGTATTTTCTGCTCCCTTTCTTCTCTCGCTTCTGGGGTTTTATTAATCTGTACTGAATTTAAGATAATTCTCCCCACCCTAATTTCATGTCTATTCTTCTTCTTTTTCCTTCTAGTACATCTCCATCTCACGCCGCCTTCTGCTGATTTTATATCTTCTTCTTTCGCCGTCTCATTATTTCTATTTTTCATTATCTTCCTTTACCCCTTCTTCTCCCCCTTAGTTTGCTTGATCAATTTTAAGTCATAAAAGAATGTCTGCACTGTAAGACTACCATATATAGGCCCTATACTATAGCTGCTCCTGACATGACCAGTAGGTGGCTGGGTTAGGCTTCTCTCAAGACACAATGATTTTCTGTTTAAAGTGTCAAAGCAGGGTCTGTGCTTGCAGACTACCTCCCCCTCCCCCCCCCCCTCTCTCTCTCTCACACACGTGCACACACACACACTCTCCCATGCACCCTATCTTTCTCCTTTTCTCTCATCTTACCTCCCTTTTGACTTATCCAATATTTTTCCACGTCTCTGTTTCTCTCTCTCTCTCTGTTTGTCTCTGTCTCTCTTTCTCTATTTCATTTCATTTCACCAATCACTCTGCCTGTCCCTTCTTGTTTCAGTCTCCTTTTCCATCAGAAAAGAAATCTGTCACAACCAATTGATTTTCTTTCCATCAACTTAGTTTTCAGGTTCATATCATTCACCTGCAACCATAGTACAGCAAGACCATTTTGGCTCTGCTGTAGGCCTTATGTCCATAAAGCTTACGTAGGAAGTCTCCACAGTCGGCTTTCTTTGATTTCGGTTTACTAATAGCAAGGTACTAACAATTCTAAAGCTGTTATGAAGTTATTCCTTGTTAGGTGGGATATTGAGTATTAGTGAAAGGTAAAAAAAATCTTATACATTTTGGCCATTTTGCTACAGGATGTTCACACAAGCCAAATAGATGGTTCTAACTTCTATCACACATGTTTGACGACAACTGCTCAGTGGTCAATTTGCCCACACTAACTCTTTGTCTGCTTCCGTCAACACTAATGGATCAAACAGTGGACTCACTGCCACAGTCGATTTCTGTCATATGCACAGTGTGATTGGAAAATAAATAGGGCCTACACTCAAAAAGCAATGAGGCACTTGAGGGTTTCAGGACGCGGCAATTCCCAACTCCAAACTTTACTTATATAACCCTAACTCTAACCCAAACCTAAGACTAACTGCAACGGTTCCATGACATTTGCTCCCGCGACAATTGCTCCAGTCTAACTTTGCCATGTTAATCCTAAACCTAAACCTAACCCTAACCCTATTCCTAACCGTCACATTGTCCTTGACAAAAAACCAAATCATGACCTTGACCTCAACCTTTGACCTTTCAAGATATGGACGTAGGAGCAAATGTGGCAGGAGCAAATGTCATGTCACCAACTGCAAATCTAACCCTAACTCTAAACCTATATCTTTGAAGATATAAAGCCGGATGCACATTTTACTGCATCAAATGTCTGATCACTGAATAGATTTATTTTATCATACAGCTGTGGTTTTCCTCATCTGAATGGAATGAGGAATAGTTTGCATGCTTGCAGACTATCTTTGACCAGTGTATGTTTACAATCAAAAACAAGGAGGTTTTAACCCTTTCGAGACAATTGACCACATTTTGTGGTTTGGCTCAATAACTTTTGATGCAGAGCTCTCAAAAATATACCAGATGCATGAGTAGAAAGAGCAGAATTTTCTACACACATTGTTTCCAATTTTGTTGCATGACTATATTGTGTTTGATGCCAGGAATTTTAAAAAGGAGAATAAGCTTGAAAATCCTTAAATTGGCAACACATTGAGAGGTTCAAAATCACTGCTTTTATCAAAATTGGCAATTTTTTTTCAACTTTCGACTAAGTTTCTAATGATGCATATTGTTTTCAAAGACATTACATTTTGTTAGAACCATGTAGCACTAAAAGAAAAATATTATTGTTGCCAATTTGAAGAATAAAATGTGATCAATTTACCCCTTAAATAATTCCTGTCATGAAAGGGTTAAAGGACTGAGATGGTGTATACCTGAACTTCCCTCCATCAATCAACGGGGAAAGATAAGATCAGTCGGGTCATCTTGCATTATTTCATCTCCAGGCCCAATTATCTCTGATAAAATGCTTCATGAGGAATCTCTCTGCCGCAATAAATCTAGTTAGAGCCTCAAACATACAGCCCTAATACCAGTCTGTTGAGAGCCAGAAGGGCACTGACTCTGTGTTAAATGATACTAGTTAAATGATACTAGTTAACCCTTTCGAGACAATTGACCACATTTTGTGGTTTGGCTCAATAACTTTTGATTCAGAGCCCTGATAAATATACCAGATGAATGAGTAGAAAGAACAAAAAATTCTGCACACACTGTGTCCATTTTTGTTGCATGAAAGTATTGCATTTGATGCCAGGAATTTTAAAAAGGAGAATAAGCTTTAAAATCCTTAAATTGGCAACACATTGCGAGGTTCAAAATCATTGTTTTTTTGTCAAAATTGGCAATTTTTTCAACTTTTCGACAAAGTTCCTAACCATGTATGTTGTTTTCAAAGACATTAGATTTTATCAGAACCATGTAGCATTAAAAGAAAAATATTTTTGTTGCCAATTTGAAGAATAAATTGTGATCAATTTAGCCCTTGAATAATTCCTGTCCTGAAAGGGTTAATGCCCTTTTGGATCTGAGAAGATGAAACCATCCACACAAATGTACACACAGCATTTATGGATATTTTGTGGTGGAGGGAAGGGTTAGATATATCCAAATACTAATGGTTGCAGTACTGCTGTATAAATTTCGTCATTGTGCAGCATACTGAAATTTTGATATTTCTAATTAAAGCATTACCATGAAAATAGAACTGACAAACTGATACTGATTTGATATCAATGAATACAAATTAGATGGAAAACATATTGATATATCTAATAACAAATTGATACAGAATTCTTTTGGTGTTTCTTCAAAAATTCAACTTAGAGGGTAAAATTATGCACTTCTTTTTCAAAAGGATGGTCAAAAGATCAGTTAAGTTTGGAGAGAGAGTGTTGATATTTGATTAGAATCAATCCATCTCACGTCATTATATATTCACAAATTATCTGTTTCTAGCTCTTGTCCTCACTTCCTTTTCAATTCATTTCTCTTCCTCTCCTCTTTCCCCATCTCTTTCTCTCTCTCTCTCTCTTCCTCTGCAATATCATAGATTCGATATGAATATTATGATACCATATAGATGTAAAGTTGAATTGCAATATGAAATATGAAGTGTGTCAAACAATATAATGGTAATACACTTTCCAATGGATTTGAACTATGAAGCTAATAAATTAATAGTATTTTATCATGAATGCTGATATATAAAAAAAAATGTTCCTTGAATATTTTGCTGCATTGGGGCAGCTTAGCTAAAGCCAGATTAATAGCAGTTTTATTCCGACGGATGAGTGTCCCTTGGGATGAATGTGTCGCTTTTTAAAATTATTATTATTATTATATATTATTATATTATTATACCATCGTTCATGTAGGCCTACTTCATCTTGAAGTATGTACAGTCAATTACTGATTTTTAAGCTAACTATATTTGGTGATAGGGGTCTGAGGTGACAAAGCGACTCGATGGCAATATGTGAGATCGTGTTGGATGAGCAACTATAGCACTCATTCTAAGCATTGCAACCAATTAGCACTTGACACATGTGGGTAGTTAATGAAACCTAGTCTGCAGTCACAGACTTGAGAGTTTAAAAAAAAAACCTAACAACATCTACCCTCTTTCCGTTGAATTTATGAAGAAACATACTCTAAAAAAATTATGCATCATTGAAATATTGGTAATATGTTTGCAATATAATTTATATTAATTGAAATCAGTATTATCCATTAGACATCTATCTATGTCATAGTAATGCCTGCATCATGCACGTACCGAGGGGGTATTTTAGGTGTTCAAACACCCCCTTCTGGTGTTATTTGATGTTAAAACACCCCCCCCCCCTTTAGGATTGCTGATAACTTTTTTTTTTTTTTTGCTTGTCAGATAATTTTTTAGTAAAAGGGCACCCCCAAAATATTTATAACCTTTTTTTTTTTTTTTGCTTGTCAGAGAATTTTGGAGTAAAAAACACCCCCCTTACAAAATCCTGGGTACGCCACTGACCTTGGCCTGCATCAATTAATAACTTTAAATCATTAATGTATCAATGTCAGTTTGCTTTACAACGAAAGTGCGTAACAAGCAGTGAACCTACCCTCACCCAGAACCAACTGATTTCATTTTTTTTCTGTATTAAAATATGGCAGGGGAGGCCTTCTTTACCCTGTATTCTACTAAAACTTTAATCCATGCAAAGCTGGTTTTAAGCTTCTTTCATGACATTTTGGACGATAACTATGTAGCCATGCAATATTTCATTGAATTTTGGTTGTGTAACCGAAACTGAAGTCCTATGATAAAATATTATAGTAAAACAAAGCTTTGGACATATTTAAGTTTTGTATGAGAACTTGACAGAGAATCAGGATCAATTTGTGAATTTCATATCAGAATGCACACAACATTCACCCCCAAATGAATATCTCAGATGTTTCTTATAATATCCTAACTTTGAGTAAAACATACACCCCTTTCTAAATTTGGTCTACTGTGTATGTTTCTTTATATTTTTTTCCAAACAATGTTGGCTTTCTTCTGGAAAGGATTTAAGTAAAATACAGGTACATGAGCATATGTATGACCTGGCAGTCATAGGAATCTATGTCGGAGTCTATTTAGGAAGACTAAATGAAGCATTTGGCCTGCTTGGACAGAGGATAGTTTGAACAGATTGGGGCCATCATCAAAACGATGATGAGCTTCAGTCCAGTAAAAGACGGCATTCATACGCACCATTCTATATTTAGAATCATATCATTATCGGGGTCATGATGGAAATCAGGTAGGAATTCTACTCCATCGAGCAACATCCCCCTTCTATTCCAAATCTTTCAAAAGAAGCAAAGCCAACTTTCCAGCTATTAAGTGTTTCCTTCATCAGCAATGCCGAAGTCAGAATAAAACCTTGTTTACATATATACATGTATGTACATTTGGAGGGAAACAGATAAAGATATAATTTTTCTCTTCAGGAAATACTGATAACTGCTGGTGTACTCCTTAAATTGGTAGGAAGTCAAATGACAATTCATTGCTGGTTTCACAAACTGATGTACGCACATAGGCTTTAAGTACAGGAGAAACCAGTGACAAATTTATTGCGTAGTAAAATTTACAATTTTTTTACAGTAGCTCTTTGGGATTTCCTACTGTATTAGCTAAATTTTGCCCACGCAATTTTCAATAATTTTTTTTTTTTTTATTGGTTTTCGCTTGATCTTAAACCAGGGCTCTTTTGCAGCTTTCCAAAAATTAAAATATGCTTCATTTCCCCTACTGCTATACAATAAACACAAATATTTGGTTTCATTCATATTTTAAGTTCATACTGCTCAAGGCAGTACTAATCACTAATCTGCTGGCATTTCTTTCAAGTTGTCCAATTAATGCACCATTTGTTATGTGTACTTAGTAAAGTAATATTTGTTCATTTTATGAATAAAACAAATGTTGCTTAAAAATATTACATAATAGAGTTGCCAATTTGTGACATTACATGGGCAAGGATCCTTCGTATCACACTAAATGTGAATACAACCTTGGTCAGACAACCAGATTGGGATACGATGAAGCACGTTAATTATTATCTGCCTTTATCAGATGAACAAATGCTGCTGTTTATTACGATTTTAAATTAAACCTCAAAGGGAAGACGAAGGAAACAGTCTGTCAAACTGTTGGTTTCTCTATCTGTCTGTCCATTGCTCTCTCTCTCTCTCCCTCCCTCTACCTCCCTCGATCGTCTCCTCCCTGTCCCCCTCTCTCTCCCTCACTCATTTGATCTAATAATGCACAATTGTTATTAAGATATAACCTCTCGCCCCTTCCCTCTTCATGAAATGTTCTAGTACTGAGATAGGTTCTTCTCTGGCTTAAGTGAAATCTATTCCTTAGTGCTTTGAGATGTATATATAGCAACTTGCCCTTTTTTCAATATTGAGTGATACAAATATGAAAAATGTCACATGGTTTAAATTCCTTCCTCAGGAAATCTGCAAGAGAATTTCTGGATTCATTTCAATTCTTAATCTTACCTCGATATGTTTTAAAAATAAAATAATAAATATGATATTGCAATTGGAGATCATGGATACCTTCTCCACATGGCCATGAAAGCCTGTGCTGAGACACACTCTGTCGTCTCTCCTCCTGCTGCGTTGTAGAGGGGTACCCTCCAGTACTTGGGACATCTAGAGGCCTGTGAGGAGAGACAGAGAGACAGAGATAGAGGGAGATGATGAGGGAGAGGGAGAGGGAGAGGGAGAGGGAGAGGGAGAGGAGAGAGAGAGAGAGAGAGAGAGAAAGGGGGGGGGTATGAAAGAGAAAGAGGGAAAAAGAAAGGGAGGGAAAGATAAATGGAAAAAATACAGATAGTGACATAGGAAAAAATACAGAGAAAGACATACAGAAAAAAACAGAAAATAGATGGAAAAGGAAAGAGACAGAGAGAGGGAGAGACAGAGAGAATGTGACAAAGACATAGAGAGATACATGGAGAGAGAGAGAGAGGGGGGGTATGAAAGAGAAAGAGGGAGAAAGAAAGAGAGGGAAAGATAAATGGAAAAAATACAGATAGTGACAGAAAAAATACAGAGAAAGACATACAGAAAAAAACAGATGGGAAAAGAAAGAGAGGGAGAGAGGGAGAGAATGTGACAAAGACATAGAGAGATACGTGGAGAAAGTGACAGACGGAGACAGAAACAAAAAGACAGAGAAATAGATATACAGAAAGGGTGCCACAGAAAGAGAAGATATGGAAACAGCAAAGATAGTAAGGGAAAAAGAAGAGAGGAAGAGAGAGAGAAAGAGGATAGGGTGGAGAAAGATTAATTTAAAAAAGGAAGGGCATCAGAGAGAGTGAACGAGAGAGAGACATTGAATGATACAGACAGATAAAGAGAACAGGTAGGGAAAGTTAAGATGGATGACACAAAGAAACACAGACACAGGAGACAGAGATTGATAGATGGAGAGAGAGAGAGGGGAGATAGACGGGAAGTAAGAGATCTGTAAATGTCAAATCAAACTTGCAATAAAATAATTTTTATGAAAACATAGAATTGTCAGGCAGGGTTAGAATAATCTACTCTCATCTACACATAGGCCTACACAGATCCAAAATAAAAGAACTAAAAAATCCATAATACTGACCTTTGTGATTTGTGATCTACGCCAATGGTATTAAACACAAGGCAAATATTGAACATCAACAGCCCTTGTGTTATGAGACCCTCAATGTTTGTTGTCTCTTGTCATTGGAGGTTTATCTCTATAAATATTTCTCACCTGGTACCCCTTTCATACTTATATGCCATACATCAGGTATCGGCACTTACATGTAAAGCCTATCGCATACTGTATGATCCGATTTTGGAAGGATTGGCAATAGCATCTCATTTGAACATTCAAACATGTAAAATCTAAATGATCGAGGTTCTGAATAGTCATAGGCATAATGAAATCAAAATTCTGGGAGGTTGCAAGCTTCCTTGTAATGTAGGACGAAGAGTCAAATCGCAGAGAAGTCAAACCGTTTCATCAAGTGTTTTGTCTGTGATTTTTACCGACAAATTTGCTCTCAGCCAATCAGATGCAAGGACTTCAGTAGCTCATAACAGTTGTCGGTAAAAATAACTGACAAAACACTTGATGAAACGCTCGATTGTCTATGATTCAAAGCCAATTTGGCCATTATTCTGAATAGAAGGCTCAGAATGCACTAAAATTTCATATGTAGTATTCACATTATTATTCAGAATCTCAATCAAAGAAGATTATGATTGTTTACATTTCAATATAAATGTAATTGCGATTTCTACAAAAATTGGATCGCAGTCGGATTGTATAATGTGTAGTGGGCTTAGGGCTTGTTTACATATGCCATGGTAATAATAATAATAATAATAATGGATATTCATATAGCGCTCATATCCACCATGAATGGTGCTCAAGGCGCTCCAATATTACCCCGGCTCTGGCTAGGCTACCGATTTCGGCGCTCACAGCATTCAAGGAATTCATTCCTGCCAGTACCCATTCAACACCTGGGTGGAGAGTGGCAAATGTAGATTAATGTCTAGCCAAAGGACAGCAGTGCTGTGCTGGGGTTCGAACCCATGACCTTCTCATCTCCAGTCAAGTGTTTAAACCACTCGACTACGACACCTCCACTGTAAACCATGAATTTTTTTGTATGGACATATATATATATATATATATATATATTAAAATGAGTTGCAAGTTGGGATGAAAAAAAGTAGCTGTGCCCAAGAAAGGTCCTAAGGATACTCACTTATCTGTGTGTGATATGATTACAAATGCAAAGAGCAGTGCACTTCAAAAGCCTTTGCCATTTACTGTAGCATATGTGAACAATGCCTTTTACGAATGAACAGTGTACATAGGGCCATCATAACTTGGGACCACCAAAATCCAAAAAACAAAAAATAATGTACTGACAGAGTCCAAACCACATACAAAACTACATGTAGGTCCAGGGGTGGTATTCTGAAAATTGTTGTAACTTTTATCTTAAGCATTTCGATGTTAATTGTCATGACAAATTGAAATTGTGCGGAATAAACAATTATCATTGGTGCCTGCGCAGATGTCTTTTTCAACTTAACGCGAACGCAGAGAGCTGTGCGCAAATATTGACCAATGACTTGTCTTCATTTTGAGCTGCTATGACAATTAAGATCAAGATACTTAAGATAAAAGTTACAACAATTCTCAGAATACCACCCCTGGTCATCATCATGATGTCTTTATGCAATCATATTAGAATTTATTGTGATGTATGAAAAATTTGTCGGTTATATTTCTTTGCTATCTGGGTGCATTTTACACAGATTTACCAGCAAATGCCATTTTTGAGAGAATATTTGATCTGATGTTTGTTTGTATCTTTGTGGATATTTTGATTTCCCAAACACTTTGGATAGATACTTTGAAATAGCTAGCCTCCCCCCACCCCCCCCCCAAAAAAAAAATTAACCCTTACTGTGCCATGGATAGCAAATTATACTTAAGAATTATATAAACAATGTGTTAAGAGTAAGAACGTTTACATTTTTTCTTCCAGAAACAGTTACCCATCTTCTACATTTTACATACATGGAAGATAACCTGTCCCCAATTTACCAATGAGACAAGCATTATTAGTCAAATATTCTCTCTTAAAGTGGCATTAAACAGGTAGAACTTGAACAGCACGATCTTACAGTGATTGCTAAATCAAGTTTATAATTTGAAATTTAATTGCATTTCATTTTGAATTTTGACAAACAGCTTGTTTGGATAATAGGCATATTTCATATTTCAAACTATCATTTTTGACTTGGCAAATGTGGAAATTGCCTGCAGATACTTTCTAAGCTTCTACAAACTAGAATGAGGCATGATGGGAAAATGAGAGGCACAGACACATTTCAAATCCTGTTGAAAGATGGCGCTACTGAGGAGCTTCAGTTTACTGTCACTTTAAATGTCCATTTATGACAGTTTTCCAAAAATATAGTGGCCACGAAAAGGTTAAAAGGCACCTTTAAAAATACAGATTCTAGAAGTTGCTTGACATTATCAGTACTAGCTGAGAGTTAATTAGGGGATGTAATGGCGTGAGGTTAAAGATGAAGAAAAAAAAAATAGCCAGAGAGGCCAGGATGTAATTCAGCAAGGATGTCCAGCAAGGAAAATGGACATCTATGAATTTTTAAGTCCAAAGCAAATGAGAGAGGTGCTAGAAAGATAGGTCGCTGAGTTGCAGGGTTGCTTTTGCTTGATTACAGATCTAAAAATTTATATAACTTTCTTATTCTTAATCAGATTTTGCTCAAACGTTCAGTGATCTCTTTCTCTTAATTTTTCTGTTTTTATCAAAACAAACTTAATATCAAGGTGGACTTTCCCTTTGAAGATTAGAATGCGAGAAGCTGATGTTGACGTGGGCAGCTGAGAGCTAATTCTGGGATTGAACTTGTCATTCGAGAGGGTGTGAGGTTCAAGATGGAGAAAGAATTAGCAAGAAAGGCCATGCTAATTCAGCAAGGATCCACCTGATCACAGCACAGGCATACTCTCGACCTCATCAATCAAGTATCTAAACTGGTCAGGACGTACTTGCTAAGTCTCCCAGATTATGTGATGTACCCTTCCGAGATCTGCTCTTTCAAAAGGGAATCAACCTTTTAAATAAATTTGGCTTACATGTAGGAGTCTTAACATATTCATACAAATCTTTGGAACAGACTAAATGCAAATCTATGAAATAAGAAAAGGCTTCATAAAGAATATTTCACAATAAAAAAGCCTATGCACATGCAACACAAAAGCTTATTTTGTCCTGTTATATTCATATTTTGGAAAACCTGTTAATATCCCTTTAAATTCAACAAAATCAACTTTTAAGCTGGAAAATGTGAAGTTCGAACTTAAACTTTGGTCAATATAAGGCAGGAGCTGTCTGAGACCAACTATTTTGTATAGGAAATGGGAACCCCTCCCCCGCCCCCCCCCCCCACCCTCAGCATTACAGTATATTGTGGCAAATTTGATTTCATTAGTACACTTTCCATCCATCAACCATCCTTACCCACCCATTGAAAAGAGGCCCCCCCCCCCCATCTTCTAAATACTTGAATATGTTGACAAGTCATTCCATCATTTTGATAATGAACAAGTGAAGTGAAAACATAAACATTTTCTGAATATTCCTCTGCTATCTATGTCACTAATGTTCATAAATATTGCACATTGCATTACACTACCTTGTCTCTTTGACTCTTAATAGCCAATAAATGTCCCTATGAATAAATAATTCCTCCTTAAACGACCCATAGCAGACTTACTAACAGCTGCGGTGCACTTTCAACTGTGTATCAATGGGTAGACGTTTTATATGGAGGAGTATATTTTTGAACGCAAATGGCCCATGCCGTAATGATCTATTAATTTTGTTTTTGCTGGGATGGCTCAAGCAGGGGATACAAGCTGATGGGAAGAGAAATAATGCCAATTTCAATCAGGTTTGATCAGCCTCGGGGACAGACGGACGCAGAGCGATCAAGCAAGCAAGACGGTTCAATGAACTTCTGCAGGAGCTACATGTACATGTAGTTGCTTTCTTCAAGTTTTTATTTTCTTTCTTTTATAGTGAATTCTTTTTCTTTGAAGGGGAAGGGGACTGAACAACATATGTTTTGGTGATGATTGCTTTTGTCATTTATTTCAATAAACAGAATTTTAGCCCCTTTGTCAATCAACTACATGTATGTATAGCTTTGACATACTAATTTTGAGTAGAAGGGGAGAAGACGGGGGCGGGGAGGGAGAGGAGGGGAGGGGTGGAGGAAAGAGAGGGTGGTGGCACTGCATGTGTATGTTATCTCATCCACATTCATACCATCTCATTTTACCTAGGTTTATACATTCTTGGCCTGCCTTTAACATTTTTGTCAACTGTTTGAGTATGGTGATGGATTATGGACAAAATTTCCATGCTGTGGCCTAGATATAGGATAGGAAGGTACATGTACATTGCCTGACTTCTGGGCCCTGTTTCATAAAACTTGTCATCAATGACAAGTTGCAATAACTGTTATAAGCTACTGAAATCCTTGCATCTGATTGGCTGAGAGTAAATTTGGCGGCAAAAATCACCGACAAGACACTTGATGAAACGCCCCCCCCCCCCCCCCAGTTCACCAAGTGCCATAAAACACACTGATTGAATGTGGCTTTATTATTATTTTCTAATAGAACAGGAGTGGATTAAGAGAAGGGGGTGGATCGAGGAGATCAAGAGGAGGAGGAATGATGGGGTAAGAAAGGGGAGAACACATTACCTGAGTTATTTTATCCATATCTTCCTTGCTAGCCTTCTGATCTGGTAGTGTCTTGAAGACCTCCGTCAATCGCTTGAGCACTGCCTCGTTCTCCTCACTGGCCACCGGCTTGCCATAGGGAAAGTAGAATTGCGGTACGTTGACGATCTGCTGTGACTTCTGACGTTTGTTTGCTTCCCTCTGCTCTTGAAATAACTGGAGGATAAATGATACAATTTTACAAAAATTGCATAAATCATATAAATTGTAATGACATGAATGAAAAAATGAAAATAAAGTAAAATAAAATATGATATATCTATGGCTAGAATCCCTTTCAGCAGCTTACTTTAAGTCTCACCTGTACTCTCCCTTAATTTCTTTACTATACCTTAACATTGAAATTTTCTTCTTTTTATCTGAAAATTTAATTTGTAAAATTACATGTATATTAATCAGTTGAATAAAATCCTACTTGTATCAAGTGAATACCCTGATTGCATCTTCTTTGTACAATGCTTCACTATTGATGATACAATTTAGGACTTATCTGTCATTGTCGAAATGAAGAAATAACTGCATTCAAAGCCAAAATTCAAATTCAAGGTGACAGAGCCAAAATCATTGAGCATAAGGTGCTACTGCTACATAATGAGAAAAGTAGTTATACCTAATGATCCAACACATATACTCTGGCAATGACATTTTATATTATAACCATTCCCATCATTGAGGGACATCTTTCTATGATCAGAGAAATTGTTTCAGATATACTCCCTGGGGCCATGGACGGACAGAACGACTGATCTATAATTATACCACTCAATCCTCATCTCATCTTGGCCATAAAGCATTAGAGTAATTTGCTGCACGGCATGACAGACATTAGCTGACCAGTAGCCCCCATCCCTCCACATGTGATGAAAGGGGTGCATTCATACAAGGCTTTCTTAAACCCTATTCGATTATATTATTTATGTTTCCATCAAAGATAGCATACTATTTTCTATACTAAACCACTCACTCCTCATCTCATCTTGGATACAAAGCATTAGAGTAATTTGCTGCATGGCTTGACAGACATTTAGCTGACCAGTAGCCCCCATCCCTCTACATGTGATGACAGGGCTGTGTCCATATGAAGGTTATTTGAGTCTGATCGGTTTAATGCTGGCATCTTATGTGACAATCATGACATTGTTCATGGAATTTTACTTTAGTAGATTACCATGTTGACTAAATTTTATTTCAACTTTCAACATCTTTAGTGATACCTTTCACTATGAAACATTAAGACAGCTCACTACAATTATTACTTATTACTTTTTTTTTTTTAACTTTAAGAATTTGTCGAATGTCCATCTCAGGCAACCAACCAACCAGGCTATTTTCCTGCAAATTTGAAGATCCTTACTTGATCAGGAATATTTAGAAATAGATGAAATTTCTTGATTTATAAAATTTCAAACAAAGAGATAGTAATTTTTAAATAGAAAGAATCTACACTTCAGTCCAGACAATGACCTTGCTCTCGATGTACATGTACATAAATCAACGAAATATTTAGTGTTTAATGTTTTGGGAAGGACTTGTTAGAAAGAGAAAAGTGATGGAGTATCTTTCCTAACTGGATCACAAGAAAACCTGGTATGGATGGATGCACTTGGTGTTTGGTATAAGATGGGGAATTTGACATTGACGTCATAAACGTTGAGCTGGTCTGTTGGGTCTTCAGCCACACTGGTTCAATGTGATTTGGGTCATTCTATATAAAAGATGGGGACAAATTATGTTTCATACACTTTGAAAAAGATCCCTCAGAGCAGCAGATGAAAAAAGAACAAGCAGTTGGACTGGTATAAAATAATAACTTTGCACAAGAAAAGAGAGACATATGGTTTTCGGGAATAAGATGTTTGACAGTGTCACAACAATTGCCTTTCTACTTTGTTTATAAATACTTGATCATAAACTAAATAAACTAGGGTAAACAGGAAAAAAAGAAAAGTAAACATCTCCCCTTAGTAGATAATTTAAAGCATCTTCATACAAGTTACCTTACCAACTTATTCAGATAAAGAAAACTTTTTGAGAATTCCACTTATAAACACATAGCGAGATAACAATGACATCATCTCTTAAATATCACTGTGCCATCATAAATTTCATTGGTACTCTTGGAGTTGCAGTGCCAATAAAAGACTGGTGTATCATCAAATGGACATATTTCTGCAGTGAATGACTGATATACCATCTCCTCATGTGAAGCACTAAGATTTGAGGGATGTCTGTAAATGACATCATCACTTCAAGTTCAATCTGAGAAGTGAGTCAAGTGATGTCTTAAGATCTTTGACAGTCTTTCAAATAAAAAGTAGTGATAAATATAGCCACACACTTTTGATGAAACTAAATTTTCTTTATATGTTGACTCAATATTCAAAGAAGTGAATTCCAGTCCCAATGCATGATATAACATCGTTGAGAATGTTTGTTTGCTCCACTGTACTTTACCAAATGTTAGAAGAACTGGCCTCTTTTAACAGCCAATCAATCATCCTTTGAAGCTAAATCACAATTTTTAATAGACAATAAATGTATCAATATAGTTTTGTTTTCAAGTGAAAGTGGTAGAAATCTGTTCAACGTTTTCTATGTTTTATGCCAGTCATGACTGGGTATTTTCTATGAATGAACTGCATGGTGAACAATCATTTTGATTACTGTACTTATTCCACCCTGGCCTAGACTGCAGTGAAAATATACAAGGAAGATGTGAGCGATTTAGCTCTAAAATAGCTTTGGTAATATTCATATGTACATCTTATTTGATTGATCAAGAACTGTGTCAGTGTATTGGTATTCACTCAGATCCAAATGTATTTCCTATTATTTGTTGTTGCCCTTTAACTTCTGTGTGTCTGCGAATCATCGCGATACGTGCCATCCGTTACGGCCGGGCAGATCTGTTTACCAATTTACCTTGAAATAGAATGGAAGGAGAAAGAGACATGGAGCTGTTTCTCTTTCACGCTTCCATCTCCATGACATTTCCATCTGATTCAATTTCAAACTCGTTTGGAAACAGGGAGGTATGTGATTTGCCCTAAAGCCGATGCCCTTTTGCGATAAATATCGTCTCCAGAGAGCCAAAAGGGCGTTAACTTTGTGTAAGAATATATATATATATATGAGTTAATGCCCTTCTGGATCTCAACAGATGATATGCCCTTGTGGCGGATTGACTGTTCGGAGCCAAAATGCTTTTTGTGGTGGAGAGTGTTACATCAATATGATAACAAACTCAACACTTCCCATCCCCCCCCAAAAAAAAAAATGAAAGAAAAGAAATTCGTAGACATCCACAACCATCTCTGTTCCTTCAAAATATGCACAGACAGTAAAGAGATTTTTCTTCAAAGAATAAAAGTAATGAAAACTTGGCACACCAATAAAAAGATATAAAATGTGGTACAGGCGGAGGGGAGGGGGGGGGGCATGAATAAAAGGGTAGGAGTACATGTACATGTATATTGAGGGGGGGGGGGCTCCTTGAGCTGTAGGCTTCACATAATGTCAAATCTTGTTGCGGATGCTATTGAATGTCAAAAGGTCATAAACGTGGCGCTAATCAACCAGCATTTATAGGCCTACTGAGTCACTAAATGTTTGTTAGTTCAGATGATCAGTATGCCCTTTCATTTTCTTTTCCTGATTTGTCTACCACGCTTCTCTACACTTCGTTCATTTCCTTTTGAATTTGTCCTCTTTTTCTCTTACTTTATTCTCTCTACCAATATTTTTATGTCTGAGACTGTCTGTCTTACTTCTGTCTTCATTCTATGAGTCTTATGTCCCTTCCCCTTTCTCTCTCTCTCTCTCTCTCTCTCTCTCTCTCTCTATCTCTGTATCTCTCTCTCCATTCCACTCACTGTAAAATGTCTGTTTGGAGCCAGAAGGGTGTTAACTCAAATACTTTAACACAGAGTTAACGCCCTTCTGGCTCTCAACAGACGATATAACCTTCTTAGCCCAAATATTTCTCTTTACAAGTGTACATACAAAATGACACAGCAGTTTTCCTGCTCTCAATCTTAAAATCTTTTTCCTTTTTTTCTACTCTAGATGTGAACACAAGTATATGAACACAGGGTGTCATACCATATGAATGACCCAAATGATTTACCTTTACAAATGCGTAAAAGTAAATCAAACGTCCATGAAGACTTTGCATTCACATTACTTCATCTCTCTCTCTCTCTCTCTCATTCTCTTTCTCCCTCTCTTTCTCTGTCCAAATTATTATTTTTTTACATATATGTAACAATTATTTAACTGACCCACTTCTATGAAATGTTGAGAACAATGAATTTTGTAGAGATGGATGAATTTAATAGAAAGTTGACCTTCATGTAGGCCCTATGTACAGTCACACACAGATTAACGCTCAAATTCTGCACAACTTAATTATGTGTCATGTAGGAAAGCTAATTGGTTTAAACGTGACTGAAATCTTGAAAACATGGAAAGTTACCATTTTCACATTGTAAAATCGTCATTCACTGGATTGATTTCACTTTCCCCTCCAATGCATTAAGTGATGCCAAATGCATAATGATTGTGACAAATACATTATAACTCTAGATCTGGAATTCTCTATAATTTACCTTTGGTTTCGCCTTAGCTAAATCCTGAGAATGATGAAGATCAGCTTTCGCCCGCGTCGACTCACTAATATTAACAAGTTTCCTCGGCGCATCAATATGAACAACATTGTTATTGGCAAGATCGTTGGCTGCTGTCTTTTTCCGCTCTATTTCAGACAGGTCATTACTAGTTACAAGGTCCGGTAAATTATTGCTCAGGGGCACCTCCGGAAAGTTGACCACTTTGACTTCGGCCTTGGCAGGCTCTGACTTCAGCGCCAAGTCGGGGAAATTCCTCTCGTCGGTCTTTGGCTCGTCTCTTCGGTAGGTAGGGAGAAGTTCACTGCTCTTTCGCTTCTCCTCGATGTCTTCGTCACCTCGCGGGACGACGCCCGGCGGAAGTGCAACGACGGTACAGAAGCCGTAGTGGATGGCTCGGCACACAAACGGCGACTCCGACAGCACGCGATCTTGGAGAATACCGGCTTTCTGAGGTAGGCAATCTTTCGAAGTGGTCTCGCAGTCCCGGGCGAACTCGGGGCTGAACGGACAGCCGAGGAAGCAGTTGTGGACGGCACGTACCTGCCGCTGGTCCACGTGCACGCTGGAGTAGACCATGACACGAGAAGCGACGAGTTTGTAGCTGGCAGGCTTGAGGGCGGGCTGACATTTCGGCATGCTATACACAAGAACCTCCCTTTTCATAAGAATTCAAAATATTTCCAACACAGTGGACGCTTCAAATATGCTCCTAAGAAAAAGGTACAAATCTCAAATATATCCATGTATTGAAAAAAACATGCATCCTCCTTGAACACAATGGAATTATTAATGCTCCCTATGAAAAGAAACAGTATATAACTCTTGACTTATATCCATGCAGTAAAAAGAGAAAACATCCTCCTTTAACATGGAAACAGCACCACCAAATAAAAATTATATTGCAAAAATATTAAGTTTCTTTGATGAATCATGACGGATATGCACTTAAATCATGAAAAGCACAAGCGTTTCCTTTTGTGGTGATGGAGGATACTTTGAAATATCATTTTCCTGGATGCAAGGTAGTCAAAACAAACACTAGCTCACACTAAGGAGTTATTCCTTGATCATACCACGCACAGATCGAATTTGGTCTTCAAATGGAAATTAAAGACAACCTTCCTCCATTAAAGAACGTAAATGGTTGGCATTTCATAAACTAATGCTGGAGGCTCCTCTCGACAAACTACCATTGAATATACACCAAGATATGGGCAGTGACTGTACACAGACTGGATTCCAATCAGAACAGAACTCCAGTTAATCCTCACAGTAATTTGACACGATGTTTAGCCATTAATGTCCCCTCTGCCGTCAAAAATAGCGCTACAAGTAGGCCTGCATTCCTGAGATATGATTCCTGCACGCTAGCAGATGCACATGGATCCGTCATCACCCGTGTAAAATTATTCTCGCCTTGCGTGCCCAGAATTATGCATCGTATATATTCCAAGAATATGATGATCCTTTTGAAATGTCACTGCTATCTCGTCATATCCACATGCAAGTGTGTATATCATCCTAAACTAGTGAGTCATATCTTTGATATCCAACCGGGTCTCTCCCCTCTAACACTCTCATCCACAAATCAAATAAAAACACTCTGAATGGTTCAATAAAGTCCTCAGACTGCCGGCATTCCAATGCATGAGGTAATTATTTTTTTCTCCCTCCTCCTCTGACTACTACTACGACCGACGATCCAGCGGCCTCTCTGCATCAACAAACTCTGACAATGGGAAATCCCGCAATTGTTCTCTCAGACTCCCTTATTCTTCCTCCTTCCTCTTCCTCGAAGGATCGGGCTCGGGTTTCATAACTGGTGCTAGAAGGTTGGGATAATCTTTTAAACATACCACCAAGTTCACTCACAGAGCACCTCTCCCGTTTCTTCCTCTGATCGTACTTGACTCCTAAACGCACAGGTGCATTCGGAGTTCACTTGCATTAATGGTGCATCCCCCAACCACAGAAATAGTGAATGTCACAAGGCACTTTGCTAAATTGTGTCCTTTTCTACAACAGAGTTCACATCGCCCGTAGCAACCGTCTCATGAGAGATGCCGCATCCCCGATCTTACGTCGTCGTCGTCAGAGATACATCAATCGTAAACGAGATGGTGATGGAGGAAGAATCTTTCTCCTCTGTCCGATTCTATAAATCCTCTTATTGCTTCGTCCGTCACCAACCAACCTTTTCTTGATGGGTATTGGTGTGAGCTGGCTTGGTGTGAGCTGGCTTGGTCTCAGAGCGTTAGAAACGTACATCTGTGAGGCAGCATGTGCAAGTTGTGTTTTGAAATGCTGGAGCAGCCAGCAGCTTAGTCTAAAGATCAGACCTTGCTGATGTATGTTTACGTTTTTCAGTTTCTGTTTGCCATCTTTGATATTCCATAATTCCAGTAAATAGTAAAATCTTTTTTCACTCCTCACAAATTTACAAAAACTCTAAATTCTCTTTAACAGGTACATTCTATTCTGAAATTAGCATGCTTTTAAAAGAATAATCATGATTTTTTTTTTCTTCCAAGCTCTACATGGCCTTACAGACTGAAATGCACAAGTGTATATGATCGCTAACTTGATCTATGACTTTATATGTAAAACTGTATGAAACAGTTCGTATTTTCTACACAGTGATCAACCACAATCAACTCAATATTTGTCATTATGCACATTGTCTCCAAGCCAACTAGCCAAAGTTTTTCCAGTGCTCATTAATACTTTTTAATACTAGAATCTAAATAATCAAAGTTCAGCATTTATAATGCTCATTCCAATTTTCCACACAGTGCAAAGCCAGAGAGCATGTAACCTTTGTAAACACAGTCAACCTGTTTTATTCTTTCATTTCCTGTCATCGCTTCTAGGCAACAAATATTTACATCATCATTTCAAACAGTTAAATTCTCACACAACCTTGCACTATCAAACAGGCTCCAAAGCCAGACACCCTCAACACTTCAAATCATAAACTTGATTCTGATTCTGAAGGCTGGTACACAAGACTAGCGGGTCCCTGCTGTCCCAACATACCATAAAAGGAGAGGAGGCTGGAATGTCACTGGTTGGTTAGGGGAGCAGCGGGTCGCCTCTGCGGGTGCCCTTTTAAATCTCATTTTAATCCCATGTACAGGGGAGATCAGACATTCATGAATCAGTTTCGTATACATGTACATAAAATGCCATAATTTCACAATAAATCAGATAAAGTCTCGCCGGCAAGTACTTACATGTACTACAAACGGTTTCATCTCCTATCATTTCTTCCTTCTGGCTTAGCTTTCAGCCTTTCACTCCTTAAATGCATGTAGCCTAAATACTATTGATTTATTGAACAAGATAAAGTTTTGCCTAAAACTTTTTACTTTTAGAATAGAAGCTGTCCTCTTTGTAGCTTCCACCTCTTCTTTCTCATTCTAATATCATTTCCTCCTTACATGTACTTCATTTTTCTTTCATTAATAATGTTTAGCACGCCACTGAGTCCATTCCAATATATACATGTAGGCCTACATGTACTTATAAATAGATTTTTCTCCATCTCCTTTCTCCAATTTTCTGTCATATTAAAAGTTTTAATTGATTTTCTTCTGCAAGATCATTACTTCCCCATCTCCCTTCCCAGTTGTTAATCACCATATCTTTCTACATGTATGCCTCTCTCTCTCTCACTCTTTACTTAACCCACCGACTACTGAATTCTCTCATTCCCATAGGCTTAACACAGGAGCCACCTGGGGAGCGTTTCATGAAAGGAAGTTGTCGGATATTTCATCCGACAACTGTTATAAGCTACTGAAATCCTTGCATCTGATTGGCTGAGAGCAAATTTGTCGGATAAAATATCTGACAAGTCCTTTCATGAAACGCCCCCCAGGGCCCTGTTGCATAAAACTTGTCGTCAATGACAAGTTGCAGTAACTGTTATAAGCTACTGAAATCCTTGCATCTGATTGGCTGAGAGCAAATTTGTCGGTAAGAATCACCGACAAGACACTTGATGAAACGCCCCCCAGGTTCCTGTGGGCATTGGGTTAACTCACAACTCAGATTACTCCCCTTACAACTTCAAGGATCAATCAACTGTAGAAAACTCTCTCCTAGACAAACAGCCTCGGGGGGGGGGGGGGGCAGTCATGTATCATTATTGCAGTACGGGGACGTGCCGCTTTGAAGACCCCTTTAAACCGCTGTTCTCATGCGTTCTCAAGATACCCGACTGGAACAAAAGCGCTCGTTTCACTCCGTTTCCCCCCGGCACACCCCATTCCCTAGTTCTTTGGTACGAAATTCCATAAACTGCCATTCTCAAGATACGTACATGTACCCAGCCGGAACGAAAGCGCTCGTCTCTCTCCGTTCCCTAGCTCTCGTGTACGTATGTCCATTGACTTGCGTGCGCAATTGCATATATGTATGCACTATAGAATTCCCACACTAAGTGCCTTAAAGCGTAGTTCCTTAGACCCTTTTTTTTCGCTCAGCTGGTTATAGTTCCACTGTTCCAGAGACCCCATGTTTTTCACTTCTAGTCATTTCCTTACATCCCCATTTTGGGGTTGGCTGAGGCACACCCAGTCAACATAAAACTTGAGTCCCCCCCCCCCCCCCCCCCAGCAAACAGCTAGGTAATGCTAAAAAGAGTCTTTTCCTACAAGGCTACATGTATTTTCTCACCCAGTGGAAAAAAATGCTGAGGGCGATCTACATGTAAATAAGGAATAATGAAATAGAACTCTAAAAAAAGAAAAATGTAAAACCTGCCTTCAAGGAAATCTCCATCCCAAAATCCCGAAAGAGCTCTAACAAAAATTTTTTTTTTAAACCTTAATAATGAAATCAGTTGTACCATGTTTGGACTTCTGAATAATCTCCACAGCTGTCACTAAATTACACACCAGAATGATTAAAAAATAACTTTTGATAATAATAATTGTTTCATGATAATCAAAACTATGGACCAAGTCAAGCAAATCAATGATCAGGTCTTGTACAAAACATGCATATTACAAACTGTGATCAGTGTGCCTAATGTAAATGAGCAAAAAATGGTAAAGTACATGTACTGTAATTCATAGTGAGTCAGTGCCTATGAATAGTAATCAAAATAAACAATCATACTTGTCAAACACATTTGCCACAGGCTCTAACTTACAAATGTCATCAGAACATCACTATAAAATCTGGTTTGATATTTATCTGCACACAAGGTACTTCTGACATTTGGAAAAATTGTGGAGGATATTGGCAACTCCAGAAAAAAAAATTAAAGGTACCGGTACAGGTACAGTTATAGTGCAAAATGAATCAAATAAGTTTTTTCACAGCATCCAATAAAATTGTAAACTGAACATCAAAAACTTGATTTCATCTTCCAAAAATTACTAAATATATACAAACCGTCAATCTTTGGTTTAAAAAAAGAGATGCTGGTATTTAGGTCTGCTTGGAATAAAATCCCAAAGTAGTACTGCAGTAGGCCTATTTACATCTTCTGCTAAGGGCTACATGTATATGGGCTTTAAAGGGAAAGTTCACCCTGGTATTAAGGTAATTTGAATAAAAGAAGAAAAATGACAGAAACAGATTAGTGAAAGTTTGAGCAAAGTCTGATAATAAATCAGAAAGTTATGAATTTTTTGAAGTTGTAATCAATCAAACACAAATTGGCAACTCTGTGAGGTATCTTGCAAGCTCCTCTCCCATTTGCTCGTTACAGAAAATCACATAAATTGCATTTTTACAGTTTCTGATGAAGGAATAGATATTTTTCATACAGACTTTGTGTGAAGACACATGAGCAATGGTTATATCTAAGGTGCATGTATGATTGAATATTTCCTATAGAGATAATGGAAATTAATGATTTTGGGGGTACAGGACAAATGGGAGAGGACCTCGCAAGATACGTCAGAGTTGACAATTTGTGTCTGATCGATTACAACTTCAAAAATTAATAAATTTCTTATTTCTTACTGCATTTTACTCAAACCTTCACTGATCTGTTTCTTTAGGTATTTTTCTGCTTCTTTTTAAACAAACTTGATATCAGGGTGAACTTTCCCTTTAACTTGTACTTTAACAGAGTCTTTAATGCCCTTCTGGGCATTAAAACTGGTCTTCAGAAAGTTTTCATAAATTTATTTTCATTTCGCTGGCCCTAACAACCTATAATAATTTCTCAAACATGATATACATGTACATGTGTGTGTATATAGCATAACACAGAATGATTTACATCATTTTACCTGGAGCTGCAGTTTCATTGCCAATTCTCCAGATTATCTTAAAACTTGGCAAGAACCAATTGCCATGATCATTGCCTATTTAGGGATAAACCTAAATGGCATCAGTTTGGACTGCTCACAACCCGCCTACACACTCTAAACTGGTGAAAGTAAAACAAAAACAGGATGCTTGATAGACTTCAAGCTGTTAAAATTATGGAGCACAGTAAAAAAAGATAAAGAATGTGCTTAATGAGCCTATTGTGACAGAGAACGTTGACTTGTGCAAGACACAGTTTCAGTTGGGTTTGTATTAAACTTTTCTTCATATTATGAACTTTGAAGACAGTCACAGTGTGAATGAACTTTTGAGGTATTCTGACGATTGAAATGAACACCCACACAGGCATTCATCTATTCGTCTGCTGAAAGCCAGAAGGCATTAGCTACGTTCATACGGGACTTGTATTTTCAAAACTTTGCTAGTGAAACTTTAAGTTAACGAAACAACGGCTCACTATAAACAATGATGAGGGTTCACACGGGCCCCGAAACAATGACGCACGTTGTTCTATATAAGACTACAAGTTGAGCGTTAGTCATTTAACATGAGCAGAGAGGTCGTCGTTAACAAGATTGCTAAACTTAAAGTTTATTCTGTCAACAAGGGGCCGTAACTACGAGGTTTTGCCGTTATTCTGAAACTACAAGTAAACATAAAGTTTCGAAACTACAAGATAACTACAAGATAACTACAAGATAACTTAAAGTTTTCAAACTAGAAGCGAACCTTAACGTTTAGCTCCCTTCGTGTAATCCCGACTATTAACTTTATACTTCAAGTTTAATACAGAGTTAATGCAATACTGCCTCTAAGTATATTTGAAGAAAAACAGTTTAAAGATAGAGATTTAGGGTCAGATCAAAATTTACCCTCCCCCCCTCTCAAAAAAAGGGAGGTTGTTACAAAAAATTGCCCACATTACCAAATATTTTAAAGCATAGGATTGGTTTAATACAATCCCTGAGTCAATATTATGTAAAAGAATAGTTATATTTATTATCCCCATAAAATAAAACCCCCTATTTCAAGACCATCAATATCATCACTAAAAAATCCCCTTCATAACACAACCCAAAATTGTTAGAAAACTGAAAATACCAGCAATAATTTCTAGTAATATCAGCTTTTGTGTATTTTCTCAGCTGCTCAGTGGATTCCTATTGCCAGCAAAATTGTGGTTGTCATTGTTTAATGCTGCATGAAATACAATGTCATATCTGTTGGGACCATCATCTGATTGTCTTCTTTCATCGACTGATCGGGTGCAGGTTGAGAATGTCCTGTTTTCTAACATCTGGGACTGGGTGGGATTTTCCTTATGACTCATCCTCAGCTTTTGTCTCACAAGTTCTCATTTTTGTTGGGGCTTCTTTTCTCTCTATAAATAAATGTACGCAGACATGTGTATGTACCGGTATGTACACATGTACAGTTAGTATTGACATTGTCTGGCTAACAGCAGTGTGCATGCCAGTGAAGAAAAAAAAGTTGGAACACCTCAACCTTGAAATTTGAGCTATTTCTAACAATTTAAAATCAAAGTACTTACTTTAACACAGTAAGAAAAAAAGGTTTGGTGAACTCTCCGTCTCTGCATCTCTCTCTCTCTCTCTCCCTCTCTCTCTCTCTTTCTCTCTCCCTCTCTCTTTCTCTCTCCCTCTCTCTCTCTCTCTCCCACTCTCTCTCTAATATATTTCAGTATAATGTATAATATCTTTTTCCCTTCGTACTCTTATTAAATCCTTCTGTTTAATTGCCTTTCATTTAGGCTATGATGACAAATCCCCATAACCAAGACAAAGAAATTGAGAGAGAGAGGAAAAAAAAAACCCAACATATTATCTTTGCCTAAATGTTGAAAAGAATACATTGTGCACCTGACTTCTGATCATCATGAGGGCAACCCCTTACAAAATTGAATGGATTGAAATTGAAATAATAACAATGGGTTCTTGTACAGTGCACACGTCTGTCAAACTTGACACTCCTGGCGCTCCACAATTGGAATGAATGAATGAAAAATGAATATTTCCCAAACATTGTAATATCAACATGTTGCTATCTCACTATATTTGAGGTGAGTCATTGGAATAATCCAAGATAACGACTAGGGGTGGGAGTTTCGGGTATTTTTTCAATTCGGAAACCCGACTATTTTTCGGGCGGGTTCCCGGTTACCCGAAAATGATATAACACGAATTACAAGCCAATATTTACCCCTAAGAAGCTACAAACACTGTGGGAAAACTCCTTTGTGTTTGGCAACTGAAATAAACCATTCGAGGAAAAAACAAAAACAAAAATAACAACAACAACAAAACAGGCGGAGGAAATCGCGTGGGCGCAAGACAGGATAGGCATAAGCCGCCTAAATCTAATCTGTAGAAATTGTCTACCGTCTAATCATGCCAGCGCGCCAGCGCCTTAGGTAGTCACGCGCGGTCAACAGTCCCTCGCACATGTTTATCCAAAATACATGAATGTACATGTACTTATAAAAAAGGAAGGGGAATACAAAGAAATCTTATGAAGAAAAACTCGTTTGAGACGATGATCATGATGATTCTTAATAATTTTGTACGGGCAGCTCTTGGGAATTTTGACATCGTGATCGTAGAGATCGAGTCACTTACTCACTTTGTACACAAACTTCACTGTTCACACGGAGTATTGATTTGCCTGGCGAAAATGGCGAGCTTTCTGTAGTATCTACACTCCTCATACTCTAATTATACACATTGCGAGTCCTCACGCACGCGGTCATCGTCTCACCGACAGTTTCATTCTCAACGTGTGATCAACCCGCCAATTATTGAAATTCACACACACGTACCACTACTAGTACACATAAAATCATCAATACATGCCGGGTCCTCTCTCTTCGCCAGTAGCACCATTGATATCATCATCGATCATCATAATCATCAAAGACATCATCATCATATCATCATTATCAAGATAATAACATCATCAAAACAATTATCTTCATCAGACATCAAATATCATCATTCATCAAACTCATCATTCATCAAAAAAAATCATCAAGCCAACATTTTCTTCTCTGTCCGACTGCAACTTCATCCTTTAACACACACATGCGGTTCCCTTTTCAAATTCGATCTGTTTATACAAAGCGCCTTTCCGCCCAATGCCGCCGCGGTATATGAAAGGAAAAAAGAAAAAAGAAAAAAAAAAGGCGCATACCTTCATTGGCTGGCTGGCATATGACTTGTCATGACTTGTTATTAACGGACCGCTCATGAAATGATGTCACAAGCCCAATTTTATGAATGAAAATGTTAATCGCGCGCACTGAAGACATCCTTTGCTTCTCACAGCCTTGCTTTTCACTTTCGCATGAACAATGAAGGATATTATTTTGGATATATCGTTCATGTACTCTTAATCTGATTTCAGTAATTGGTAACTTCTTTGCTAAAGTTTCAGGATATTGTGACAGTGTCAGATCGTGATCGTCGATGTTAAAAATACCTGTTTAATAGTGTACGAGTTGTGAGATGCCACGTGCGAGTGTGGAGCGACTGTTGAATATGCATGAGTTTGTAAACTTTACACCCGTTAATCGCTCATAGACTTATCGTTCACTGCAAAGAAGGGGGAAGGGCACTAAATGCAAATTATGTCATGGGTTCAATGAACCAATGAGCAGTCTCCAAATAGCGGCAGTGAGCTTTGCTCTCTGTGTAAACAAATGTGTAAGGTTATGTTTCACAGTGAGTTGAACGAATCAAAAGCGCATCACTGCAATGGTGCGCTAGAGCGCTGCATGAATTTTTTTTACATGTAAATAGTAAATGGCTGTTCGACGTTCATCTACCGCCTTGTCGTGTACATACATAGGTGATAATTAAATACTCATTTTCGGGTATCGGTTATCTAATATTTTGACCCGGGTCCCGAGGCTCTCGGGCGGGACTCGGGTACCCGGTTTTTAGTCCCAGCCCTAATAACGACTCCTCTGATGATAAAAATGTAGTGCTGTAGAAGGCGGAGGGTGTAGCTTGGAACCAGACTAAAAAAAAATAATAAAATTGTGACAACTCGGTAACAGTGTTCCGGTAGAAAAGAGATGTAAAATAGCTCACTTTTTGTCATCTTTTAACACTCAGAAGTGAGAAAGTGTATTTTTCTAAAATATTTGTGTGTGTACTGTACGTACATGTCTGCCTAGAGTGTATTGTAATATGCGTCACAAAACCTTCTAATGAAAAGAACAGACTTTCATTGGTGTCAAAATCTGAATGACAGAATAATACATGTATGTGTTCCTTAACAAGTTATCCAACCGGTTCAGAACCAGGTAAGAATATTTAGAAGTAAACGAGCCAGACCAGAGCTGGAATTTGACTTGTGAGCTACGGCACTAATATTATAGGATATGAAGGGTAAGTTAGAACAGTACAAAGTTTGAGTGACAGGTAACGACCTTTCATTTGACATTAATATGACCCTGTTAAATCAGCCTAACAGCTAATCAACCTACATATGTCCTACATATATATGCACATGTACATGTATGTCATGCATATGCACAGTATGATTTCCAGATTGCAAAATAATAGGCACAAGATGTACAAAAATGTACTTGTAAGCATGTATACAGAAAACTTTGTAAGATGAGTATAACTCAGTATACACTGCATAATTATGTTAACTGATTCTAAAATGATGTACAATCTCATTGTACTTACTTGTGTCAGAGTTTTAAAAAATGTTCACAGATTTTCTGCATTTCATGGATTGGCTGCAATTTTATGATTTATGGTGGCTTTTTCAGGGGTTGGGCAAAACTCACACAGCCACAAACTATGTTAGTAAATTTTTACAATAAAAACATATAAATCAGAAGTTTAACTTTAAGAAATTCAAATACTTGCCAGGAACATGCACAGTGTAACTGCACACTTTAGAAATTAAGATTTTGTATTAAATCTGTCAGTTTTCCAAATTACCACTGAAGAGAATAGAACCAACCTCTATACATGTAGACCTACATGTACATACAAGTAGATGTAACAATAAAGTTTGGTATTTCATTGGCCCTTCTACGTGTATATCTTGTGCTATACCAAAATCGGGATCATTCACACCAATCAGAAACCACAGGAGCATTTTCCTAATCAGGAGAATGTGAAAGAGCCTTGTGTTACATGTAGGACTAGCATCCTAGTAGACGGCAACGCTATAGGCCTGTGGTGCATGGTGATGATTGACGAGATGAACGACCTTTCATTTGACATTTGTTTGACCTGGTTCAATGACACTAAGAGTAAGATATATTACACAATGATATCACTTCAGTTCTAAATGATCTGCAATGTAGGGCTATATACATCATGTATTCAATGAAATTTAATTAGACACAATTAGTCCGTAAGCACTGCTGGACTAGATTTATGAGTTCTCTACTTGAGCAAACCCGGCTTCTGTAAATCAGCTTAAAAGTTCTTCAAGAAAGCTTGCAGCTTGAGGCCTACATGTGCTTGATCTGGTTCGGTGACATGAAAATGTAACACTCTAATATATCATTTCATTTCTAAAATGATCTACATCATATGGCGGCCTACATGTAGGCTATCCTCAGGAGGTCAATGAAATCTAATTGATTAGATAAAGGTGGTCTGCAAGCACTGCTGGACTAGATTTATGAGTTCTCTTCTTGAGCTGAGCAAACCCACTATCTGTATATCAGCTTGAAATTTCCTATTTCTTCAAGGAAGCTTATAGAGACCTGTAGTCTACATACATGTAGATACTGTAGTAGTCCAAACTCTAAAGTCATAGGGCCAAGTCTGCTTAAAAATACACAATATCCTTGCTATGTTCTCATTAAACTTTCAGGACAGGAATTATTTAAGGGCTAAATTGATCACATTTTGTTCTTCAAATTGGCAACAATACTATTTTTCTTTTAGTGCTGCAAGGTTCTCATAAGGTGTAATGTCTTTGAAAACAATACTGTACATGGTTGGTAATTATATCGAAAGGTTGAAAAAATTGCCAATTTTGGTAATAAACAATGATTTTGAACCTGTCAATGTGTTGCCAATTTAAGGATTTTAAAATTCCTGGCATCAAACATAATATGGTCATGCAACAGAAATGGACACAGTGTGTGCAGAAATTTTTGCTCTTTTTACTCAATGCATCTGAATCAAAAGTTATTGAGTCAAACCACAAAATGTGGTCAATTGTCTCGAAAGGGTTAAAAAGGTTCTCATACATGTATCTGGATAGAAATTAAATGTGCATCCAAAAGATGAGGAAGAAGACTGCTTGGTATTTTCTGCATTCAGATTAATCATTTCATTATGCTAGCAAAAATGAAAGCATAATCAAAGACAAAGCTTATGCTTAATACAAAAGACTTGTTAACCTTACTAGAACTACACCAGCTTCCTAAAGATAACTACTGTGTACAAAAGTTATGTTGAAATGTCAATTAGACAGTCGTTTTGACACTTGATCTTGGCGACATACTGTAACCACAACCAATCAAAATACCATCGCCCTTGGTCATCGCCTCATCGCATGTGGGGTGAATCATTAGACAGAGTTGAACAATGATGGCGCTGTAACCAGGGCCATCTATGTGGATGTAGAGTTTGGCAAATTGGTTTCAGTGCTGATTAGAGGTAACATTGTAGATGATGTTGCTTTGTTAGGCAAGCACAAGTGATACCTGCCTCCTACTTGATCAACTAATTACTGATTTCTGTACAAAAATACTACAAATATTCATCACATTCTTGTCTCTCCGTTAAAGATAAAATTGAGTTCTGGTCATGCGATTATATTGTGAAAGAAAGCACTTCCCAAAGCATTTGGGAAAGGTTGATCACGTCCACATAAGTATTGGTGTATACTATGAGGTTTGGAATCATCAAAAAAATGATAAGAAATTGACCCAATCTCACTGTAAAGCACATAAACTGCACATGGGAATTAGGTATATGGCACTGTACACACATGTGGCATGAATGTTTGGCCTGAACACTTCAGCTATTTCTCTTATGTTTCGAATATGAGGGCATTTGAAGAGCAATCCTTTTCAGGGGACATTTCTACTGTTATTCTTCCAAACTGTCATAAACAGAATGAGAAAGCTCACAAATTATTGTTCACTTTCCCCAAAACTCAATTTTCTCTTTAAAATATTTAGTTGGAGAAGACAATACATTAGCACAGATCTATGTCTTTGAGCACTATCCACAAATATGGCAATACCAAGATATCAACCAATTACCATAAAAGTGATAAACTGACAGGGGCTGTGAGCAAATTACCACTCATCTCTTGAACAAAAATCTGGAACATTTCTGTGAATGGATTCATTGGATTGTGATGCACAACATATCTGAACACAGAATAAATTGATTCCACTAACATTTCAGAAGCCATCACAAAACAATTGTCTAAGTGCCACCAATGTACTTAAATAAGAATTTGTGAGGTTTAAAGCTCATGTACAGTATTGGTAGAAAAAAGGAAATTGGAAACATGTTAAATATAGTCTCATTTTGTTCTCCTTGTATCAAAATATGTCTGTAAGAGATCATTTGGTATTCCATCTATGATTTCTGATGAATTTCAGTGTAAATATCTGTAAGGAATGCTTGATCACTGCCATTATGCTAGGACCCTTCCACCCCGACGGCTCGCCGCACAGCAATCTTGGGGCTTCCCATAGAGACAGCGTGTGTGCACTGTGTGTAGCTACTCATCATTGGTTTTACACGTGTGTTTACAGTGTATAGCACATGCTGCCTTTGTTGGGATTTTACGTGCCTGTCCCGGCACATAAATTAGTTTTTGCCTCGTATTTGTTTAATATTAAACTTTAGGAGGCGAAACCTTCACAGTGTCTTAGTATTGCTAGTATCTTGTTATTTATCAACAAAAATTGAAGAAATCTGACGAACAGTTTTTGAGGGCTTACCAAAACTTTACATGACCTTTAACAAAACTCCAGTATCAATTCTCTCCCTAGACATGAAATTTAACATCTAGTTGGCATCACTTGCAGTAGTGTCTCCACAAAGCTGGGAATGACATATTAAACATGAGCAGAAAGAACAAAATTCCCCGAGAATTTTGAGTGTATTTCTAATGCAATACAATGTACAGTTTATGAATAGGAGCAAATTAATTAAAACTGATCATTAAATTCTCTAAATTGGCATTGAAGTGTAAAACATATACCCCGGTAATCACTATAATTGTGTGCAAATTGGCAATTTTCCTGTTAATATTTTTGCTTTCACATTGGATCATGTATTTTTTCCAAATTATGTTGGGGTGGAAAATAAGATTAATTGGTGCTGCTTTCAGAAGGGAAAGCTGATTGATTTAGACTTTCACACTACTATGCCTATGGGTTGATAGAAGCTTGATTGGACTCACAATGCACTGTCCCTGCAACAAGAAAATCATTGACATATATGGATTTGTTATGAAAATTAACAAAAATCTAAGTCTCTCACTAAACATAAAATTCAACATTTAATTTTCGTCACTCTAATTTAAAAAGTTTAATAGGACTCACCTGAGAGGCAGATGATGATGAGAGTGACTTTGAAAGTCTTGAGCTGCTCCTCTTTCTGGGGCTCCTTGGACTGATGGAAAGTGTAGGGGGCGGAGAACAGGGTGGGGTCGAGGATGGCGAGGAGCTCCTCAGGAGAGGAGAGGCGGGGCTGCCCCCATGATTCTTGAAGGGGAACCCACTGGTTGTTGGCGAGGAGAAGACGGCATCGCCTCTCAGGACCGTCTTCAGGTCCTCTCGCAGAGCCTTTTGTGTGTCCGACTCGCTCAACCATCGCAGGAAGAGCTCATCCACCTTCAGCTTCAGGACGGGGCGCAACGAGGACATGGTGACCGTTGTTTGGGGCCGCAGCACCATTGGGTAACAGGATAATGCAGCAGCAGAAGTGTAGCTCTCGCTTTACACAGCACTTTAAAGCAACCCCTGGATCGCTACTTCCTTCATGGAAACCTGTGCAGAGCTGATCATCACTTGATTACCTGTAGAGATATCAGATCAGAAATGACAAAATTACAACTTCATTTTGAGAATGTTGGGCATTGTGCATAATCATTAGCCAATGCTCGAAAGTACTTGTATGTTCTTTTCTTTAAAGGGAAATCCAACCTTTATAGCAAGTTGCTTTGAAAGAAAGAGGAAAAATCAGAGAAGCAGATTGGTGAAAGTTTGAATGAAATCGGACAAGTAATAAGAAAGTTATGAATTTTTTGAAAGTTGTAATCACTATGCATATGGAAATTTCAAATTGGCCGAATAGGTAATGTCACTGTGATGTAGCTGTGGACAACTCCCCCATTTGCTCTAACACACAAAATGACTAAAATGTCACTTTTTTTCAAAATGCATTACTCAATAGGATCTTTTCGTTCATGAGGACCTATAACAATATGCTATTTCCAATATATTTTGAGTACTGCCCCGAGGGTAAAAGCGCCTCGAAGAAAACCGCAAATTAATGATATTTTTGTGTGCGACAAATGGGAGAGTTGTCCACAAAAATGTCACAATTGACTCACCAAATTGTCAATTTGAGATTCGCATAGATGTAGTGATCTCATTTTTCAAACATCCATAACTTTCTTAGTCCTTGTCTGATTTCTTTCAAACTTTCGCCATCCTGTTTTTCTTATTTTTCTGCTTTCACACAAATCATCTCATTATCAAGGTTGGATTGCCCTTTAACAAATATACTGTAAAACAAAAAACTTTTGCAACAGGGACTGTTGTGAATTGTTAATGATAGCTGTCTTCACAGCAGGAAACTTCTGTGAACTGCAAAAATTCTTTGTTGTAATTTAAATGATTTGCAATATGCACAAGTCTCAACCACTCTCGAAGTTTAGAAGCATGCAAAATTTTCTGGTTTTACAGTACATATAAATTACAATTTACATGTTTATTGCCAAAGTTGCCATGATATACTGCAGATATCTTCAATTTATTAAACTTATTAATCTCACTTGTGTTGATGTGGGTGATAAATTTTACATTGTATCCAACTGCTTGTAGATACATGTAAGCAACCAGTACATAAGCAATACAGCTTTAAGTCTCATTCGAGGGACTTAAAGGGTACCTTTCACCAAAAAATATTTTGCTCTGTATATTAGGGGTTCCATGTCGCTATAATATTCAAAAATATGAGCTTCAAATGTTGATTCTATAAAGAGATATATTGCAAGTTGAAATACACTTCCAATAAACAAAACAGCGACTTGTGAGGAGACTAGTGATGTATCAGTACACGCTCTCATAGAATTATGGCTGGCGTGGAACCGAACTCAGAGTTGGGTTCCGCACAAGATGATTTTATGTTTTCCTTCATTTTTTCATACTCCTCAACCGTTAAACCCATAGAAGGCCAGGGAAAAGTGTATTGAGGTTGATTTTATACATTCTACATGTAGCTGTACACAAATTATTTTGGGGGGTGATTGGTACACTTTAATGCCCTTTTTCTGCTTTAATTTAAAAACATTTTAAACCAACTTCATATCCAAGTGGACTTCCCTGTTAAAAATAGTTTTTGATCAAATTCGCATTTGTGTACAAAACTTGACATGACTGAGATTTCAAAACTTTGATTTCTGGGAAAGAAATTTACATGTAATACACATACATGTATGTATAGTACATGCATGTATATACTATGTATTAATATGGTCCTGTATTTAAATTTCTAAGTGTTTTCTCACATTTTTACTACTTAATATGTACTTCTGCCATCAATATCTACCATACCTATATTTTTTTTTTCAATTTTAGTGGAGGGTACATATGGAAGTCTAGCCAAGAATAATGTTAATAATGATGATGATGATGACGATGATAATAATAATAAAATATTAATAATAATAATGATAAAATAATAACAGTAAACAAAAAAAAACAGAGAAAGATAAATCAAATATTTGAACTGTTTTGCAGTGAATCACACAGTTCAACAAATGTAGTCTATGGTTTAGGAAATGCCACTGAGCCTGCATAAAACCAGTGGGTGAGAGATCAATCAGAAAATTGTGCCATTTTCTAGTTTGCTTCAGAATATCTTGCAAAAGATTCAGCAGTGTTTGCGCAATATTTTGTTCATAATCAAAAATTAATGAGAGGAAAATAAGTCTTGTTAGATTGCTTCGCTCAATCTAATAAATCTAAATTTAAAGAAAATATTTCCCTGAGTAGGTGTGATTCCACCTTTGAATTCTTTTTCTTTCAGTATTTATCAATTATTCAATATTAAGCTTTGAAGTTTTAACTACTAGTTTTGTTTTCTTTTTTCCTTGCACTAATAAAAAGTTTGCAAATCCTGTCTGCTTATCATTTGTCATGTGCGCACTCAACTGGCCTGTGACGCAATACTAAGCATTTTCCTACAGAAACCTGATGGGATGAGTTTTAGCATATGACAGAAATAAGAATATTTCTAAAATTATTGAAAGAATAGCTAGAAAACGCCAGAATTTTCAGACAAAATCACTGAAAATAATCCAACAGGTAACCAGCATTGATATCAACGTATGGGACTGATCATGAAATGTCATCCTCAAACTTGCCATTCATTCTAACAAGAATTACGAATCAAATTTACTGTAAACATAAAAATGAAATTAATTTTCAAGAAGATAGTCTTAAATCAAAAGTCAAGCACCCTCAAGTATATTAAAATGTTCAAAGAAAACAATGTATTTGAATATTTTATTACCTCTTACACCAAAAAGTCGTTGCTGTTTGTATTTGGCAACCGGAAATAGAAATGGTATTTGGGTTTGACGTTGCACTGTGGGTAAAATGTCGGCTGCTAAGATCATTTTCTCTCGTTCTGTTGCTGGTTTCGGTATAGCATTATTCATGTAAAGTCATTCAGAATCCCCCAAACAGATACTGTATACAAATATCAAAAAGCAAAGGGAGAATGGGATCCTTTTAATCAATAGTGTAGGCAGTGGCGGATCCAGGGGGGACCCGGGGACCCGGGCCCCCTCCCCTGGGACCAAAAAAGGACCCCCAAAATGCTGAGGACCTTTTTTTTTTTTTTGCTTGTCAGAAAATTTTGTGAATATTGGGCCCCTCCCTCAAGAAATCCTGGATCCGCCACTGCGTGTAGGCGTATGAGTGCAGCCAGTGGATGCCAAGTTGGCCATTAGTTTTCACTCTGTACATGTACAGAGGTGAAACACATGACTGTTGAAGAATGTAAAAAGAAGTCCCTATTTTGCGGAAAACGTGAAAAGTAATTCTTAGTAAGACTCACATTTGTTTTTTACAAACAATGTTGTCTGAACTTTCCACACACAAAAAAAAAACAATTGGTGTAACAAATAATTGTTTGAGTGATCTGTAAACAGGAATTGATCGATATGAATTTATTACAACACTGTCGATAATAAGATCATGTGAACTGGGTTAAAGCTCACTTTCCTTACAACAAACTAGGCTAAATCCCAAAGTGTCACAGTTAAAAGAGAAGAAGAAGAAGAAGAAGAAGAAGAAGAAGAAGAAGAAGAAGAAGAAGAAGAAGAAGAAGAAGAAGAAGAAGAAGAAGAAGAAGAAGAAGAAGAAGAAGAAGAAGAAGAAGAAGAAGAAGAAGAAGAAGAAGAAGAAGAAGAAGAAGAAGAAGAAGAAGGAAAAGAAGAAGAAGAAGAAGAAGAAGAAGAAGAAGAAGGAAAAGAAGAAGAAGAAGAAGAAGGAAAAGAAGAAGAAGAAGAAGAAGAAGACTAACAAAAACAACAAAAACAACAAAAACAACAAAAACAACAAAAACAAAGAAGAGAAAGAAAAGGGAGAGAGAGAGAGAGAGATAAAGCACTCCCATTTAAAGAAAAACGAACAACAAAACATAAACACAACAGCTGCCGATCCAGTTATCAGTGGGGTGGTGATACAGAATCACTAGGAGTAGTTGGAGAGGGGAGAGGATATTTTGTTATTGATTATTATCACATCGGTATTTAAGTAATGCTGTTTTTTATCTCGCTTCGCATAATTTTTTTTATCCCCCCCCCCCACCCCACTCTAATATGTAGGCTACTCGAAATTTGAGGCATTCAATCATACAACCAGTGGAATTGGGACAGGAAGCCCTATGCCACAGCCAATAATTTATATAATAGTCTGCAGTGGCGGATTTAGGGGGGGGGGGAATCCCGGCCCGTGCCACTCCCCCCCCCCCCCCCCTTTTGAGGGAAAACAATGCATTGTGCCCCCCCCCCCTATTTGCGATTGTGGCCCCCCTTTTCGACCAGAAAACCTTTTTTTTTTTTTTTTTTTTTTTTTGCTTGTCAGAGAATTATGGAGGGGAACTGGACCCCATAACCCCCCCCCCCCCCCCCCACTGAGCGACTTTTGGAGGGCTGGCGAAAATTTTTTTGGGGGTCGCCCCAATTTATGATATTTATCGCCTCAATCTTGCTGTACTTATGTTTCAGTATCATAACCACGAATTGCCCACTGTCTTCAATAATATATTTACAGTAAATAACGAAATCCATCATTATCCCACTAGACAAATAAATCTGTATCACTTGCCAAGAACTCGTACAGCATTAACCCAGAATACTTTTTCATTTACTGCTCCTTAAATTGAAAAAATCACTAATTGCTTTTTATGAACATTGATCCCTCAGTGATCCTGATGACGACTGTTGTTTACCTGTGTAGCAAAATCTATAGACGAAATGAAACCTTCAAGATCTTGTCCCTTTCCCACCCTCCCGTCCTAACCCCCACCTGTCACTTTGTCATTCTTGTTCCGTCTTTTGTAAAGTTTACTTCTTTAAAACTTTACTATTTTCCTATTACTATTTCCAGCTTTTTGTGTTTACAATATTTCTCAGTGCTTTCTCTTCGATAGCAAGTGTGTTATGTCTATAATTTGTTTGCTTTCCAAGGCCATGTATCTGTCTTCTTCTTTTTTCCCTTTTATTGGGCATTTTATGCATGATTGCCCAGTCTAGTTCTTTTTATGTACTGTATTCATGCTTCATCTTTTTGCCAGGGACCAGCGCTTCTACAAGCTCTGCTTCTAAGCTGGTCTCTGTTTTCATTCTCATTTTCATAAAATTAATCTTAAGTAGACTTCATTGATGTTACTTTTTCTTTTTTTTCTCTCACAACTCAAACTTTAATGCACTTTGTTTTGCTTGTAATGATCGAAAAATGTTTATGCACTAAGTTGTGTTGTCAATTATTTTGAATATTGTCAGATTCATAATACTTATTGTTATATACTTTGAAAAATGAAAATGTAATGAAATAAAATCTAAATCTGAATCTGATAAGCAGTTTCCCAAAGTTGACAATCCTGCATATGTGTGCCCCCCTTATACGAAATCCTGGATCCGCCCCTGATAGTCTGTCCCTGGAATTCAAGACTGATTTCTATCTGTACTGTATTTCTTTACCAAAATATAAATAGACTTACTACACTTAAATGTTGGAGAAATGAAAGGGGTATAGGGAAGGGGAGAAGACAGGAATTAGATGAGTGGTCATGAAATGTATACAACAGATATTGTTTCACCCATTTGAATACAAGTATAGCCTGGGTATATAAATCAAGTCCTAAAGCTTTTTTTTTCTTTTCCTTCTTCATATTTTACATACACTTTCCTTCCATTCTTTACAATGGGCTGGGAGAAGAAAATCGAAAAATAAAGAGAGTAAATAAGAAGAGATGATGATAGGAGTGACAAATATTAAACGTAAAGTGTGAAGGAGAGAGAGAGAGAGAGAGAGAGAGAGAAATAGAGAGTATGATGACACTGAAAGAAATATATTTTACGCTTACAATATTGTTCATATTGTGACGTTTAGCGTCCAACATCTAGTCCGTGTCCATAGCAACCGCGCAGATGCGGTAAAAGCAAAGTATGCGCGTTTGCATATATATGTTGAGTTGAATTCAGGTTGAATTGCATAACCACAATAGCAGGTCCCATGATTATATTAAAAAGAAAAGACATATTGCCTTCTTTGTTTTAGGATTTTTGGATTTTTGGATTTCCAAGTCTTCAAAGGGACTGTTCTTGGAGATACAGAGTGCCATTACGAAAAAAAAATAAAAAAATTCAGATTTCTCAAAATGCTCGCAGTGGACCAAATTCAGCAATTCTATCTCTACAAGAAGAGGACAGACAGTAGGTAAATTCTTGATCTAGTTCCTAGTAGGAGGGGGGGGGGGGGGCTACGTATCCGGGAAAAATTAAGCTGTCACGTCTGCCATATTGATTTCACGAAAAACAGTAAATAGAACAGACTGTATACCCAGACATTGTGTGTCCGGACAGGTTGGTTATCGGGACATACTCGAACATACTCTTTGAAAGATACCGGAAACATTGCATGCAAATTTGTTATACTGTTTAAAATCATCATTCTGTCCGGATACCAAATTAAATCTACCTGTCCGGACACACAACGTGTGAGTACCTATACAGGTATATATATTCTTTCTTTTCGATTTTTTTTTTGGGGGGGGGGGGTCTCGGACACGCCAATTTTGTTTTTGTTTTATATTTGATTTTGTTTTGTAAAAACTTCTTTTAAAAGGATTTAGGATACGGGGTTGTGTGTCCGGACACTTAACAAAAATTAGCCTGTCAAATTTGCCCTCGGATTTTACAAAAAATATGCATCAGGTAAAACTAAAATCAGTGAATATTAGCAATTCATATCATTTTCAACCTATCCTGTGAAAGATTTGTGACAATTTGCATGAAAAATTGTTTAATTTACTGTTTAAAAATGACCTGTCCCGATAACCAACCTGTCCGGACACACAATGTCTGGGTATACAGTCTGTTCGATTTACTGTTTGAACTTTGAAAATAATAACCAACGTGTCCGGATACAGAAAATTTGATCAGGGGCGTTTTGAATGGATCGACGGAGCCCTGGCCTTGGGTTTAAATAATCCGTGTCAACTTACTTATTCATTTTAAACGTTTAGTATACGGTAGTCATCCCGGTACTTAGCGTCACCCAGTCGGAATCTCAATTCATTTTATTTTAGTTCTTTTTAATTATTTTTTTTTCATATCCACAGATTTTCTGTACCCACAGTGGTCGATCTATTCATCGACAACGACGACGATGATGATGATGATCGCTACCGAAGTCATCATGTCAACCACGAACCCCAAAAATATCATCGAAGTCGCAACGATTTGATTCGGATGATGGATCAACAACGGGTAAAGATCAGGAAGTCTCTGAATAAGAACAGGTATGGACATTCTCATCATTTTTCATTTTCCATCATCTAGTTATTCTACTGTCTTTGGAAATATCAACCAAGATATTTACCCGCATTGTCTGCATGCGAACATCGGGGCAGCGTCTAAAAAACCCGTCCAAGTTCGCCGACATTCTCATCGAAACATACATATCAATGGGATGTCGGCAAGTTTGGAATTTTAATGGTTTGTCGGACGCTGCCATTTTTCTAATAATCTAGTTCTACCTTAGTTAGTTTGAGAGCCAGACTGGCAACGATTATCTGGTTTGGAGAGAGAGCTGACTGTAAAGGAGTGAAAACGTAGAATTGCGTTGTATTTGGGAAAAGTACGGCATAGATCTGCGGATGCTTCTTCCGTGATCATGGTAATTTGTGGCGGGAGATAAGTTATTCCCAAATTCAATGGAAAAACAAAAACTAAAACTAAAACACGTGATCTGTCGAAACAGGTCCTATAGAATATATAGGTTCTGATAATCGTATAAATTATTTGTAAGAATTTGTATCCCACAAATGAATCTATATGCGAAATTACAGTGCGGCTTTTGGGTTGGGCTGGGTTGTGCATGTGTTGCGCCTGAATGAGAAAGACGTCGTCATTGTCGTCGTGATCGTTGCCATCGTCATCACCGTTATCAAAATCACCATCGTTATCATCATTGTCATTATCATCATTACTGTCAGGCTAATGATGAGGATGATGAGGAGGATGAGGATGAGGATGAATATTATTATCAAAAGACACTCTTAAAATAAATCTGGGGGAAAATGACCCATTTTTAACCAACACTAGGAACATCCACTGTATTTTTGTTGGGCAATCGAAATGCTGAATGGTTAATTGGGCAAATAAAATCATACCTCCCCATATAACTACACTCCCTGCATGTCGACGATATTCGGTTACTGCGGAAATGAGAATGATGTTCATACAAATTGTACAATCTTGTAGCAATGATGTGTCATGATTAATACTTCTAGTTTAATCTCAATGTTAAAAATGTAAACAAAATATTGACTTATGTTTTATATTTTAGTAACATTTGGAAAGTTTGTTACATATAAAATGTAGTTAACAATATAGCCTTTAAGTACGAATGTAAACTAAAACAAATATTCAAAAATATGAAATATGAAGAAAATATAATTCTAAAAAAATTAAAAAAATTAAAAAATAAAGATAAATGGTCCTCCGTTTAAAAAATAGTCAGCAAAACGACACGATAGGGGGTTGGCGGTGGGTGGACGGCGGTGTCTGCCACTGACTACTCCACGGCCAGGAGTACGTGCATGTATGAGTATTCATATAAAAAGTATTCAAAATAATATGTGCAGTTTACTTGGTTAGTAACAGATTGGCAAGAGTTTCATCCATAAATCTTACACCGACTTAGATCATATTGCATTTATCACAAAGGATACAATTTCATGAAAAAATTTTCGAATAAAAATTTACTGTATATCATTGGAATCGTTTTAAATCACGAATTTTCTTTATAAATTTGAGGTTTTTACTACAACAAAATGATGAAACTCAGATCAACAAATGATATTCAAGTTCATGAGCACAATTATGCATACGTCAAAACCTCAAGTGGGAATTCCCGGTTTTTCTGTCATTATTACAACATCTCTCCATGCATGGGATACCGTCGCGTCATGGTCAGAGCTATGCATGGCGTTGGTGTCATCTACACAGAGTTTGGCCAACTCGACTCCAGTAACATTATGGCTCATGTTGCTTTATTAGGCAAGCAAGTAACAAATGATATAGTTAGATACACCGACGGCTCCCCATGGGAAATAGTGTTCATTTTTTTTTTCCAACATGATTTCCTATGTAAAATTAAATGCTGAAAACGATGACACCGACTGATTTTTGATAAAATATGCCCAAAGTGCACAAATTTCGTTTTAGTGGCCCGCCGATGTACCTTTTCATGTTGAAAACCCATTATGAATAGTAAAATGAAATTATGACAATGCTTTTAATGCTTTTCTCGAGGTAATAGCTTAGTAATTGGCTATTTTTATATCAAAATGCAATTATACATTGTGAGTAGGCATAATATGGTTTTCAAATGTGTGTCATGTGCCCATATTCTGATTTTAGAGGGCCAAATGTATTCCATAAAGGGCTATAGAGCAAATAGTATTCATCAAATCAATCAAAATTACATCACGTAGCATATTTTTCGATATTTCAGTCAGAGAAATATATGATTTTTTAATACATTTTCAATTGGGCCGTAATAGATAGATTCAGAGATACCATGTCTTTTCAGGTGACCCGAAATGATGTAATCTGGATTGGTTTGATAAATACTTTTTGTAGAACACATTTCAAAATATCTTTAGAAAGAAATTGTGCCATACCACTAAACAATGTAGTTTAATTTACTGAGCTTCTATTACTTCGACAAAAACACTTAAAGCAATCTTTTCGAATCTAGTGAATTGCTGGTTCTTTGGGCCCTTTTGGAAGAAATACAGGGCCCCTGTGGTCTTTGGTGGGTCTTAAGTTCTTAACTATTGCCATATTTTATTTGACTTTTCATAGTGGGTTTTCAAAACCAAAGATACGTTTCTAGCCCCAAGGTTTGCTCTAAAATGCATAAAAGCAGTGGCGGGCCACTAAAACATAAAATGTATGCACTTTGAGAGCAGAGTATTTGCGCACGGAGAATTTGGAAGTCTGATCGTGTAATAGCGTTTGTATTTTATTGTTTGGAAGGTTTCATTTCCAGAGTTTTGCATTTTTCTTTTTTTTAATTTTACACCTCCTCATTTATTGGAGGACGATAAGTTTGCCCCCCCCCCCCTCCCCAGGATCGACGCCTTTGCTTCCTCCCCAAAAAGATAATGGTCATCAAAAAAACAAAACAAAAAAAAAAGTCAGCAAAACGACACGATAGGGGGTTGGCGGTGGGTGGACGGCGGTGTCTGCCACTGACTACTCCACGACCAGGAGTACGTGTATGGGTATTCATATAAAAAGTATTCAAAATAATATGTGCAGTTTACTTGGTTTAATAGTAACAGATTGGCAAGAGTTTAATCCATAAATGTTACACCGACTTAAGATCATATTGCATTTATCACACAGGATGCAATTCAATCAAAAAAATTTTGAATAGAAATTTACTGTATATCATTAGAATCGTTTTAAATCATAATTTTTTTTACAAATTTGAGGTTTTTACTACAACAAAATGATAAAATCATATCAACAAATGAATATTCAAGTTCATGAGCAGGTTCATAAATACGTAAAAACCTCAAGTGGGAATTCCCAGTTTCACTGTCATTATCTCTCCATGCATGGGATACCGTCGCGTCGTGGTCAGAGCTATGCATGGTGTTGGTGTCATCTACACAGAGTTTGGCCAACTCGACTCCAGTAACATTATGGCTCATGTTGCTTTATTAGGCAAGCAAGTAACAAAGGATATATTTAGATACACAGACGGCTCTTCATGGGAAATATTGTTCACTTTTTTTTTTTCAACATGAATTCCTATGTAAAATTTAATGCTGAAAACGATGACACCGGTTGATTTTTGATAAAAATGTGCCCAAAGTGCATAAATTTTACGCTTTAGTGGCCCGCCGATGGTTTAATGCATTTCATACATATAGAAACGTACCTTTCGATGTTGAAAACCCACTATGAACAGTAAAATGAAATATGGCAACGCTTTAAATGCTTTTCTCGAGGTTATAGCTCAGTAAATGGCTATTTTTATATCAAAATACAATTATACATTGTGAGTATGATAATATGGTGTCCAAATATGTTTCAGGTGCCCATATTCTGATTTTAGAGGGCCAAATGTATTCCATACAGGATTATAGAGCAAATAGTATTCATCAAATTAATCAAAATTACATCAAGTAGCATATTTTTCGATATTTCAGTCAGTGAAATATATGATTTTTAATACATTTTCAATTGGGCCGTAATAGATAGATTCAGAGATACCATGTCTTTTCAGGTGACCCAAAATGATGTAATCTGGATTGATTTGAAAAATACTTTTTGTAGAACACATTTCAAAATATCTTTAGAAAGAAATTGTGCCATACCACTATACAATGTAGTTTAATTTACTGAGCTGCTATTACTTCGACAAAAGCTTTTAAAGCAATCTTTTCGAATCTAGTAAGTTGCTGGTCCTTTGGGCCCTTTTGGAAGAAATACAGGGCCCCTGTGGTCTTTGGTGGGTCTTAAGTTCTTAACTATTGCCATATTTTATTTGACTTTTCATAGTGGGTTTTCAAAACCAAAGATACACCTGTACGTTTCTAGCCTCAAGGTTTGCTCTGAAATGCATAAAAGCAATGGCGGGCCACTAAAACATAAAATGTATGCACTTTGAGAGCAGAGTATTTGCGCGCGGAGAATTTGGAAGTCTGATCGTGTAATAGCGTTTGTATTTTATTGTTTGGAAGGTTTCATTTCCAGAGTTTTGCATTAAAAAAAAACAAAATTTCACCTCCTCATTTATTGGGGGACGATAAGTTTGCCCCCCCCCCCTCCGCAGGATCGACGCCCCTGCTTTCTCCCCAAAAAGATAATGGTCATCCAACTAAAAAAAAAAAAAGAGTCAGCAAAACGAGACGATAGGGGGTTGGTGGTGGGTGGACGGCGGTGTCTGCCACTGACTCCTCCACGACCAGGAGTACGTGTATGGGTATTCATATAAAAAGTATTCAAAATAATATGTGCAGTTTACTTGGTTAGTAACAGATTGGCAAGAGTTTCATCCATAAATCTTACACCGACTTAGATCATATTGCATTCATCACAAAGGATACAATTTCATGAAAAAAGTTTTGAATAGAAATTTACTGTATATCATTAGAATCGTTTTAAATCATGAATTTTTTTTATAAATTTGAAGTTTTTACTACAACAAAATGATAAAACTCAGATCAACAAATGAATATTCAAGTTCATGAGCACAATTATGCATACGTCAAAACCTCAAGTGGGAATTCCCGGTTTTTCTGTCATTATTACAACATCTCTCCATGCATGGGATACCGTCGCGTCATGGTCAGAGCTATGCATGGCGTTGGTGTCATCTATACACAGAGTTTGGCCAACTCGACTCCAGTAACTTTATGGCTCATGTTGCTTTATTAGGCAAGCAAGTAACAAATGATATAGTTAGATACACCGACGGCTCCTCATGGGAAATAGTGTTCATTTCTTTTTTCCAACATGATTTCCTATGTAAAATTTAATGCTGAAAACGATGACACCGACTGATTTTTGATAAAATATGCCCAAAGTGCACAAATTTCGTTTTAGTGGCCCGCCGATGTACCTTTTCATGTTGAAAACCCATTATGAATAGTAAAATGAAATTATGACAATGCTTTTAATGCTTTTCTCGAGGTAATAGCTTAGTAATTGGCTATTTTTATATCAAAATGTAATTAAACATTGTGAGTAGGCATAATATGCTTTTCAAATGTGTGTCATGTGCCCATATTCTGATTTTAGAGGGCCAAATGTATTCCATAAAGGGCTATAGAGCAAATAGTATTCATCTAATCAATCAAGATTACATCACGCAGCATATATTTTGAAATGTAAGTCAGTGAAATATATGATTTTTAATGCATTTTCAATTGGGCCGTAAAAGATAGATTCCGAGATACCATGTCTTTTCAGGTGCCCCCAAAATGATGTAATCTGGATTGACTCGATAAATACTTTTGTAGAACACATTTTAAAATATCTTTAGAAAGAAATTGTGCCGTACCACTATACAATGTAGTTTAATTTATGAGCTTCTATTACTTCGACAAAAACATTTAAAGTAATCTTTTCAAATCTAGTGAGTTGCTGGTCCTTTGGGCCCTTTTTGAAGAAATACATGGCCCCTGTGGTCTATGGTGGGTCTTAAGTTCTTAACCATTGCCATATTTCAATGGACTTTTTATAGTGGGTTTTCAAAACCAAAGATACGTTTCTAGCCCCAAGGAGAATTTGGAAGTCTGATCGTGTAATAGCGTTTGTATTTCATTGTTTGGAAGGTTTCATTTCCAGAGTTTTGTATTTTTTTTTCCTTATTTCATTTTACACCTCTTCATTTATTGGGGGAACGAAAAAGTTTGCCCCCCTCCCCAGGATCGACGCCCCTGCTTCCTCCCCTAAAAGATAATGGTCATCCGTCTAAAAAAAAAAAAGTCAGCAAAACGAGACGATAGGGGGTTGGCGGTGGGTGGACGGCGGTGTCTGCCACTGACTACTCCACGACCAGGAGTACGTGTATGGGTATTCATATAAAAAGTATTCAAAATTATATGTGCAGTTTACTTGGTTAGTAACAGATTGGCAAGAGTTTCATCCATAAATCTTACACCGACTTAGATCATATTGCATTCATCACAAAGGATACAATTTAATGAAAAACGTTTTGAATAGAAATTTACTGTATATCATTAGAATCGTTTTAAATCATGAATTTTTTTTTTATAAATTTGAGGTTTTTACTACAACAAAATGATAAAACTCAGATCAACAAATGAATATTCAAGTTCATGAGCACAATTATGCATACGTCAAAACCTCAAGTGGGAATTCCCGGTTTTTCTGTCATTATTACAACATCTCTCCATGCATGGGATACCGTCGCGTCATGGTCAGAGCTATGCATGGCGTTGGTGTCATCTATACACAGAGTTTGGCCAACTCGACTCCAGTAACTTTATGGCTCATGTTGCTTTATTAGGCAAGCAAGTAACAAATGATATAGTTAGATACACCGACGGCTCCTCATGGGAAATAGTGTTCATTTCTTTTTTCCAACATGATTTCCTATGTAAAATTTAATGCTGAAAACGATGACACCGACTGATTTTTGATAAAATATGCCCAAAGTGCACAAATTTCGTTTTAGTGGCCCGCCGATGTACCTTTTCATGTTGAAAACCCATTATGAATAGTAAAATGAAATTATGACAATGCTTTTAATGCTTTTCTCGAGGTAATAGCTTAGTAATTGGCTATTTTTATATCAAAATGTAATTAAACATTGTGAGTAGGCATAATATGCTTTTCAAATGTGTGTCATGTGCCCATATTCTGATTTTAGAGGGCCAAATGTATTCCATAAAGGGCTATAGAGTAAATAGTATTCATCTAATCAATCAAGATTACATCACGCACCATATATTTTGAAATGTAAGTCAGTGAAATATATGATTTTTAATGCATTTTCAATTGGGCCGTAAAAGATAGATTCCGAGATACCATGTCTTTTCAGGTGCCCCCAAAATGATGTAATCTGGATTGACTCGATAAATACTTTTGTAGAACACATTTTAAAATATCTTTAGAAAGAAATTGTGCCGTACCACTATACAATGTAGTTTAATTTATGAGCTTCTATTACTTCGACAAAAACATTTAAAGTAATCTTTTCAAATCTAGTGAGTTGCTGGTCCTTTGGGCCCTTTTTGAAGAAATACATGGCCCCTGTGGTCTATGGTGGGTCTTAAGTTCTTAACCATTGCCATATTTCAATGGACTTTTTATAGTGGGTTTTCAAAACCAAAGATACGTTTCTAGCCCCAAGGAGAATTTGGAAGTCTGATCGTGTAATAGCGTTTGTATTTCATTGTTTGGAAGGTTTCATTTCCAGAGTTTTGTATTTTTTTTTCCTTATTTCATTTTACACCTCTTCATTTATTGGGGGGAACGAAAAAGTTTGCCCCCCTCCCCAGGATCGACGCCCCTGCTTCCTCCCCTAAAAGATAATGGTCATCCGTCTAAAAAAAAAAAAGTCAGCAAAACGAGACGATAGGGGGTTGGCGGTGGGTGGACGGCGGTGTCTGCCACTGACTACTCCACGACCAGGAGTACGTGTATGGGTATTCATATAAAAAGTATTCAAAATAATATGTGCAGTTTACTTGGTTAGTAACAGATTGGCAAGAGTTTCATCCATAAATCTTACACCGACTTAGATCATATTGCATTCATCACAAAGGATACAATTTAATGAAAAACGTTTTGAATAGAAATTTACTGTATATCATTAGAATCGTTTTAAATCATGAATTTTTTTTTTATAAATTTGAGGTTTTTACTACAACAAAATGATAAAACTCAGATCAACAAATGAATATTCAAGTTCATGAGCACAATTATGCATACGTCAAAACCTCAAGTGGGAATTCCCGGTTTTTCTGTCATTATTACAACATCTCTCCATGCATGGGATACCGTCGCGTCATGGTCAGAGCTATGCATGGCGTTGGTGTCATCTATACACAGAGTTTGGCCAACTCGACTCCAGTAACTTTATGGCTCATGTTGCTTTATTAGGCAAGCAAGTAACAAATGATATAGTTAGATACACCGACGGCTCCTCATGGGAAATAGTGTTCATTTCTTTTTTCCAACATGATTTCCTATGTAAAATTTAATGCTGAAAACGATGACACCGACTGATTTTTGATAAAATATGCCCAAAGTGCACAAATTTCGTTTTAGTGGCCCGCCGATGTACCTTTTCATGTTGAAAACCCATTATGAATAGTAAAATGAAATTATGACAATGCTTTTAATGCTTTTCTCGAGGTAATAGCTTAGTAATTGGCTATTTTTATATCAAAATGTAATTAAACATTGTGAGTAGGCATAATATGCTTTTCAAATGTGTGTCATGTGCCCATATTCTGATTTTAGAGGGCCAAATGTATTCCATAAAGGGCTATAGAGCAAATAGTATTCATCTAATCAATCAAGATTACATCACGCAGCATATATTTTGAAATGTAAGTCAGTGAAATATATGATTTTTAATGCATTTTCAATTGGGCCGTAAAAGATAGATTCCGAGATACCATGTCTTTTCAGGTGCCCCCAAAATGATGTAATCTGGATTGACTCGATAAATACTTTTGTAGAACACATTTTAAAATATCTTTAGAAAGAAATTGTGCCGTACCATTATACAATGTAGTTTAATTTATGAGCTTCTATTACTTCGACAAAAACATTTAAAGTAATCTTTTCAAATCTAGTGAGTTGCTGGTCCTTTGGGCCCTTTTTGAAGAAATACATGGCCCCTGTGGTCTATGGTGGGTCTTAAGTTCTTAACCATTGCCATATTTCAATGGACTTTTTATAGTGGGTTTTCAAAACCAAAGATACGTTTCTAGCCCCAAGGAGAATTTGGAAGTCTGATCGTGTAATAGCGTTTGTATTTCATTGTTTGGAAGGTTTCATTTCCAGAGTTTTGTAATTTTTTTTCCTTATTTCATTTTAAACCTCTTCATTTATTGGGGGGAACGAAAAAGTTTGCCCCCCTCCCCAGGATCGACGCCCCTGCTTTCTCCCCTAAAAGATAATGGTCATCCGTCTAAAATAAAAAAAGTCAGCAAAACGAGACGATAGGGGGTTGGCGGTGGGTGGACGGCGGTGTCTGCCACTGACTACTCCACGACCAGGAGTACGTGTATGGGTATTCATATAAAAAGTATTCAAAATTATATGTGCAGTTTACTTGGTTAGTAACAGATTGGCAAGAGTTTCATCCATAAATCTTACACCGACTTAGATCATATTGCATTCATCACAAAGGATACAATTTAATGAAAAAAGTTTTGAATAGAAATTTACTGTATATCATTAGAATCGTTTTAAATCATGAATTTTTTTTTTATAAATTTGAGGTTTTTACTACAACAAAATGATAAAACTCAGATCAACAAATGAATATTCAAGTTCATGAGCACAATTATGCATACGTCAAAACCTCAAGTGGGAATTCCCGGTTTTTCTGTCATTATTACAACATCTCTCCATGCATGGGATACCGTCGCGTCATGGTCAGAGCTATGCATGGCGTTGGTGTCATCTATACACAGAGTTTGGCCAACTCGACTCCAGTAACTTTATGGCTCATGTTGCTTTATTAGGCAAGCAAGTAACAAATGATATAGTTAGATACACCGACGGCTCCTCATGGGAAATAGTGTTCATTTCTTTTTTCCAACATGATTTCCTATGTAAAATTTAATGCTGAAAACGATGACACCGACTGATTTTTGATAAAATATGCCCAAAGTGCACAAATTTCGTTATAGTGGCCCGCCGATGTACCTTTTCATGTTGAAAATCCATTATGAATAGTAAAATGAAATTATGACAATGCTTTTAATGCTTTTCTCGAGGTAATAGCTTAGTAATTGGCTATTTTTATATCAAAATGTAATTAAACATTGTGAGTAGGCATAATATGGTTTTCAAATGTGTGTCATGTGCCCATATTCTGATTTTAGAGGACCAAATGTATTCCATAAAGGGCTATAGAGCAAATAGTATTCATATAATCAATCAAGATTACATCACGCAGCATATATTTTGAAATGTAAGTAAGTGAAATATATGATTTTTAATGCATTTTCAATTGGGCCGTAAAAGATAGATTCCGAGCTACCATGTCTTTTCAGGTGCCCCCAAAATGATGTAATCTGGATTGACTCGATAAATACTTTTGTAGAACACATTTAAAATATCTTTAGAAAGAAATTGTGCCGTACCACTATACAATGTAGTTTAATTTATGAGCTTCTATTACTTCGACAAAAACATTTAAAGTAATCTTTTCGAATCTAGTGAGTTGCTGGTCCTTTGGGCCCTTTTTGAAGAAATACATGGCCCCTGTGGTCTTTGGTGGGTCTTAAGTTCTTAACCATTGCCATATTTCATTGGACTTTTTATAGTGGGTTTTCAAAACCAAAGATACGTTTCTAGCCCCAAGGAGAATTTGGAAGTCTGATCGTGTAATAGCGTTTGTATTTCATTGTTTGGAAGGTTTCATTTCCAGAGTTTTGTAATTTTTTTTCCTTATTTCATTTTACACCTCTTCATTTATTGGGGGGAACGAAAAAGTTTGCCCCCCTCCCCAGGATCGACGCCCCTGCTTCCTCCCCTAAAAGATAATGGTCATCCGTCTAAAAAAAAAAAAGTCAGCAAAACGAGACGATAGGGGGTTGGCGGTGGGTGGACGGCGGTGTCTGCCACTGACTACTCCACGACCAGGAGTACGTGTATGGGTATTCATATAAAAAGTATTCAAAATAATATGTGCAGTTTACTTGGTTAGTAACAGATTGGCAAGAGTTTCATCCATAAATCTTACACCGACTTAGATCATATTGCATTCATCACAAAGGATACAATTTAATGAAAAACGTTTTGAATAGAAATTTACTGTATATCATTAGAATCGTTTTAAATCATGAATTTTTTTTTTATAAATTTGAGGTTTTTACTGCAACAAAATGATAAAACTCAGATCAACAAATGAATATTCAAGTTCATGAGCACAATTATGCATACGTCAAAACCTCAAGTGGGAATTCCCGGTTTTTCTGTCATTATTACAACATCTCTCCATGCATGGGATACCGTCGCGTCATGGTCAGAGCTATGCATGGCGTTGGTGTCATCTATACACAGAGTTTGGCCAACTCGACTCCAGTAACTTTATGGCTCATGTTGCTTTATTAGGCAAGCAAGTAACAAATGATATAGTTAGATACACCGACGGCTCCTCATGGGAAATAGTGTTCATTTCTTTTTTCCAACATGATTTCCTATGTAAAATTTAATGCTGAAAACGATGACACCGACTGATTTTTGATAAAATATGCCCAAAGTGCACAAATTTCGTTTTAGTGGCCCGCCGATGTACCTTTTCATGTTGAAAACCCATTATGAATAGTAAAATGAAATTATGACAATGCTTTTAATGCTTTTCTCGAGGTAATAGCTTAGTAATTGGCTATTTTTATATCAAAATGTAATTAAACATTGTGAGTAGGCATAATATGGTTTTCAAATGTGTGTCATGTGCCCATATTCTGATTTTAGAGGGCCAAATGTATTCCATAAAGGGCTATAGAGCAAATAGTATTCATCTAATCAATCAAGATTACATCACGCACCATATATTTTGAAATGTAAGTCAGTGAAATATATGATTTTTATTGCATTTTCAATTGGGCCGTAAAATATAGATTCCGAGATACCATGTCTTTTCAGGTGCCTCCAAAATGATGTAATCTGGATTGACTCGATAAATACTTTTGTAGAACACATTTTAAAATATCTTTAGAAAGAAATTGTGCCGTACCACTATACAATGTAGTTTAATTTATGAGCTTCTATTACTTCGACAAAAACATTTAAAGTAATCTTTTCGAATCTAGTGAGTTGCTGGTCCTTTGGGCCCTTTTTGAAGAAATACATGGCCCCTGTGGTCTTTGGTGGGTCTTAAGTTCTTAACCATTGCCATATTTCATTGGACTTTTTATAGTGGGTTTTCAAAACCAAAGATACGTTTCTAGCCCCAAGAAGAATTTGGAAGTCTGATCGTGTAATAGCGTTTGTATTTCATTGTTTGGAAGGTTTCTTTCCAGAGTTTTGTATTTTTTTTCCTTATTTCATTTTACACCTCTTCATTTATTTGGGGGAACGAAAAAGTTTGCCTCCCTCCCCAGGATCGACGCCCCTGCTTCCTCCCCTAAAAGATAATGGTCATCCGTCTAAAAAAAAAAAAAGTCAGCAAAACGAGACGATAGGGGGTTGGCGGTGGGTGGACGGCGGTGTCTGCCACTGACTACTCCACGACCAGGAGTACGTGTATGGGTATTCATATAAAAAGTATTCAAAATTATATGTGCAGTTTACTTGGTTAGTAACAGATTGGCAAGAGTTTCATCCATAAATCTTACACCGACTTAGATCATATTGCATTCATCACAAAGGATGCAATTTAATGAAAAACGTTTTGAATAGAAATTTACTGTATATCATTAGAATCGTTTTAAATCATGATTTTTTTAAATAAATTTGAGGTTTTTACTACAACAAAATGATAAAACTCAGATCAACAAATGAATATTCAAGTTCATGAGCACAATTATGCATACGTCAAAACCTCAAGTGGGAATTCCCGGTTTTTCTGTCATTATTACAACATCTCTCCATGCATGGGATACCGTCGCGTCATGGTCAGAGCTATGCATGGCGTTGGTGTCATCTATACACAGAGTTTGGCCAACTCGACTCCAGTAACTTTATGGCTCATGTTGCTTTATTAGGCAAGCAAGTAACAAATGATATAGTTAGATACACCGACGGCTCCTCATGGGAAATAGTGTTCATTTCTTTTTTCCAACATGATTTCCTATGTAAAATTTAATGCTGAAAACGATGACACCGACTGATTTTTGATAAAATATGCCCAAAGTGCACAAATTTCGTTTTAGTGGCCCGCCGATGTACCTTTTCATGTTGAAAACCCATTATGAATAGTAAAATGAAATTATGACAATGCTTTTAATGCTTTTCTCGAGGTAATAGCTTAGTAATTGGCTATTTTTATATCAAAATGTAATTAAACATTGTGAGTAGGCATAATATGGTTTTCAAATGTGTGTCATGTGCCCATATTCTGATTTTAGAGGGCCAAATGTATTCCATAAAGGGCTATAGAGCAAATAGTATTCATCTAATCAATCAAGATTACATCACGCAGCATATATTTTGAAATGTAAGTCAGTGAAATATATGATTTTTAATGCATTTTCAATTGGGCCGTAAAAGATAGATTCCGAGATACCATGTCTTTTCAGGTGCCCCCAAAATGATGTAATCTGGATTGACTCGATAAATACTTTTGTAGAACACATTTAAAATATCTTTAGAAAGAAATTGTGCCGTACCACTATACAATGTAGTTTAATTTATGAGCTTCTATTACTTCGACAAAAACATTTAAAGTAATCTTTTCGAATCTAGTGAGTTGCTGGTCCTTTGGGCCCTTTTTGAAGAAATACATGGCCCCTGTGGTCTTTGGTGGGTCTTAAGTTCTTAACCATTGCCATATTTCATTGGACTTTTTATAGTGGGTTTTCAAAACCAAAGATACGTTTCTAGCCCCAAGGAGAATTTGGAAGTCTGATCGTGTAATAGCGTTTGTATTTCATTGTTTGGAAGGTTTCATTTCCAGAGTTTTGTAATTTTTTTTCCTTATTTCATTTTACACCTCTTCATTTATTGGGGGGAACGAAAAAGTTTGCCCCCCTCCCCAGGATCGACGCCCCTGCTTCCTCCCCTAAAAGATAATGGTCATCCGTCTAAAAAAAAAAAAGTCAGCAAAACGAGACGATAGGGGGTTGGCGGTGGGTGGACGGCGGTGTCTGCCACTGACTACTCCACGACCAGGAGTACGTGTATGGGTATTCATATAAAAAGTATTCAAAATAATATGTGCAGTTTACTTGGTTAGTAACAGATTGGCAAGAGTTTCATCCATAAATCTTACACCGACTTAGATCATATTGCATTCATCACAAAGGATACAATTTAATGAAAAACGTTTTGAATAGAAATTTACTGTATATCATTAGAATCGTTTTAAATCATGAATTTTTTTTTTATAAATTTGAGGTTTTTACTGCAACAAAATGATAAAACTCAGATCAACAAATGAATATTCAAGTTCATGAGCACAATTATGCATACGTCAAAACCTCAAGTGGGAATTCCCGGTTTTTCTGTCATTATTACAACATCTCTCCATGCATGGGATACCGTCGCGTCATGGTCAGAGCTATGCATGGCGTTGGTGTCATCTATACACAGAGTTTGGCCAACTCGACTCCAGTAACTTTATGGCTCATGTTGCTTTATTAGGCAAGCAAGTAACAAATGATATAGTTAGATACACCGACGGCTCCTCATGGGAAATAGTGTTCATTTCTTTTTTCCAACATGATTTCCTATGTAAAATTTAATGCTGAAAACGATGACACCGACTGATTTTTGATAAAATATGCCCAAAGTGCACAAATTTCGTTTTAGTGGCCCGCCGATGTACCTTTTCATGTTGAAAACCCATTATGAATAGTAAAATGAAATTATGACAATGCTTTTAATGCTTTTCTCGAGGTAATAGCTTAGTAATTGGCTATTTTTATATCAAAATGTAATTAAACATTGTGAGTAGGCATAATATGGTTTTCAAATGTGTGTCATGTGCCCATATTCTGATTTTAGAGGGCCAAATGTATTCCATAAAGGGCTATAGAGCAAATAGTATTCATCTAATCAATCAAGATTACATCACGCACCATATATTTTGAAATGTAAGTCAGTGAAATATATGATTTTTATTGCATTTTCAATTGGGCCGTAAAATATAGATTCCGAGATACCATGTCTTTTCAGGTGCCTCCAAAATGATGTAATCTGGATTGACTCGATAAATACTTTTGTAGAACACATTTTAAAATATCTTTAGAAAGAAATTGTGCCGTACCACTATACAATGTAGTTTAATTTATGAGCTTCTATTACTTCGACAAAAACATTTAAAGTAATCTTTTCGAATCTAGTGAGTTGCTGGTCCTTTGGGCCCTTTTTGAAGAAATACATGGCCCCTGTGGTCTTTGGTGGGTCTTAAGTTCTTAACCATTGCCATATTTCATTGGACTTTTTATAGTGGGTTTTCAAAACCAAAGATACGTTTCTAGCCCCAAGGAGAATTTGGAAGTCTGATCGTGTAATAGCGTTTGTATTTCATTGTTTGGAAGGTTTCATTTCCAGAGTTTTGTATTTTTTTTCCTTATTTCATTTTACACCTCTTCATTTATTGGGGGGAACGAAAAAGTTTGCCTCCCTCCCCAGGATCGACGCCCCTGCTTCCTCCCCTAAAAGATAATGGTCATCCGTCTAAAAAAAAAAAAGTCAGCAAAACGAGACGATAGGGGGTTGGCGGTGGGTGGACGGCGGTGTCTGCCACTGACTACTCCACGACCAGGAGTACGTGTATGGGTATTCATATAAAAAGTATTCAAAATTATATGTGCAGTTTACTTGGTTAGTAACAGATTGGCAAGAGTTTCATCCATAAATCTTACACCGACTTAGATCATATTGCATTCATCACAAAGGATACAATTTAATGAAAAACGTTTTGAATAGAAATTTACTGTATATCATTAGAATCGTTTTAAATCATGAATTTTTTTTTATAAATTTGAGGTTTTTACTACAACAAAATGATAAAACTCAGATCAACAAATGAATATTCAAGTTCATGAGCACAATTATGCATACGTCAAAACCTCAAGTGGGAATTCCCGGTTTTTCTGTCATTATTACAACATCTCTCCATGCATGGGATACCGTCGCGTCATGGTCAGAGCTATGCATGGCGTTGGTGTCATCTATACACAGAGTTTGGCCAACTCGACTCCAGTAACTTTATGGCTCATGTTGCTTTATTAGGCAAGCAAGTAACAAATGATATAGTTAGATACACCGACGGCTCCTCATGGGAAATAGTGTTCATTTCTTTTTTCCAACATGATTTCCTATGTAAAATTTAATGCTGAAAACGATGACACCGACTGATTTTTGATAAAATATGCCCAAAGTGCACAAATTTCGTTTTAGTGGCCCGCCGATGTACCTTTTCATGTTGAAAATCCATTATGAATAGTAAAATGAAATTATGACAATGCTTTTAATGCTTTTCTCGAGGTAATAGCTTAGTAATTGGCTATTTTTATATCAAAATGTAATTAAACATTGTGAGTAGGCATAATATGGTTTTCACATGTGTGTCATGTGCCCATATTCTGATTTTAGAGGACCAAATGTATTCCATAAAGGGCTATAGAGCAAATAGTATTCATCTAATCAATCAAGATTACATCACGCAGCATATATTTTGAAATGTAAGTCAGTGAAATATATGATTTTTAATGCATTTTCAATTGGGCCGTAAAAGATAGATTCCGAGATACCATGTCTTTTCAGGTGCCCCCAAAATGATGTAATCTGGATTGACTCGATAAATACTTTTGTAGAACACATTTAAAATATCTTTAGAAAGAAATTGTGCCGTACCACTATACAATGTAGTTTAATTTATGAGCTTCTATTACTTCGACAAAAACATTTAAAGTAATCTTTTCGAATCTAGTGAGTTGCTGGTCCTTTGGGCCCTTTTTGAAGAAATACATGGCCCCTGTGGTCTTTGGTGGGTCTTAAGTTCTTAACCATTGCCATATTTCATTGGACTTTTTATAGTGGGTTTTCAAAACCAAAGATACGTTTCTAGCCCCAAGGAGAATTTGGAAGTCTGATCGTGTAATAGCGTTTGTATTTCATTGTTTGGAAGGTTTCATTTCCAGAGTTTTGTAATTTTTTTTCCTTATTTCATTTTACACCTCTTCATTTATTGGGGGGAACGAAAAAGTTTGCCCCCCTCCCCAGGATCGACGCCCCTGCTTCCTCCCCTAAAAGATAATGGTCATCCGTCTAAAAAAAAAAAAGTCAGCAAAACGAGACGATAGGGGGTTGGCGGTGGGTGGACGGCGGTGTCTGCCACTGACTACTCCACGACCAGGAGTACGTGTATGGGTATTCATATAAAAAGTATTCAAAATTATATGTGCAGTTTACTTGGTTAGTAACAGATTGGCAAGAGTTTCATCCATAAATCTTACACCGACTTAGATCATATTGCATTCATCACAAAGGATACAATTTAATGAAAAAAGTTTTGAATAGAAATTTACTGTATATCATTAGAATCGTTTTAAATCATGAATTTTTTTTTATAAATTTGAGGTTTTTACTACAACAAAATGATAAAACTCAGATCAACAAATGAATATTCAAGTTCATGAGCACAATTATGCATACGTCAAAACCTCAAGTGGGAATTCCCGGTTTTTCTGTCATTATTACAACATCTCTCCATGCATGGGATACCGTCGCGTCATGGTCAGAGCTATGCATGGCGTTGGTGTCATCTATACACAGAGTTTGGCCAACTCGACTCCAGTAACTTTATGGCTCATGTTGCTTTATTAGGCAAGCAAGTAACAAATGATATAGTTAGATACACCGACGGCTCCTCATGGGAAATAGTGTTCATTTCTTTTTTCCAACATGATTTCCTATGTAAAATTTAATGCTGAAAACGATGACACCGACTGATTTTTGATAAAATATGCCCAAAGTGCACAAATTTCGTTTTAGTGGCCCGCCGATGTACCTTTTCATGTTGAAAACCCATTATGAATAGTAAAATGAAATTATGACAATGCTTTTAATGCTTTTCTCGAGGTAATAGCTTAGTAATTGGCTATTTTTATATCAAAATGTAATTAAACATTGTGAGTAGGCATAATATGGTTTTCAAATGTGTGTCATGTGCCCATATTCTGATTTTAGAGGGCCAAATGTATTCCATAAAGGGCTATAGAGCAAATAGTATTCATCTAATCAATCAAGATTACATCACGCACCATATATTTTGAAATGTAAGTCAGTGAAATATATGATTTTTATTGCATTTTCAATTGGGCCGTAAAATATAGATTCCGAGATACCATGTCTTTTCAGGTGCCTCCAAAATGATGTAATCTGGATTGACTCGATAAATACTTTTGTAGAACACATTTTAAAATATCTTTAGAAAGAAATTGTGCCGTACCACTATACAATGTAGTTTAATTTATGAGCTTCTATTACTTCGACAAAAACATTTAAAGTAATCTTTTCGAATCTAGTGAGTTGCTGGTCCTTTGGGCCCTTTTTGAAGAAATACATGGCCCCTGTGGTCTTTGGTGGGTCTTAAGTTCTTAACCATTGCCATATTTCATTGGACTTTTTATAGTGGGTTTTCAAAACCAAAGATACGTTTCTAGCCCCAAGAAGAATTTGGAAGTCTGATCGTGTAATAGCGTTTGTATTTCATTGTTTGGAAGGTTTCTTTCCAGAGTTTTGTATTTTTTTTCCTTATTTCATTTTACACCTCTTCATTTATTTGGGGGAACGAAAAAGTTTGCCTCCCTCCCCAGGATCGACGCCCCTGCTTCCTCCCCTAAAAGATAATGGTCATCCGTCTAAAAAAAAAAAAAGTCAGCAAAACGAGACGATAGGGGGTTGGCGGTGGGTGGACGGCGGTGTCTGCCACTGACTACTCCACGACCAGGAGTACGTGTATGGGTATTCATATAAAAAGTATTCAAAATTATATGTGCAGTTTACTTGGTTAGTAACAGATTGGCAAGAGTTTCATCCATAAATCTTACACCGACTAAGATCATATTGCATTCATCACAAAGGATACAATTTAATGAAAAACGTTTTGAATAGAAATTTACTGTATATCATTAGAATCGTTTTAAATCATGATTTTTTTAAATAAATTTGAGGTTTTTACTACAACAAAATGATAAAACTCAGATCAACAAATGAATATTCAAGTTCATGAGCACAATTATGCATACGTCAAAACCTCAAGTGGGAATTCCCGGTTTTTCTGTCATTATTACAACATCTCTCCATGCATGGGATACCGTCGCGTCATGGTCAGAGCTATGCATGGCGTTGGTGTCATCTATACACAGAGTTTGGCCAACTCGACTCCAGTAACTTTATGGCTCATGTTGCTTTATTAGGCAAGCAAGTAACAAATGATATAGTTAGATACACCGACGGCTCCTCATGGGAAATAGTGTTCATTTCTTTTTTCCAACATGATTTCCTATGTAAAATTTAATGCTGAAAACGATGACACCGACTGATTTTTGATAAAATATGCCCAAAGTGCACAAATTTCGTTTTAGTGGCCCGCCGATGTACCTTTTCATGTTGAAAATCCATTATGAATAGTAAAATGAAATTATGACAATGCTTTTAATGCTTTTCTCGAGGTAATAGCTTAGTAATTGGCTATTTTTATATCAAAATGTAATTAAACATTGTGAGTAGGCATAATATGGTTTTCACATGTGTGTCATGTGCCCATATTCTGATTTTAGAGGGCCAAATGTATTCCATAAAGGGCTATAGAGCAAATAGTATTCATCTAATCAATCAAGATTACATCACGCAGCATATATTTTGAAATGTAAGTCAGTGAAATATATGATTTTTAATGCATTTTCAATTGGGCCGTAAAAGATAGATTCCGAGATACCATGTCTTTTCAGGTGCCCCCAAAATGATGTAATCTGGATTGACTCGATAAATACTTTTGTAGAACACATTTAAAATATCTTTAGAAAGAAATTGTGCCGTACCACTATACAATGTAGTTTAATTTATGAGCTTCTATTACTTCGACAAAAACATTTAAAGTAATCTTTTCGAATCTAGTGAGTTGCTGGTCCTTTGGGCCCTTTTTGAAGAAATACATGGCCCCTGTGGTCTTTGGTGGGTCTTAAGTTCTTAACCATTGCCATATTTCATTGGACTTTTTATAGTGGGTTTTCAAAACCAAAGATACGTTTCTAGCCCCAAGGAGAATTTGGAAGTCTGATCGTGTAATAGCGTTTGTATTTCATTGTTTGGAAGGTTTCATTTCCAGAGTTTTGTATTTTTTTTCCTTATTTCATTTTACACCTCTTCATTTATTGGGGGGAACGAAAAAGTTTGCCTCCCTCCCCAGGATCGACGCCCCTGCTTCCTCCCCTAAAAGATAATGGTCATCCGTCTAAAAAAAAAAAAGTCAGCAAAACGAGACGATAGGGGGTTGGCGGTGGGTGGACGGCGGTGTCTGCCACTGACTACTCCACGACCAGGAGTACGTGTATGGGTATTCATATAAAAAGTATTCAAAATTATATGTGCAGTTTACTTGGTTAGTAACAGATTGGCAAGAGTTTCATCCATAAATCTTACACCGACTTAGATCATATTGCATTCATCACAAAGGATACAATTTAATGAAAAACGTTTTGAATAGAAATTTACTGTATATCATTAGAATCGTTTTAAATCATGAATTTTTTTTTATAAATTTGAGGTTTTTACTACAACAAAATGATAAAACTCAGATCAACAAATGAATATTCAAGTTCATGAGCACAATTATGCATACGTCAAAACCTCAAGTGGGAATTCCCGGTTTTTCTGTCATTATTACAACATCTCTCCATGCATGGGATACCGTCGCGTCATGGTCAGAGCTATGCATGGCGTTGGTGTCATCTATACACAGAGTTTGGCCAACTCGACTCCAGTAACTTTATGGCTCATGTTGCTTTATTAGGCAAGCAAGTAACAAATGATATAGTTAGATACACCGACGGCTCCTCATGGGAAATAGTGTTCATTTCTTTTTTCCAACATGATTTCCTATGTAAAATTTAATGCTGAAAACGATGACACCGACTGATTTTTGATAAAATATGCCCAAAGTGCACAAATTTCGTTTTAGTGGCCCGCCGATGTACCTTTTCATGTTGAAAACCCATTATGAATAGTAAAATGAAATTATGACAATGCTTTTAATGCTTTTCTCGAGGTAATAGCTTAGTAATTGGCTATTTTTATATCAAAATGTAATTAAACATTGTGAGTAGGCATAATATGGTTTTCAAATGTGTGTCATGTGCCCATATTCTGATTTTAGAGGGCCAAATGTATTCCATAAAGGGCTATAGAGCAAATAGTATTCATCTAATCAATCAAGATTACATCACGCACCATATATTTTGAAATGTAAGTCAGTGAAATATATGATTTTTATTGCATTTTCAATTGGGCCGTAAAATATAGATTCCGAGATACCATGTCTTTTCAGGTGCCTCCAAAATGATGTAATCTGGATTGACTCGATAAATACTTTTGTAGAACACATTTTAAAATATCTTTAGAAAGAAATTGTGCCGTACCACTATACAATGTAGTTTAATTTATGAGCTTCTATTACTTCGACAAAAACATTTAAAGTAATCTTTTCGAATCTAGTGAGTTGCTGGTCCTTTGGGCCCTTTTTGAAGAAATACATGGCCCCTGTGGTCTTTGGTGGGTCTTAAGTTCTTAACCATTGCCATATTTCATTGGACTTTTTATAGTGGGTTTTCAAAACCAAAGATACGTTTCTAGCCCCAAGAAGAATTTGGAAGTCTGATCGTGTAATAGCGTTTGTATTTCATTGTTTGGAAGGTTTCTTTCCAGAGTTTTGTATTTTTTTTTTACTTATTTCATTTTACACCTCTTCATTTATTTGGGGGAACGAAAAAGTTTGCCTCCCTCCCCAGGATCGACGCCCCTGCTTCCTCCCCTAAAAGATAATGGTCATCCGTCTAAAAAAAAAAAAAGTCAGCAAAACGAGACGATAGGGGGTTGGCGGTGGGTGGACGGCGGTGTCTGCCACTGACTACTCCACGACCAGGAGTACGTGTATGGGTATTCATATAAAAAGTATTCAAAATTATATGTGCAGTTTACTTGGTTAGTAACAGATTGGCAAGAGTTTCATCCATAAATCTTACACCGACTTAGATCATATTGCATTCATCACAAAGGATACAATTTAATGAAAAACGTTTTGAATAGAAATTTACTGTATATCATTAGAATCGTTTTAAATCATGAATTTTTTTAAATAAATTTGAGGTTTTTACTACAACAAAATGATAAAACTCAGATCAACAAATGAATATTCAAGTTCATGAGCACAATTATGCATACGTCAAAACCTCAAGTGGGAATTCCCGGTTTTTCTGTCATTATTACAACATCTCTCCATGCATGGGATACCGTCGCGTCATGGTCAGAGCTATGCATGGCGTTGGTGTCATCTATACACAGAGTTTGGCCAACTCGACTCCAGTAACTTTATGGCTCATGTTGCTTTATTAGGCAAGCAAGTAACAAATGATATAGTTAGATACACCGACGGCTCCTCATGGGAAATAGTGTTCATTTCTTTTTTCCAACATGATTTCCTATGTAAAATTTAATGCTGAAAACGATGACACCGACTGATTTTTGATAAAATATGCCCAAAGTGCACAAATTTCGTTTTAGTGGCCCGCCGATGTACCTTTTCATGTTGAAAACCCATTATGAATAGTAAAATGAAATTATGACAATGCTTTTAATGCTTTTCTCGAGGTAATAGCTTAGTAATTGGCTATTTTTATATCAAAATGTAATTAAACATTGTGAGTAGGCATAATATGGTTTTCACATGTGTGTCATGTGCCCATATTCTGATTTTAGAGGGCCAAATGTATTCCATAAAGGGCTATAGAGCAAATAGTATTCATCTAATCAATCAAGATTACATCACGCAGCATATATTTTGAAATGTAAGTCAGTGAAATATATGATTTTTAATGCATTTTCAATTGGGCCGTAAAAGATAGATTCCGAGATACCATGTCTTTTCAGGTGCCCCCAAAATGATGTAATCTGGATTGACTCGATAAATACTTTTGTAGAACACATTTAAAATATCTTTAGAAAGAAATTGTGCCGTACCACTATACAATGTAGTTTAATTTATGAGCTTCTATTACTTCGACAAAAACATTTAAAGTAATCTTTTCGAATCTAGTGAGTTGCTGGTCCTTTGGGCCCTTTTTGAAGAAATACATGGCCCCTGTGGTCTTTGGTGGGTCTTAAGTTCTTAACCATTGCCATATTTCATTGGACTTTTTATAGTGGGTTTTCAAAACCAAAGATACGTTTCTAGCCCCAAGGAGAATTTGGAAGTCTGATCGTGTAATAGCGTTTGTATTTCATTGTTTGGAAGGTTTCATTTCCAGAGTTTTGTATTTTTTTTCCTTATTTCATTTTACACCTCTTCATTTATTTGGGGGAACGAAAAAGTTTGCCTCCCTCCCCAGGATCGACGCCCCTGCTTCCTCCCCTAAAAGATAATGGTCATCCGTCTAAAAAAAAAAAAGTCAGCAAAACGAGACGATAGGGGGTTGGCGGTGGGTGGACGGCGGTGTCTGCCACTGACTACTCCACGACCAGGAGTACGTGTATGGGTATTCATATAAAAAGTATTCAAAATTATATGTGCAGTTTACTTGGTTAGTAACAGATTGGCAAGAGTTTCATCCATAAATCTTACACCGACTTAGATCATATTGCATTCATCACAAAGGATACAATTTAATGAAAAACGTTTTGAATAGAAATTTACTGTATATCATTAGAATCGTTTTAAATCATGAATTTTTTTTTATAAATTTGAGGTTTTTACTACAACAAAATGATAAAACTCAGATCAACAAATGAATATTCAAGTTCATGAGCACAATTATGCATACGTCAAAACCTCAAGTGGGAATTCCCGGTTTTTCTGTCATTATTACAACATCTCTCCATGCATGGGATACCGTCGCGTCATGGTCAGAGCTATGCATGGCGTTGGTGTCATCTATACACAGAGTTTGGCCAACTCGACTCCAGTAACTTTATGGCTCATGTTGCTTTATTAGGCAAGCAAGTAACAAATGATATAGTTAGATACACCGACGGCTCCTCATGGGAAATAGTGTTCATTTCTTTTTTCCAACATGATTTCCTATGTAAAATTTAATGCTGAAAACGATGACACCGACTGATTTTTGATAAAATATGCCCAAAGTGCACAAATTTCGTTTTAGTGGCCCGCCGATGTACCTTTTCATGTTGAAAACCCATTATGAATAGTAAAATGAAATTATGACAATGCTTTTAATGCTTTTCTCGAGGTAATAGCTTAGTAATTGGCTATTTTTATATCAAAATGTAATTAAACATTGTGAGTAGGCATAATATGGTTTTCAAATGTGTGTCATGTGCCCATATTCTGATTTTAGAGGGCCAAATGTATTCCATAAAGGGCTATAGAGCAAATAGTATTCATCTAATCAATCAAGATTACATCACGCACCATATATTTTGAAATGTAAGTCAGTGAAATATATGATTTTTAATGCATTTTCAATTGGGCCGTAAAATATAGATTCCGAGATACCATGTCTTTTCAGGTGCCTCCAAAATGATGTAATCTGGATTGACTCGATAAATACTTTTGTAGAACACATTTTAAAATATCTTTAGAAAGAAATTGTGCCGTACCACTATACAATGTAGTTTAATTTATGAGCTTCTATTACTTCGACAAAAACATTTAAAGTAATCTTTTCGAATCTAGTGAGTTGCTGGTCCTTTGGGCCCTTTTTGAAGAAATACATGGCCCCTGTGGTCTTTGGTGGGTCTTAAGTTCTTAACCATTGCCATATTTCATTGGACTTTTTATAGTGGGTTTTCAAAACCAAAGATACGTTTCTAGCCCCAAGAAGAATTTGGAAGTCTGATCGTGTAATAGCGTTTGTATTTCATTGTTTGGAAGGTTTCTTTCCAGAGTTTTGTATTTTTTTTTCCTTGTTTCATTTTACACCTCTTCATTTATTTGGGGGAACGAAAAAGTTTGCCTCCCTCCCCAGGATCGACGCCCCTGCTTCCTCCCCTAAAAGATAATGGTCATCCGTCTAAAAAAAAAAAAAGTCAGCAAAACGAGACGATAGGGGGTTGGCGGTGGGTGGACGGCGGTGTCTGCCACTGACTACTCCACGACCAGGAGTACGTGTATGGGTATTCATATAAAAAGTATTCAAAATTATATGTGCAGTTTACTTGGTTAGTAACAGATTGGCAAGAGTTTCATCCATAAATCTTACACCGACTTAGATCATATTGCATTCTTCACAAAGGATACAATTTAATGAAAAAAGTTTTGAATAGAAATTTACTGTATATCATTAGAATCGTTTTAAATCATGAATTTTTTTTTATAAATTTGAGGTTTTTACTACAACAAAATGATAAAACTCAGATCAACAAATGAATATTCAAGTTCATGAGCACAATTATGCATACGTCAAAACCTCAAGTGGGAATTCCCGGTTTTTCTGTCATTATTACAACATCTCTCCATGCATGGGATACCGTCGCGTCATGGTCAGAGCTATGCATGCATGGCGTTGGTGTCATCTATACACAGAGTTTGGCCAACTCGACTCCAGTAACTTTATGGCTCATGTTGCTTTATTAGGCAAGCAAGTAACAAATGATATAGTTAGATACACCGACGGCTCCTCATGGGAAATAGTGTTCATTTCTTTTTTCCAACATGATTTCCTATGTAAAATTTAATGCTGAAAACGATGACACCGACTGATTTTTGATAAAATATGCCCAAAGTGCACAAATTTCGTTTTAGTGGCCCGCCGATGTACCTTTTCATGTTGAAAACCCATTATGAATAGTAAAATGAAATTATGACAATGCTTTTAATGCTTTTCTCGAGGTAATAGCTTAGTAATTGGCTATTTTTATATCAAAATGTAATTAAACATTGTGAGTAGGCATAATATGGTTTTCACATGTGTGTCATGTGCCCATATTCTGATTTTAGAGGGCCAAATGTATTCCATAAAGGGCTATAGAGCAAATAGTATTCATCTAATCAATCAAGATTACATCACGCAGCATATATTTTGAAATGTAAGTCAGTGAAATATATGATTTTTAATGCATTTTCAATTGGGCCGTAAAAGATAGATTCCGAGATACCATGTCTTTTCAGGTGCCCCCAAAATGATGTAATCTGGATTGACTCGATAAATACTTTTGTAGAACACATTTTAAAATATCTTTAGAAAGAAATTGTGCCGTACCATTATACAATGTAGTTTAATTTATGAGCTTCTATTACTTCGACAAAAACATTTAAAGTAATCTTTTCAAATCTAGTGAGTTGCTGGTCCTTTGGGCCCTTTTTGAAGAAATACATGGCCCCTGTGGTCTATGGTGGGTCTTAAGTTCTTAACCATTGCCATATTTCAATGGACTTTTTATAGTGGGTTTTCAAAACCAAAGATACGTTTCTAGCCCCAAGGAGAATTTGGAAGTCTGATCGTGTAATAGCGTTTGTATTTCATTGTTTGGAAGGTTTCATTTCCAGAGTTTTGTATTTTTTTTCCTTATTTCATTTTACACCTCTTCATTTATTTGGGGGAACGAAAAAGTTTGCCTCCCTCCCCAGGATCGACGCCCCTGCTTCCTCCCCTAAAAGATAATGGTCATCCGTCTAAAAAAAAAAAAGTCAGCAAAACGAGACGATAGGGGGTTGGCGGTGGGTGGACGGCGGTGTCTGCCACTGACTACTCCACGACCAGGAGTACGTGTATGGGTATTCATATAAAAAGTATTCAAAATTATATGTGCAGTTTACTTGGTTAGTAACAGATTGGCAAGAGTTTCATCCATAAATCTTACACCGACTTAGATCATATTGCATTCATCACAAAGGATACAATTTAATGAAAAACGTTTTGAATAGAAATTTACTGTATATCATTAGAATCGTTTTAAATCATGAATTTTTTTTTATAAATTTGAGGTTTTTACTACAACAAAATGATAAAACTCAGATCAACAAATGAATATTCAAGTTCATGAGCACAATTATGCATACGTCAAAACCTCAAGTGGGAATTCCCGGTTTTTCTGTCATTATTACAACATCTCTCCATGCATGGGATACCGTCGCGTCATGGTCAGAGCTATGCATGGCGTTGGTGTCATCTATACACAGAGTTTGGCCAACTCGACTCCAGTAACTTTATGGCTCATGTTGCTTTATTAGGCAAGCAAGTAACAAATGATATAGTTAGATACACCGACGGCTCCTCATGGGAAATAGTGTTCATTTCTTTTTTCCAACATGATTTCCTATGTAAAATTTAATGCTGAAAACGATGACACCGACTGATTTTTGATAAAATATGCCCAAAGTGCACAAATTTCGTTTTAGTGGCCCGCCGATGTACCTTTTCATGTTGAAAACCCATTATGAATAGTAAAATGAAATTATGACAATGCTTTTAATGCTTTTCTCGAGGTAATAGCTTAGTAATTGGCTATTTTTATATCAAAATGTAATTAAACATTGTGAGTAGGCATAATATGGTTTTCAAATGTGTGTCATGTGCCCATATTCTGATTTTAGAGGGCCAAATGTATTCCATAAAGGGCTATAGAGCAAATAGTATTCATCTAATCAATCAAGATTACATCACGCAGCATATATTTTGAAATGTAAGTCAGTGAAATATATGATTTTTATTGCATTTTCAATTGGGCCGTAAAATATAGATTCCGAGATACCATGTCTTTTCAGGTGCCCCCAAAATGATGTAATCTGGATTGACTCGATAAATACTTTTGTAGAACACATTTTAAAATATCTTTAGAAAGAAATTGTGCCGTACCACTATACAATGTAGTTTAATTTATGAGCTTCTATTACTTCGACAAAAACATTTAAAGTAATCTTTTCGAATCTAGTGAGTTGCTGGTCCTTTGGGCCCTTTTTGAAGAAATACATGGCCCCTGTGGTCTTTGGTGGGTCTTAAGTTCTTAACCATTGCCATATTTCATTGGACTTTTTATAGTGGGTTTTCAAAACCAAAGATACGTTTCTAGCCCCAAGAAGAATTTGGAAGTCTGATCGTGTAATAGCGTTTGTATTTCATTGTTTGGAAGGTTTCTTTCCAGAGTTTTGTATTTTTTTTCCTTATTTCATTTTACACCTCTTCATTTATTTGGGGGAACGAAAAAGTTTGCCTCCCTCCCCAGGATCGACGCCCCTGCTTCCTCCCCTAAAAGATAATGGTCATCCGTCTAAAAAAAAAAAAAGTCAGCAAAACGAGACGATAGGGGGTTGGCGGTGGGTGGACGGCGGTGTCTGCCACTGACTACTCCACGACCAGGAGTACGTGTATGGGTATTCATATAAAAAGTATTCAAAATTATATGTGCAGTTTACTTGGTTAGTAACAGATTGGCAAGAGTTTCATCCATAAATCTTACACCGACTTAGATCATATTGCATTCATCACAAAGGATACAATTTAATGAAAAACGTTTTGAATAGAAATTTACTGTATATCATTAGAATCGTTTTAAATCATGAATTTTTAAAATAAATTTGAGGTTTTTACTACAACAAAATGATAAAACTCAGATCAACAAATGAATATTCAAGTTCATGAGCACAATTATGCATACGTCAAAACCTCAAGTGGGAATTCCCGGTTTTTCTGTCATTATTACAACATCTCTCCATGCATGGGATACCGTCGCGTCATGGTCAGAGCTATGCATGCATGGCGTTGGTGTCATCTATACACAGAGTTTGGCCAACTCGACTCCAGTAACTTTATGGCTCATGTTGCTTTATTAGGCAAGCAAGTAACAAATGATATAGTTAGATACACCGACGGCTCCTCATGGGAAATAGTGTTCATTTCTTTTTTCCAACATGATTTCCTATGTAAAATTTAATGCTGAAAACGATGACACCGACTGATTTTTGATAAAATATGCCCAAAGTGCACAAATTTCGTTATAGTGGCCCGCCGATGTACCTTTTCATGTTGAAAACCCATTATGAATAGTAAAATGAAATTATGACAATGCTTTTAATGCTTTTCTCGAGGTAATAGCTTAGTAATTGGCTATTTTTATATCAAAATGTAATTAAACATTGTGAGTAGGCATAATATGGTTTTCAAATGTGTGTCATGTGCCCATATTCTGATTTTAGAGGGCCAAATGTATTCCATAAAGGGCTATAGAGCAAATAGTATTCATCTAATCAATCAAGATTACATCACGCAGCATATATTTTGAAATGTAAGTCAGTGAAATATATGATTTTTAATGCATTTTCAATTGGGCCGTAAAAGATAGATTCCGAGATACCATGTCTTTTCAGGTGCCCCCAAAATGATGTAATCTGGATTGACTCGATAAATACTTTTGTAGAACACATTTTAAAATATCTTTAGAAAGAAATTGTGCCGTACCATTATACAATGTAGTTTAATTTATGAGCTTCTATTACTTCGACAAAAACATTTAAAGTAATCTTTTCGAATCTAGTGAGTTGCTGGTCCTTTGGGCCCTTTTTGAAGAAATACATGGCCCCTGTGGTCTTTGGTGGGTCTTAAGTTCTTAACCATTGCCATATTTCATTGGACTTTTTATAGTGGGTTTTCAAAACCAAAGATACGTTTCTAGCCCCAAGGAGAATTTGGAAGTCTGATCGTGTAATAGCGTTTGTATTTCATTGTTTGGAAGGTTTCATTTCCAGAGTTTTGTATTTTTTTTCCTTATTTCATTTTACACCTCTTCATTTATTTGGGGGAACGAAAAAGTTTGCCTCCCTCCCCAGGATCGACGCCCCTGCTTCCTCCCCTAAAAGATAATGGTCATCCGTCTAAAAAAAAAAAAAGTCAGCAAAACGAGACGATAGGGGGTTGGCGGTGGGTGGACGGCGGTGTCTGCCACTGACTACTCCACGACCAGGAGTGCGTGTATGGGTATTCATATAAAAAGTATTCAAAATAATATGTGCAGTTTACTTGGTTAGTAACAGATTGGCAAGAGTTTCATCCATAAATCTTACACCGACTTAGATCATATTGCATTTATCACAAAGGATACAATTTCATGAAAAAAGTTTTGAATAGAAATTTACTGTATATCATTAGAATCGTTTTAAATCATGAATTTTCTTTATAAATTTGAGGTTTTTACTACAACAAAATGATAAACTCAGATCAACAAATGAATATTCAAGTTCATGAGCACAATTATGCATACGTCAAAACCTCAAGTGGGAATTCCCGGTTTTTCTGTCATTATTACAACATCTCTCCATGCATGGGATACCGTCGCGTCATGGTCAGAGCTATGCATGCATGGCGTTGGTGTCATCTATACACAGAGTTTGGCCAACTCGACTCCAGTAACTTTATGGCTCATGTTGCTTTATTAGGCAAGCAAGTAACAAATGATATAGTTAGATACACCGACGGCTCCTCATGGGAAATAGTGTTCATTTCTTTTTTCCAACATGATTTCCTATGTAAAATTTAATGCTGAAAACGATGACACCGACTGATTTTTGATAAAATATGCCCAAAGTGCACAAATTTCGTTTTAGTGGCCCGCCGATGTACCTTTTCATGTTGAAAACCCATTATGAATAGTAAAATGAAATTATGACAATGCTTTTAATGCTTTTCTCGAGGTAATAGCTTAGTAATTGGCTATTTTTATATCAAAATGTAATTAAACATTGTGAGTAGGCATAATATGGTTTTCAAATGTGTGTCATGTGCCCATATTCTGATTTTAGAGGGCCAAATGTATTCCATAAAGGGCTATAGAGCAAATAGTATTCATCTAATCAATCAAGATTACATCACGCAGCATATATTTTGAAATGTAAGTCAGTGAAATATATGATTTTTATTGCATTTTCAATTGGGCCGTAAAGTATAGATTCCGAGATACCATGTCTTTTCAGGTGCCCCCAAAATGATGTAATCTGGATTGACTCGATAAATACTTTTGTAGAACACATTTTAAAATATCTTTAGAAAGAAATTGTGCCGTACCACTATACAATGTAGTTTAATTTATGAGCTTCTATTACTTCGACAAAAACATTTAAAGTAATCTTTTCGAATCTAGTGAGTTGCTGGTCCTTTGGGCCCTTTTTGAAGAAATACATGGCCCCTGTGGTCTTTGGTGGGTCTTAAGTTCTTAACCATTGCCATATTTCATTGGACTTTTTATAGTGGGTTTTCAAAACCAAAGATACGTTTCTAGCCCCAAGAAGAATTTGGAAGTCTGATCGTGTAATAGCGTTTGTATTTCATTGTTTGGAAGGTTTCTTTCCAGAGTTTTGTATTTTTTTTCCTTATTTCATTTTACACCTCTTCATTTATTTGGGGGAACGAAAAAGTTTGCCTCCCTCCCCAGGATCGACGCCCCTGCTTCCTCCCCTAAAAGATAATGGTCATCCGTCTAAAAAAAAAAAAAGTCAGCAAAACGAGACGATAGGGGGTTGGCGGTGGGTGGACGGCGGTGTCTGCCACTGACTACTCCACGACCAGGAGTACGTGTATGGGTATTCATATAAAAAGTATTCAAAATAATATGTGCAGTTTACTTGGTTAGTAACAGATTGGCAAGAGTTTCATCCATAAATCTTACACCGACTTAGATCATATTGCATTCATCACAAAGGATACAATTTAATGAAAAAAGTTTTGAATAGAAATTTACTGTATATCATTAGAATCGTTTTAAATCATGAATTTTTAAAATAAATTTGAGGTTTTTACTACAACAAAATGATAAAACTCAGATCAACAAATGAATATTCAAGTTCATGAGCACAATTATGCATACGTCAAAACCTCAAGTGGGAATTCCCGGTTTTTCTGTCATTATTACAACATCTCTCCATGCATGGGATACCGTCGCGTCATGGTCAGAGCTATGCATGCATGGCGTTGGTGTCATCTATACACAGAGTTTGGCCAACTCGACTCCAGTAACTTTATGGCTCATGTTGCTTTATTAGGCAAGCAAGTAACAAATGATATAGTTAGATACACCGACGGCTCCTCATGGGAAATAGTGTTCATTTCTTTTTTCCAACATGATTTCCTATGTAAAATTTAATGCTGAAAACGATGACACCGACTGATTTTTGATAAAATATGCCCAAAGTGCACAAATTTCGTTTTAGTGGCCCGCCGATGTACCTTTTCATGTTGAAAACCCATTATGAATAGTAAAATGAAATTATGACAATGCTTTTAATGCTTTTCTCGAGGTAATAGCTTAGTAATTGGCTATTTTTATATCAAAATGTAATTAAACATTGTGAGTAGGCATAATATGGTTTTCAAATGTGTGTCATGTGCCCATATTCTGATTTTAGAGGGCCAAATGTATTCCATAAAGGGCTATAGAGCAAATAGTATTCATCTAATCAATCAAGATTACATCACGCACCATATATTTTGAAATGTAAGTCAGTGAAATATATGATTTTTATTGCATTTTCAATTGGGCCGTAAAATATAGATTCCGAGATACCATGTCTTTTCAGGTGCCCCCAAAATGATGTAATCTGGATTGACTCGATAAATACTTTTGTAGAACACATTTTAAAATATCTTTAGAAAGAAATTGTGCCGTACCACTATACAATGTAGTTTAATTTATGAGCTTCTATTACTTCGACAAAAACATTTAAAGTAATCTTTTCGAATCTAGTGAGTTGCTGGTCCTTTGGGCCCTTTTTGAAGAAATACATGGCCCCTGTGGTCTTTGGTGGGTCTTAAGTTCTTAACCATTGCCATATTTCATTGGACTTTTTATAGTGGGTTTTCAAAACCAAAGATACGTTTCTAGCCCCAAGAAGAATTTGGAAGTCTGATCGTGTAATAGCGTTTGTATTTCATTGTTTGGAAGGTTTCTTTCCAGAGTTTTGTATTTTTTTTCCTTATTTCATTTTACACCTCTTCATTTATTTGGGGGAACGAAAAAGTTTGCCTCCCTCCCCAGGATCGACGCCCCTGCTTCCTCCCCTAAAAGATAATGGTCATCCGTCTAAAAAAAAAAAAAGTCAGCAAAACGAGACGATAGGGGGTTGGCGGTGGGTGGACGGCGGTGTCTGCCACTGACTACTCCACGACCAGGACTACGTGTATGGGTATTCATATAAAAAGTATTCAAAATAATATGTGCAGTTTACTTGGTTAGTAACAGATTGGCAAGAGTTTCATCCATAAATCTTACACCGACTTAGATCATATTGCATTCATCACAAAGGATACAATTTAATGAAAAAAGTTTTGAATAGAAATTTACTGTATATCATTAGAATCGTTTTAAATCATGAATTTTTTTTTATAAATTTGAGGTTTTTACTACAACAAAATGATAAAACTCAGATCAACAAATGAATATTCAAGTTCATGAGCACAATTATGCATACGTCAAAACCTCAAGTGGGAATTCCCGGTTTTTCTGTCATTATTACAACATCTCTCCATGCATGGGATACCGTCGCGTCATGGTCAGAGCTATGCATGCATGGCGTTGGTGTCATCTATACACAGAGTTTGGCCAACTCGACTCCAGTAACTTTATGGCTCATGTTGCTTTATTAGGCAAGCAAGTAACAAATGATATAGTTAGATACACCGACGGCTCCTCATGGGAAATAGTGTTCATTTCTTTTTTCCAACATGATTTCCTATGTAAAATTTAATGCTGAAAACGATGACACCGACTGATTTTTGATAAAATATGCCCAAAGTGCACAAATTTCGTTTTAGTGGCCCGCCGATGTACCTTTTCATGTTGAAAACCCATTATGAATAGTAAAATGAAATTATGACAATGCTTTTAATGCTTTTCTCGAGGTAATAGCTTAGTAATTGGCTATTTTTATATCAAAATGTAATTAAACATTGTGAGTAGGCATAATATGGTTTTCAAATGTGTGTCATGTGCCCATATTCTGATTTTAGAGGGCCAAATGTATTCCATAAAGGGCTATAGAGCAAATAGTATTCATCTAATCAATCAAGATTACATCACGCAGCATATATTTTGAAATGTAAGTCAGTGAAATATATGATTTTTATTGCATTTTCAATTGGGCCGTAAAGTATAGATTCCGAGATACCATGTCTTTTCAGGTGCCCCCAAAATGATGTAATCTGGATTGACTCGATAAATACTTTTGTAGAACACATTTTAAAATATCTTTAGAAAGAAATTGTGCCGTACCACTATACAATGTAGTTTAATTTATGAGCTTCTATTACTTCGACAAAAACATTTAAAGTAATCTTTTCGAATCTAGTGAGTTGCTGGTCCTTTGGGCCCTTTTTGAAGAAATACATGGCCCCTGTGGTCTTTGGTGGGTCTTAAGTTCTTAACCATTGCCATATTTCATTGGACTTTTTATAGTGGGTTTTCAAAACCAAAGATACGTTTCTAGCCCCAAGAAGAATTTGGAAGTCTGATCGTGTAATAGCGTTTGTATTTCATTGTTTGGAAGGTTTCTTTCCAGAGTTTTGTATTTTTTTTCCTTATTTCATTTTACACCTCTTCATTTATTTGGGGGAACGAAAAAGTTTGCCTCCCTCCCCAGGATCGACGCCCCTGCTTCCTCCCCTAAAAGATAATGGTCATCCGTCTAAAAAAAAAAAAGTCAGCAAAACGAGACGATAGGGGGTTGGCGGTGGGTGGACGGCGGTGTCTGCCACTGACTACTCCACGACCAGGACTACGTGTATGGGTATTCATATAAAAAGTATTCAAAATAATATGTGCAGTTTACTTGGTTAGTAACAGATTGGCAAGAGTTTCATCCATAAATCTTACACCGACTTAGATCATATTGCATTCTTCACAAAGGATACAATTTAATGAAAAAAGTTTTGAATAGAAATTTACTGTATATCATTAGAATCGTTTTAAATCATGAATTTTTTTAAAATAAATTTGAGGTTTTTACTACAACAAAATGATAAAACTCAGATCAACAAATGAATATTCAAGTTCATGAGCACAATTATGCATACGTCAAAACCTCAAGTGGGAATTCCCGGTTTTTCTGTCATTATTACAACATCTCTCCATGCATGGGATACCGTCGCGTCATGGTCAGAGCTATGCATGCATGGCGTTGGTGTCATCTATACACAGAGTTTGGCCAACTCGACTCCAGTAACTTTATGGCTCATGTTGCTTTATTAGGCAAGCAAGTAACAAATGATATAGTTAGATACACCGACGGCTCCTCATGGGAAATAGTGTTCATTTCTTTTTTCCAACATGATTTCCTATGTAAAATTTAATGCTGAAAACGATGACACCGACTGATTTTTGATAAAATATGCCCAAAGTGCACAAATTTCGTTTTAGTGGCCCGCCGATGTACCTTTTCATGTTGAAAACCCATTATGAATAGTAAAATGAAATTATGACAATGCTTTTAATGCTTTTCTCGAGGTAATAGCTTAGTAATTGGCTATTTTTATATCAAAATGTAATTAAACATTGTGAGTAGGCATAATATGGTTTTCAAATGTGTGTCATGTGCCCATATTCTGATTTTAGAGGGCCAAATGTATTCCATAAAGGGCTATAGAGCAAATAGTATTCATCTAATCAATCAAGATTACATCACGCACCATATATTTTGAAATGTAAGTCAGTGAAATATATGATTTTTATTGCATTTTCAATTGGGCCGTAAAATATAGATTCCGAGATACCATGTCTTTTCAGGTGCCTCCAAAATGATGTAATCTGGATTGACTCGATAAATACTTTTGTAGAACACATTTTAAAATATCTTTAGAAAGAAATTGTGCCGTACCACTATACAATGTAGTTTAATTTATGAGCTTCTATTACTTCGACAAAAACATTTAAAGTAATCTTTTCGAATCTAGTGAGTTGCTGGTCCTTTGGGCCCTTTTTGAAGAAATACATGGCCCCTGTGGTCTTTGGTGGGTCTTAAGTTCTTAACCATTGCCATATTTCATTGGACTTTTTATAGTGGGTTTTCAAAACCAAAGATACGTTTCTAGCCCCAAGGAGAATTTGGAAGTCTGATCGTGTAATAGCGTTTGTATTTCATTGTTTGGAAGGTTTCTTTCCAGAGTTTTGTATTTTTTTTTTACTTATTTCATTTTACACCTCTTCATTTATTTGGGGGAACGAAAAAGTTTGCCTCCCTCCCCAGGATCGACGCCCCTGCTTCCTCCCCTAAAAGATAATGGTCATCCGTCTAAAAAAAAAAAAAGTCAGCAAAACGAGACGATAGGGGGTTGGCGGTGGGTGGACGGCGGTGTCTGCCACTGACTCCTCCACGACCAGGAGTACGTGTATGGGTATTCATATAAAAAGTATTCAAAATAATATGTGCAGTTTACTTGGTTAGTAACAGATTGGCAAGAGTTTCATCCATAAATCTTACACCGACTTAGATCATATTGCATTCATCACAAAGGATACAATTTAATGAAAAAAGTTTTGAATAGAAATTTACTGTATATCATTAGAATCGTTTTAAATCATGAATTTTCTTTATAAATTTGAGGTTTTTACTACAACAAAATGATAAAACTCAGATCAACAAATGAATATTCAAGTTCATGAGCACAATTATGCATACGTCAAAACCTCAAGTGGGAATTCCCGGTTTTTCTGTCATTATTACAACATCTCTCCATGCATGGGATACCGTCGCGTCATGGTCAGAGCTATGCATGCATGGCGTTGGTGTCATCTATACACAGAGTTTGGCCAACTCGACTCCAGTAACTTTATGGCTCATGTTGCTTTATTAGGCAAGCAAGTAACAAATGATATAGTTAGATACACCGACGGCTCCTCATGGGAAATAGTGTTCATTTCTTTTTTCCAACATGATTTCCTATGTAAAATTTAATGCTGAAAACGATGACACCGACTGATTTTTGATAAAATATGCCCAAAGTGCACAAATTTCGTTTTAGTGGCCCGCCGATGTACCTTTTCATGTTGAAAACCCATTATGAATAGTAAAATGAAATTATGACAATGCTTTTAATGCTTTTCTCGAGGTAATAGCTTAGTAATTGGCTATTTTTATATCAAAATGTAATTAAACATTGTGAGTAGGCATAATATGGTTTTCAAATGTGTGTCATGTGCCCATATTCTGATTTTAGAGGGCCAAATGTATTCCATAAAGGGCTATAGAGCAAATAGTATTCATCTAATCAATCAAGATTACATCACGCACCATATATTTTGAAATGTAAGTCAGTGAAATATATGATTTTTATTGCATTTTCAATTGGGCCGTAAAATATAGATTCCGAGATACCATGTCTTTTCAGGTGCCCCAAAATGATGTAATCTGGATTGACTCGATAAATACTTTTGTAGAACACATTTTAAAATATCTTTAGAAAGAAATTGTGCCGTACCACTATACAATGTAGTTTAATTTATGAGCTTCTATTACTTCGACAAAAACATTTAAAGTAATCTTTTCGAATCTAGTGAGTTGCTGGTCCTTTGGGCCCTTTTTGAAGAAATACATGGCCCCTGTGGTCTTTGGTGGGTCTTAAGTTCTTAACCATTGCCATATTTCATTGGACTTTTTATAGTGGGTTTTCAAAACCAAAGATACGTTTCTAGCCCCAAGAAGAATTTGGAAGTCTGATCGTGTAATAGCGTTTGTATTTCATTGTTTGGAAGGTTTCTTTCCAGAGTTTTGTATTTTTTTTTCCTTGTTTCATTTTACACCTCTTCATTTATTTGGGGGAACGAAAAAGTTTGCCCCCTCCCCAGGATCGACGCCCCTGCTTCCTCCCCTAAAAGATAATGGTCATCCGTCTAAAAAAAAAAAAAGTCAGCAAAACGAGACGATAGGGGGTTGGCGGTGGGTGGACGGCGGTGTCTGCCACTGACTACTCCACGACCAGGACTACGTGTATGGGTATTCATATAAAAAGTATTCAAAATAATATGTGCAGTTTACTTGGTTAGTAACAGATTGGCAAGAGTTTCATCCATAAATCTTACACCGACTTAGATCATATTGCATTCATCACAAAGGATACAATTTAATGAAAAAAGTTTTGAATAGAAATTTACTGTATATCATTAGAATCGTTTTAAATCATGAATTTTTTAAAATAAATTTGAGGTTTTTACTACAACAAAATGATAAAACTCAGATCAACAAATGAATATTCAAGTTCATGAGCACAATTATGCATACGTCAAAACCTCAAGTGGGAATTCCCGGTTTTTCTGTCATTATTACAACATCTCTCCATGCATGGGATACCGTCGCGTCATGGTCAGAGCTATGCATGGCGTTGGTGTCATCTATACACAGAGTTTGGCCAACTCGACTCCAGTAACTTTATGGCTCATGTTGCTTTATTAGGCAAGCAAGTAACAAATGATATAGTTAGATACACCGACGGCTCCTCATGGGAAATAGTGTTCATTTCTTTTTTCCAACATGATTTCCTATGCAAAATTTAATGCTGAAAACGATGACACCGACTGATTTTTGATAAAATATGCCCAAAGTGCACAAATTTCGTTTTAGTGGCCCGCCGATGTACCTTTTCATGTTGAAAACCCATTATGAATAGTAAAATGAAATTATGACAATGCTTTTAATGCTTTTCTCGAGGTAATAGCTTAGTAATTGGCTATTTTTATATCAAAATGTAATTAAACATTGTGAGTAGGCATAATATGGTTTTCAAATGTGTGTCATGTGCCCATATTCTGATTTTAGAGGACCAAATGTATTCCATAAAGGGCTATCTATAGAGCAAATAGTATTCATCTAATCAATCAAGATTACATCACGCACCATATATTTTGAAATGTAAGTCAGTGAAATATATGAATTTTAATGAATTTTCAATTGGGCCGTAAAAGATAGATTCCGAGATACCATGTCTTTTCAGGTGCCCCCAAAATGATGTAATCTGGATTGACTCGATAAATACTTTTGTAGAACACATTTTAAAATATCTTTAGAAAGAAATTGTGCCGTACCACTATACAATGTAGTTTCATTTATGAGCTTCTATTACTTCGACAAAAACATTTAAAGTAATCTTTTCGAATCTAGTGAGTTGCTGGTCCTTTGGGCCCTTTTTGAAGAAATACATGGCCCCTGTGGTCTTTGGTGGGTCTTAAGTTCTTAACCATTGCCATATTTCAATGGACTTTTTATAGTGGGTTTTCAAAACCAAAGATACGTTTCTAGCCCCAAGGAGAATTTGGAAGTCTGATCGTGTAATAGCGTTTGTATTTCATTGTTTGGAAGGTTTCATTTCCAGAGTTTTGTAATTTTTTTTCCTTATTTCATTTTACACCTCTTCATTTATTGGGGGGAACGAAAAAGTTTGCCCCCCTCCCCAGGATCGACGCCCCTGCTTCCTCCCCTAAAAGATAATGGTCATCCGTCTAAAAAAAAAAAAAAGGTCAGCAAAACGAGACGATAGGGGGTTGGCGGTGGGTGGACGGCGGTGTCTGCCACTGACTACTCCACGACCAGGACTACGTGTATGGGTATTCATATAAAAAGTATTCAAAATAATATGTGCAGTTTACTTGGTTAGTAACAGATTGGCAAGAGTTTCATCCATAAATCTTACACCGACTTAGATCATATTGCATTCATCACAAAGGATACAATTTCATGAAAAAAGTTTTGAATAGAAATTTACTGTATATCATTAGAATCGTTTTAAATCATGAATTTTTTAAAATAAATTTGAGGTTTTTACTACAACAAAATGATAAAACTCAGATCAACTAATGAATATTCAAGTTCATGAGCACAATTATGCATACGTCAAAACCTCAAGTGGGAATTCCCGGTTTTTCTGTCATTATTACAACATCTCTCCATGCATGGGATACCGTCGCGTCATGGTCAGAGCTATGCATGGCGTTGGTGTCATCTATACACAGAGTTTGGCCAACTCGACTCCAGTAACTTTATGGCTCATGTTGCTTTATTAGGCAAGCAAGTAACAAATGATATAGTTAGATACACCGACGGCTCCTCATGGGAAATAGTGTTCATTTCTTTTTTCCAACATGATTTCCTATGTAAAATTTAATGCTGAAAACGATGACACCGACTGATTTTTGATAAAATATGCCCAAAGTGCACAAATTTCGTTTTAGTGGCCCGCCGATGTACCTTTTCATGTTGAAAACCCATTATGAATAGTAAAATGAAATTATGACAATGCTTTTAATGCTTTTCTCGAGGTAATAGCTCAGTAATTGGCTATTTTTATATCAAAATGCAATTATACATTGTGAGTAGGCATAATATGGTTTTCAAATGTGTGTCATGTGCCCATATTCTGATTCTAGAGGGCCAAATGTATTCCATACAGGATTATAGAGCAAATAGCATTCATCAAATCAATCAAAATTACATCACGTAGCATATTTTTCGATATTTCAGTCAGGGAAATATATAATTTTTAATACATTTTCAGTTGGGCCGTAAAAGATAGATTCAGAGATACCATGTCTTTTCAGGTGACCCAAAATGATGTAATCTGGATTGATTTGAAAAATACTTTTTGTCGAGCACATTTCAAAATATCTTTAGAAAGAAATTGTGCCATACCACTATACAATGCAGTTTAATTTACTGAGCTGCTATTACTTCGACAAAAGCTTTGAAAGCAATCTTAACCATGCATTGCCATATTTCATTTGACTACGGTTTTCAACACTATATAAAGGAGCATTTCTAGCCCAAGGTTTGCTTTGGAATGTATAAAAGCAATGGCGGGCCACTAAAACAAAATTTGTGCACTTTGCGAACATTTTAAAAAAAATCATAGATAGGCCATATCCCAGCATATTGATGACTTTTTGGTTACACATGGAAATGAGATGCTCATAAAAATTTACATAAACCTTGTAGCAATAATATCTTCATTATGTATCATGCTTAATACTCGCAGTTTAATCTAAATTTTAACATTTCAACAAATAAAAAATGATTTTGTGATATTGTGAGATCAATAAATTTGTCAGTCTGTAAAATAAAGTTTAGCATAGCATTAAAATAGGAATGTAAACTAAAATGTAAAAAATATGATATAAAATAAAGTCGGGAAACCCCTTCGTCCCAGGGGCGTCCGTCCGTTTTTCGGATAGGGCAGGGCTGGGGGGGGGGGGGGGGGGGCAAGTCAGCCTAACGATGTTCATTTCGCACATGATTTTTTTTAACGCCTCTTAATTACCAGCTTCTCCACTGTTACATGAAGCAGGGAAAATTAGAGTATTTGCGCGCGGAGAAATGGAAGTCTTATCGTGTAATATAAGGTTTGTATCTCATGGTTTGGAAGGTTTCATTTCCAGAGTTTCAGATCTTTATTTCTTATTTCATTTTATACCTCCTGATTTGCGGGGGAGGTGCAAAGCAATATGTTTTCCTCCCACCCCCTTGGGATCGACGCCCCTGCTTCCTCCCCTAAAAGATAATGGTCATCCGTCTAAAAAAAAAAAAAAGTCAGCAAAACGAGACGATAGGGGGTTGGCGGTGGGTGGACGGCGGTGTCTGCCACTGACTTCTCCACGACCAAGAGTGCGTGTACGGGTATTCATATAAAAAGTATTCAAAATAATATGTGCAGTTTACTTGGTTAGTAACAGATTGAATTGAATTTTATTTATTTCCACCAAAATCATTAAAATAAAAGTGTACAAAATTAACATATATATATCATAAAGTGGGGGGGATAACAAAAGTAAATTACTTATCTAGGTTATCCCCTTACAAACAAATACATAAAAGTACACATGCACATATTAAAACTACACATTAAAATCGTAATTAAAGACAACAAAAATTGCACTTATACATAACTAACAATTACACACAATCACACACACACACACCCACGCACACACACACCCTACACACATACAAGAAAGGCCTATCTTTTAGACTGTGCCAATAAAAAAGATTTGTATCTCCTTTTGAATGAATTCAGAGATGGGCTTTCTCTTATAATTTCATCAATTGGCAAGAGTTTCATCCATAAATCTTACACCGACTTAGATCATATTCCATTTATCACAAAGGTCAGGATACAATTTAATGAAAAAAGTTTTGAATAGAAAATTACTGTATATTATTAGTGTCGTTTTAAAATCATAAAATTTCTCTACAAAGTTGAGGTTTTTACTGCATCAAAATGATAAAACTCAGATCAACAAATGAATATTCAAGTTCTAAGGCACACTCATGAATTATGCATGTACATGTATACGTAAAACCTCAAGTGGGGATTCCCGGAATACATCTCTCTCCATGGGATACGTGGCGGTCAGAGCCAGCTTGGCGCTGGGTTACCCTGGCGCTGTGGCAGTGCGCCACCACTGAGTTCAGTGTCCGCCCCTGCCCAGCAGCACGCCGACAAAATCGCCAATTTTTGGACAAAAAATTCCTAACTTCAATTCGCCCATGCAAATTAATTAACTGCATGGTTTGGATAAAAAAAAAATAACCAAATTTGCCGAACACTGATTAACCCAGTAAAATATTGGGCATTATGCAGTTATAATGACAAATCATTTACTTCCCAACAACTAATTTTGTTCAACATCTATCATTTATTTTTGTTTATTACTCTGTAACGTACAGGTTGGGTAAACCACCCTAAAACCGTTTGCAAATATTGACCAACCAGTAATTGCCCGACCGTAATAATCCAGTGCGTCATCGCTCTCCACGGCATTCTCTCGTCAGCCGAAATTATCCTGGGGCCGGTTGCACAAAACTTGCGTTTGAACGCAACTCAGGAAAATCAAACGCAACTTTATTTTCAGCCAATCAGAAGTGCGCATTCAGGACTTGCGTTTGATTTTAAGAGTTGCGTTTAAACGCAACTCTTTGTGCAACGGGCCCCAGGTCTTTCATCGTCTCGGATGCAAATCCGTCCATATTAACCGTGATCGTCCCGAGCGAGGCTCATTTTTCGACCACTGTCTAACTCTAAGTCCGACACTCACTATACGTTCCGCCGGTGATCCGATTTGGGGAAAAAAATTCCAACAGTATTAGAAATGAAAATATAAATATATATGTACAATATTCCTGCTTGGGACTATGAGTAAAAATATGAATTGATGTATGATCATTCAAAAATCGAAACTTTGGAGACATCGGAAGCTTTTCAGTCGTCAAGAAGGGCCGAACCGGCTTCAAAACTCCTGCGACAGGCAGACTGCTCTATCTAAACACATCTGCGATTGGGAATAAAACGTCTTATTTTTCTGACATGGTTTGAACATCTTACATAACTCTTACAACATTTAAGAAGTTTCTGAAAACACATCTTTTCTAATTTCATGTGTATTGTTCTTTGTTTGTACTCGATGTTATTCCATTTTTTTCTGTTCAAAAATGTGCCTTGTATCTCATTAAAATGCGCTTTATGAGTGAAATGTATATATATTGATTATTTAATATTATTTTCAACTTTGCCGCCATATACGGGGGGGGGGGGGGTGGCGGTAGTAGGTGCATACACCGTCCCCACAGGTAACTTAATATATATGTACGATATTTTTTTCTAAACATTTAATTCTGCGATAATAACGATAACTGAAAACATTTTGCAACTCGATAGATACTTGGCTGAAGAACTAAATTTAACCATTGAACAACTTGCAACGGACCGCGCCAATCTAATGCTAGAGCGCCACCTTTTGGCGGTTACTAAGGAGCGAATGAGGTTACAGAAGGAGAAGTGGTCGTCATCCAGCTGTCTGCGGGCACTGATCAGGTCAAAATTCAAAGGTGAATGATGAACATTGTAATACTCGTCACTTAAAGGGAAATCCAATTTCAATGGCAATTTATTCTGAAAGAAAAAGGGGACAAATCAGAGAAGCAGATGGGTGAAAATGTGAAACGAAATAGTAATAAGAAAGATATGAATCTTCGAAAGTAGTACACGTATGGGAATTTCAAATTGACCGAATCGGTATAAGGTCACTGTGATGTAGGGGCGGACAGCTCCCTCATTTGCACCAACACACAAAATGACTAACGTCACTTTTATTCAAAATGTACATGTATTACTCAGTAGGATCTCTTTCTTTTATGAGGACCCGTTATAACAATATATTACATGACCTATATAGATATTGATGCGTGATTTGTCAAAATGCCGTCACGTGACCAACGTCACAAGGATGAGAAGTGTTATGTTTCCCAACATGACGTAAAATACGTCATACCTCGGAATATAACGCCGTTATTTCCAGAGGTATGACGTCACACGTACAGTTCAATTAATTAAACGTACGTGATCGATCGATCGTGAGCAGCGCGAAATATGAAATTGGAACAAATTTTGTGGTCGTCAAAATGGCTGCTTCAGCGAGCCGATTCGCTTCGCTGGGTGAGGAAGAACTGGACGAAATTATTGACAAAATTTTGCGGATTTCTTAACATCTGACACTGCTACAGGAATCAAAATGGTGAGTCAGCAGAATTTGTTTTGTATCTATATAGGTCATTATAATATAACAGATATTGACTTTCTCCTTCGGGAACAACATAACATTTAATTTCCCTTGGGTAGTTATATTTTTGTCTCGGAATACTATATTTTTCCTCAGCGCTACGCGCTTCGGAAAAATATAATGTCCCTCGACAAAAATATAACTCCCCTCGAGGATCTCAAATGTTATATTGCCCCTCTAGACAGTCAATATCTGTATAATGTTATCTTAAATATATTTGAGTACCTCCCAGAGGGAAAATTGCGCTTAGGAGATCAAAAACGCAAATTAATGATATTTCAGTGCAGTGTACAACAAACGGGCGAGTTGACCGCCAATATGTCACAATTGACTCACCAAATTGCCAACTTGAGATTCGCATAGATAGATATATATATATATATATATATATATATATATATATATATATATATATATATATATATATAGTGATCTCATTTTTCAGACATCCTTTCTTATTCCTTGTCCGATTTCTTTCAAACTTTCACCTCCTGTTTTTTTCCTAATTTTTCTGCTTTCACGTTGGATTTCCCTTAAAAAAAAAAGAATAAGAAGGATGAGAGTGCGATTTTTTTGTGGTGGTGATGATGACGGTGATGATGATGATGATGAGGATGATGATGATGATGATGATGATGATGATGATAATAATGAGAGTGAGAGGGGGAAGAGGAGGGTGGGGAGGGGGGAGCATGGGAGAGGAGGAAAGATTGGGAAAACAGGGAAGAGGAGGAGGGGAGAGTAGGGCATTCGTGATGACGACAACAAGATTAAATAAAAGCTGAGTCTTTTTAATGATATTGACTGATGTTGGTCAAAAACAATCAGAATTTTCGTTGAAGAAACTTATTACAAGCTAAAACACGTTGCTGTTAGCCATCATAATTGTTTTGTTCAGCTTCTCTGATTTTGTATCATTATGCCAAACAACTAGGAGTTCCCCCCGAGTCGTTAAGTGTGGAGTCTCTACTTGACGTCGATAAAAATAACAATTCGAAATCGTCGTCAGCATCGACATCGGATGTCGACCCTAGTCGGAACTTCCAAGCGAGCGTCATGCTCGAAGACCGGCTTCGGAAACATTTTCCGAAACTGCGCGAACGATGTCGGAACCTTGCCGATATGGACGAAGCGACCAAGCTACAGGAAGATATTAAAGTGAGCTGTGAGCTGTGTGCTGTATATTTTCTTTTAAAAGATGAAATCATAACATATTCCTCTAAAAGTTCGAGTTAAAGCAGACCTTCCCTGCAATTACATGTAAGGTGTCTACTAAATAGGCCTGTTTGACAACCCTAGTCGAAAAAACAGTTGAAACCAGTTGATTCCAGTTGAAATTTTACCTGGTTTCAACTGGTCTCAACTGGTACCAGTTAACACCAATTGCAGTTGATTCCAGTTGAAGGTAATAAACATTATGCAAAGTACCAGTTAAAACCAGTTCAAATACCAATTGAAACCAGTAGATATATACCAGTTGAAACCAGTATCTCTAACTGGTGCAACTGCCAGTTGATTCCAATTGAATCCAGTTGGGAATTTTCCAGTTTGATTTAACTGGTTTCAGTGGGTTCATTTGGTTTTAACCGGAAGAAAACAATACGTGTACTTATTACCAGTACCAGTTGAAACCAGTATCTCCAACTGGCGTAATTGCTCAATTGAAACCAGTACCAGTTGAAACAAGTATATCTCCAACTGACGTAATTGCCCACTTGAAACCAGTATCTCCAACTGGTGCAGTTGCCCAGTTGAAACCAGTACCAGTTGAAACCAATATCTCCAACTGGTGACTGGCCAGTTTATCTGGCACAACTTTTTGCGCAGTTTTTCAAATTGGAAAATTTGTCAAATCTAATAGATTTTACCAGCTGCCATTTGTTATTAACAAATTTTATTTTTGTTATTCCATTGTCTCGAATTAGTCCTGTTTGATACCAATTAAAAAATATTTCAGTTTTTCCATTGGCTCCAGTTGGAAACCAGTTGGATACTAGTTGAAACCAGTTAATTTGCATAATAACTACATTATGTAGATCTGTACTTATTATGATTTATTTCGATTTACAGCATATTTCTGTAATTACTTATATATGGTTTAGTTTCATGTAATACATTTCAAAAATACAAGTAAAGATCGAATACCAATTATGAGGTCATTTCATTAATTTGTGTCAATTACAGGTAATTAATCATGAATTAGAAAAACACTAACCATGAACTAAAATACATTAAGATACAAATATATGGACGATGCTGTTCTCATTGAACATATTACATGTTGAACATCTGCTTATTGCCAATGCCTTTACATTGGAAATATTGCAGACAATTCAGTGCTTCTGTGTTGACTTTAACCCAAATTTGTGCAAATGCTAATTAATTTGCAAGTAATTAAGCTATTTTCAACTGGAAGTTTCACCTGGTTTCAACTGGTATCAACTGGTACTGCCAATTGGAACTTTACCTCTTTGCCTATTGGTTTTAACTGGTAATTTGAACTGGTTACTACTGGAAATTTGAACTGGTAATTCCAACTGGTACTTCCAACTGGAAATTCCAACTGGTAATTCAACTGGAAATTCCAACTGGTGATTACCAGTTGATTCCAGTTGATTCCAGTATTCCAATATCCATATTGAAACCAGTTGGCTTACTGGAATCAACTGGGACCAGTTGACTGGTGTCAACTGGTGTCAACTGGTATTCCAACTGGTTTTTCGACCAGGGAAGCAAAACCAAACATGCAACCAAACAACTAACCAATCAACCAACCAACCAAACAAAAAACAAACTATTAAACAAACAAACTAACTAACAAACAAACAAATATAACAAAACAAACAAAGAAGCTTTAGTAGTGAAACATTAATGTGTTAGTGATTGCTTGATAAGGGGAAAATCTCACATCATTACGCTTCTATCAATATAGTCGGCTGCATGTACAATCATGTACATTATACTAGCGCCGTCAACACTATCTTGTTTCATGTCAAGCAACACAATGTGATTTTTTAAAATACAAACTCAAACTATTTAATCCGACTTTCTCCATCAGCTGCAGGAAGAAATTCTAAACTATCTCTACCTGAAAGTCGAGGCGATCATTTACAAGAAATCCTTTAAGAAATCATCGAACAACAAGCCGGTCTCCATGGCGTTGGTGCCACTTTCGTCATCATCAAAACTCTCGTCGCCGAAACCGGACGACAAACGGCGCAAGAGAAAACAACTATTCCCGTCAACGGCGTCGTCGAGATTGCGAACTCAGAGTTCGGAAGATGCCCGAAGCTCTGGCGTGGGATCCATGGAAAACCTGTTCAGAGATGTGATCGGGCAGACTGGAACGGAAAGCCGATCGGCGTCGAGCATTACTTCGTCGACCACGGGAACATTCCAACAAGTCACGATCGAAATTGTTGATTCATGACAAAATTCAAGATATGGATCATAATTTTAATTAACGGACCCCCTTTTGTCACAGCTGGAAATAATCATTGCATCTCATAAGATGGAAACCAACTTGGGGTGGGGAGGGGGTTACGCAGCAAGTATGACGTCATGGCGCATCTTCAATATAGTAACGAAGTAACGAAATTCGCTCTCGATGCAAGCCTCTAAGATAGGGGTATAAGAGGTTGGAACAAACGTACATGAAATTCATCAGATTATATATATACCAAGGGAACTTTTTCTCATGAGCACCAAAAGGGCGTAAACTCAGTTTGGGGGATACGATGACGTCCAATATATCTCAATAATCATGTATGCTCTCTCTGTGATTATTGAATTAATTTCTATTTGAAGCCAAAGAATTATTAATTTCTATATGAAGCCACAGATTCATAGAACAAGAAGGGGCTATCAATTTGTGCAAAGGCCTCCTCAAATAAATGGAAGGTGACTTTGTTATCCTCGTCTGTATTCTTAGATTTCAGGCTATTAAAATGACTGTACCCTATATACGAAATCCCAAGGTACATGTATCCATCTGCAAAGTGCTGTAAAATCAAGCGATATCCCAACCTCTTTTAAACAAATTTCAATCAGAAAATAGAAATTATATACCAAACTTTTTCGAGAACTTTTGTAGAGCATCGCAAGCACTTTGTATCGTGGTACTGTTAGGTTTCTAGGACGTAATCAAGTCATGTAATTTTTACACTAAAATGGCAGGGATGTTTGATACTTTTTGGCGCCCTCTTGTTGAAAATGTTTTGATATGATTCGACGACATGGGTTACGCTTGCTTTTGGTCCTCCGTATATTGCGTTCCATTTGTGAAATTTAGAAAATGACAAATCATGCACTTTGTACTTTTATTTAATAAATTAAAAAAAAAAACAACATTGTAAAGATTCAATGAATAGACCCTTTTCCAAGGTATTTCCGTGTTATTTTTATCATCATTCATCCATTTTATCCAAGTACGTCTCTGTGTATAATGTAACGTACTATTAATAGGCTTATAAAGATATTACCCAGACCCTGATCAACTTCGTAGAATCACAATAACGACAATCATCAACATCATTTATGGTAGGCCTTCGTTTGTAAGATCAGGGCCCCATTTCATAATACTCGTTATTGCAACAGATCTACGACAAATTTGCTCTCAGCCAATCAAATGCTGTGAATTCAGTAGCTTATAACAGTCACTGTGACTTTAATTGATTACAAGTTTTATGAAACAGGACTCTGTTGTAATATAACACCCATTACAGTGTTGGCAAAGACGTACAAGACGGGGGGGGGGGGGGGGTACCTTTGGGCAGCGAGGAGCCCGATAGGCTGGGGCCTATGACTGGGGTAGAGAAATGCAGTTTTATTCATTCAGATGCTGCTGAGCTGTTCCTATCGCAAAAACAAGGGGGGGGGGGCTGTATTTTATTTTTTTAAATATGACAAGGGCACGTGACAAGTCTTATCGAGGAATGCATGATTGTGATTAAACTTACACTGTATTTGGTTGTTAGGGTTAGGCATTCTGTAGCAAGGTAAGGGGTAGGGATATGGTGTACGGTTAAGATGAGGATTAGGGGTAACAGTTATCCATGTAGCCGTTGGGGAAAAATATGCAAATAGGGTCCACCGCCTATCTCATGTCCAAGATTAATTTTTCATACCTTTAAAGTCAAAGAAACATGACGAGTTTGGGGTACTTCAAAATACCATACAACACACAAGAACTCATCATTTTGATACTATTAAGTTACACTCTAAATCTCTCGAAAAAGAAAAAGTGATAAATTTGATACAAAATGACAAAGCAGTTTGACAGCATGCAATAAATTTAAACATTTTCTTCTCAAACTTTTATTATATATCCTTTCCTAACTTGCACATTATGTAATTATTATCTTGATTAACAACAAAAAAAAGAGATTTAAAAAGTAGTGCAATTGACAATATCATTTTATACAAACATTTATAATCATATTTAGATGAGATGAGACATGAAAATATCTAACATTTACATGACATCGCTTGAAAATGAATATTGAGGAATGGGTTAACCTTTTTGTAAACATGCATGGGTAACTTACTGCAAATGGTGTGGACGTACATGTAGTTAGTGCAAAAATAGAAATAACAAATTTGGTTCCTGTTTTTTTTTTTTCATCATAATGCAATAATAAATGCAAAGGCACTCGACGGTCATAAAAGAAAACAGGAACAAGTTTCCTCAAAATTACCTTTTCTAAGATGTGACTGGCCTGATAAATGATAAGTAAAAGGATATGCTTTAGTGAATTCATTAGAAAATGATTTTAGAATTTGTAATTCCAACCTTGGTAGAGGCTTAATAGTACCAAAAAGACATAATTATTATTGGAAAAAGGTTCTGAGATGGCATGACCGTACAACAAAAGGACGTATTGAATATAATCTCATTGTTCCTGTGTTGAAAAGAATTTGTATGAGTTAATGACTTCTGTGCCACTTTGTTTACAAAACAACAACAAAAACTTATCGTAAACTAACTTTCAAAATTAAGTGTTACAAATTGGGTGTATCATTGCTAAATTGGAATGACGATATCTTCTGAGGGAGAAAAAATAAAAATGCACGTACCACTATCTGTTTCAGGGTATGCACAAAATGCAATTCTTAGCCAAAACCTAGTTCATTGTTTCTACAGGCTTTACCAGAGGTACTTTTGCACACAGAAGGGTTTAGGTAGCTTTGGAGAAAAAAATTCTTGACAGGCTAAACATCTTAATAATGCACTGCAATTCCACTAGAATTTCAATAGGAACCCACACCGTCTCGCAGTCATCAAACTGAAAGACAGCACGAGTATTTCATTCATTTGCATAAACATTTAGTAAAAGAGAAGAAATATCTTACAACACGGACTCATCAAATATCAGTAATTCTTTTAATTCTCTAGTTGCTTGTCGCTACATTGTTCCGATACTATGAATAGCTTGACACAGTTCTGTTTAACCCTAGATAGTCTAGAATTGCTGCATATATATATATATATTTCAATCATGAAACATGTACATGTAAATCAGTGTAAGCATTATATACATTGGCTCTATACAAAATCTACATGTAGCCCATATCCCCATACATATTAAAAGTACTTATCCCATAATGCATTGCCATGAAGAGTCTATTGTGCATTATAAAACAGTTTGTGATGTTTCGCCTAAAACAATCCATTCTTGAACAAAAGATTTCTCAAAGAGGGTATTATTACAACTTTTGTTTTCACAAACGGTTTTACTTTCACATGCAAACTTTTCAATTGGGAACTTCTGAGTGTCTATTCAGTAGTTAAGTACTAACATTGTGATAGCAATGCTCAACTTGTAGCAAAAAAGAAATATATAAATAATCAGCTTTGTAGATTGACAGATTTATTTTTTCACCATTGTATGCTAGACTGATTATGTGATTAAAACTCCCAATGTCCGTGAACAACAAATTCAACAAATTTTTAATGGTTAGAGCTCAATTATTGAAATTACACCTCCTTCACAGGCAAAGAACCGAATGGTTAACGACCGAGTCAACATCCAGAAGATGCATGTACTTCATTACAGCCAATTTTCCATTTAAGTAATAATAACAATATAGAGTGTTTTAAGTTGGCTTACATTTGTGAGGCCCCAACACCAACACTAAGGTACTTAGCACTTGACACCCTACACCTTGGTTTAATAGACCTGTTTACTAATTTTATGCATACTTCTTGAACAAAAGTTTCTCTTATAACAACCCAAAAGATTGCCCGAGGCTTGCCCGACATAGCAATGGCCAATGTACACAAAATGGTTCCATCCATAGAGATGCCATTTACCGGTATACATAACAGGTGCACTAAACTTTTGGCAACAAAGGATTCTGGAGAGGAACATGCATAAATTGAAATACATACTGTACATTAGCCAACAGGTCTATTCACTGCACAGTGTGTTAGTTTAATCATCATGAAATGCAACATGGTGATGTCCTCATTATCTCAACGACGATCCTACACACACAGTAAAGAGCAGAAACATTTCTTCCCGCACATTTCTTAATTAATCTTATAACTAACTTAATCTTCCCCCTTCATTTAATACATACCCACTCTATGACATGACACATCATTCAACAATGTAACAAGTTTATACAACTTCAGACACACAATTTATTTTAAAAATTTCATATCATTTCAATCATTCTTCCCCCTTCATTTTCTCACTTCAACAATTCGCCACTAGCAAGAATACCTGAACATTTTTCTTGACGAAAACGAGCAGTCACAACAAAGTCCTTGAACGTTGTAGATTCATGTGCATACCAAACAAGACACGCATTTTTCCAGACTACAAGGATTGTCTTGATACAGAAACAGAGTTGGTGGGTGTCTGTTCTGCGCACTCTATATAGTTGATAGCACAAATTGTTGACAAGATCAACCATTAGATATCGCTCTCACAGTATTTCTTGCAGCTGCTTTTATTGCTATTTTTCACCTCTTACTTTAAAAAAAAAATGACAGCCATAATATCACCCTTTTTCCAGTATCGAATATCAAGGCAAATGACTGTCTTCGCAATCTGGCACTGAATTTGATTCGGTGCTTTCATGGCAACATCTAGATGCAGAAACCACAATCTCTAAACTACACAATTAGCAGAACCATTTTATTTTTAAAACAATAATATATATTACATCTTTCACAAGACACTCTTAACAAAACACTGTATCACACAATAGAAACATGTACATGTGATTGCAAATTGGAACATTCCGGTTTTGAGTACGGTACAGAGGTACGACATATGCTCCAGCGACCATTGCTCCGGCATCTAGTCCGTCAAAGATATAGGGTCAGGGCTTGGGTTGCAATTAATTGGATTAAGGTTAGGTTTAGGGTTAGAGTTAGGTATAATGTGTTGGTCAAGAGTTGAAGTTAAGAATTTGGTTTGGGTTCAAAAGTGACTGTAGAGCAACTGCAGAGCAACTGCAGAGCAACTGTCACCAGAGCATGTGTCATACAATCTGATCTTGATAGTCTCTGGGCATTCCAGCAAAAAAACACGAGAGTTTTTTTTTTTTTTCAACATTCCTAGACCACACAAAAAAATCCAGGCTTTTTGGGAAGAGCGCCCATGTACGAACCAGGACTGGATCTAGTATTGGGTAGAGGGCCAATGTAACTTCATCCTCTACGTTGCAAGCATGTTCTCGAGACAAGGACATGTATAGAGATAGCTCGATGTATAAAACTCTTCCAGGCTGAATATTAAACTTGTTGTTATAAACTTGTCACTTGCACCCCCCCCTCAAAAAAAAAAAAAAAAAATGGGGGAGGGGAACCTGCAAGCACAAATAGTGCACCAGATAGACCTAAGGGGCTATTACTGAGTGGGCTGTTGACAAGTGGTAATAATGGCTCAATGCCACTGGAAACATCTAGTACCTTGATTTTACTGGGGGGGGGGGGGGGGGGGAGGATGACTCAAACTAACTAACTACAAGAACAAGAATAGCTGGCAAATATGTTTGGAGTATATCATATCTATATCATACACACAACAGTAACAAACATACATGTACTTGAACAGATATGAAAATAGATTTGAATCTGAAACACACAAACTTAATAACTCATCCACCAATTTACACTACACACGTCCGTGATCTAAATTGTATACAACCCAATTTTCTAAGATTAAAAAAGAAAGAATGTATTGAACTCTTTCTGGAGTTGCCAGAGAAGGAGCAGGGTGTGGGTTAACACAAGTTTCAATAATTTGTGGGGACACACCAAACACTAACATAAAACATGTAGGAATGCAACAGTGTGAACACAAGTACATAGCAGAAACTTACGATCCGTTAAAATTACACAAACGTCTACAAGTCTGCATGTATAATTTGAGCAGCACGCCAGCACCATATCTGATCTTTTCATCAGTCCGACATCGCTAATTCAATGCATCATGCAAAAAAGATACATGGACCTCTATTTCTATTTCATAACCATGGCACAGAAAAAGAAAAAGATAAACTATACTCTGAATCTGTGTACAGATGTTACACATTACATAAAATCATACCAAAACTTTATTATACAAACAGATGGGTAATGGACATGACAAGCAAATCCACGAAGTATTGGCAACTCCAGAAAGAGAGAGAGAGAGAGAGAGAAAGACAGAGACAGGGAATGGCCTTGCCTAAAAATATTTCCCCTATCCATCAAGATTTCTTCCTTTCATAACTGACCGATAATTATGTTCACATTTCTTGTTGTCTGTCACTTTCCTCCCAATTCAGATGAAAGTGCAGGTGAAGCCAGATATCAATGGGCAATTGCTTAAAGGCGATAGAGGGATCAAACAATTGGTGTGAATGCTCCCATATCATACAATAATGATCCTTTCACAACTGATTTTTCAATCTGATAGGTATATAGGCTCTGATAAAAAGCATGATTACGTCTCTTATTAAACGTCATTACCCTAGCAGTGGGATTACACGATTAGTGTGAATGCTCTCGTGTCTTACGCAAAGGACCATTTTACACTTGATTTTTAACCAGGTCAGCACATGGATACCGACACAGAGCATGCTAATGTGAACACTTATCTGCTCTCAGGTATGAGACGTAAAAGGAAGAAAAAGTTGGGACAAAAATCACTGTTGCATGGCAGGTGAGCGAAATGAAGAAATCCTCACGGTATGACTCTGTCCTAGTCTTGGATTAGACTGATTCGTAACCTGACTTTGAACTCCTCTGCCGTCCGATCAGGTACGCGATGAGCACAATGATGACGAGACCAGCGAGGGCGCAACCCACTGCGATTGGAACGATGTTGTTGAACTTGTCATCGGCAGGACAAGGTGATGCTGCAAACAAACAAAAAAAACAAATGAGAATGAGGGTGAACACTTATTATTGTAGCTCAAAATAGAAAAGTTTTAAAATCTTTTACAAATATTTAGTATTTACAAATGAAATGGTTAACTATTTCATGTTCACAAGCGAGATGGTCAAACTCTTTGAGGAGGCAGTGCAAGATGCCTCTTTAACGCTTTCAGGACAGGAATTATTCAAGGGCTAAATTGATCAAATTTCATTCTTCAAATTGGCAACAATAATATTTTTCCTTTAGTGCTACATGGTTCTAATAAGGTGTAATTTTTTTGAAAACAATAGACATGGTTAAGAATTTTGTTGAAAAGTTGAAATTGTTGCTAATCTAAACGTGTTCCCAATTTAAGGAATTAAAAGCTCATTTTTAAAATTCCTGGCATCAAACACAATATGGTCATGCAACGAAAATAAACAAAGGTGATGGGAGAAACTTTTACTCTTTCTACTCTTGCATCTGGTATATTTTCTAGAGCTCTATCAAAAGTGATTGAGCCAAACCACAAAATGTGGAGTGATGATGCAAAAGGGTTAAATAGAAAACCAAATGAGAACAAAATGATTTCTATTGTTGCAGTTTGAAATAGAAAATGTACTATTTAATGGGAGATAGTCCAACTATTTCATGCAGAGGAAGATGCAAGAGTTATACAATACAAAACCAAATGAAAACAGACAGTTAAGGTGATTGCCATTACTGTACCTTTAAATAGAAAATGTTAAACAAATATACGTATAGGATTGAGGTGGTTCAGAATTACACGAAGTGCAAGACACGGCCGTTCCACGAGGCATTAGCCTCACTGACTGGAATGCAGGAACGATAATGTCATTCTCAATAAGTCTTTTAGAAAGTAAGTTCGACAGATTTTCCAGGGGAAAAAAATGTTTGCTTCTGAGGGCTACTTCTAAAGCCAAACTATTCCCCTGGACTGGACTCGGCTATCACATTCGGTGACTTTAAAGGGGAAATCCACCCTGGTATCATGCAGACTTTCATAAATGTAGAAAAATTATTAAAAAAAAAAAAAACCAGGTCAGTGAAAGTTCAAGGAAAATCCGATCATCGAAACATAATTAATGAAGTCTCTAAGTTGTGATTAATCAAAACAAATTAGTAAATTATTTGCGATTTCTCTTGTGAGGATACCATTGTTAGTTTTGTACGAAAAAATTCAAAAAGTTTACATTTTCTCCAATGCATGTGACAATGGCTCCTACACTCACTAACATGTCTGTTATAAAAGGCAGATTTGTAATGCTCACTTCACATTTGTCACTTTATTATGTCACTTTTTTTCAAGGCAATTTACAGGAACATGTCTGAATGAAGCTTTACAGGACTTTATATTGATGATATCAGGGACCAACTGCCCTCAGCCCTCCTAAATTTTTGTTCCCTGGACTGACACCACAAGGTAACGATTAGGAGAACATACCATTGCCGAGCGTCCCGTTCGACTCCAATGCGAACGGTTGAATCTTGACGTCGTGAAAGATAAACGTCACGTTATCTGCGCTCAGTTCTACTTTGTTCACGCAGCTGTAGTAATCTCCTGCCGTGGCACTGATTCCGGACTTCCCTGTGGAGGCTGTCGCGGTACCTAAAGCGCATATGGGAAGACAGAGTAAGGATTATCCGGAGTCGTTGGTTAGGTTTGATTTGGTGTAAAAACACATCAAACATGAAGCTCAAAGAGCTGAAACTGTTCGCGAATAAGCCAGTTCATAATTAAAACTTGCGCATGTGCAGATAAAGGCTATTTGTACCGAGTACAATTCACCTTTATACGCTGTTATTTTATGAGCACCACGATGCACACACCAGTATGATTTTATTTGTTAAACAAGTGGCGCGTCCACCAAAACAAATGCGCGTGTGCGAACAAACTGGGGTCATTTCAGGGTCATTGGTACCATGTAATTAATTACGAACTGGCTTACTGACAAAGAAACGCAGCAACATGAAAATCGTATCGCTACTGGGTTAAAACAACACTGAAACTGACAGGGAAATAATACTGGCAATGACGGAAACTAAATCTTATGAATTCAAACCAAACTAAAACTGCATGTTAAAGACAAAAAAATACATGATCTCTGCCAAAATGAATTCGGAAGAAAATGAATAGTAGCCGCGCAATAAGCCAACAGAGATAAGAAAGTCCTCCCAACTGCATATCAAACACGCGACTACATTGTTCAGCGAATGTGATCTCCAGCAAGTATTTGTACTATCTCTGCATTCAGCCACAGCGATGAGTAGACATTTACACACTCAATGCTGCTTTAACAGAAAGACAACCTGTCTATAAAGACAACATTTTTTTTCTAGTTTTGCTTCAAGTGTTCCTCACTAAATCCTATACTTATGGAATCAGGGGCCCCCGTTTCATAGAACTTGTTATCAATAAAAAGTTGCAATAATTGTTATAAGCTACCGAAATCCTCGCATCTGATTGGCTGAGAGCAAATCTGTCATAGAAATGTGACAGATGTCATTGATAACAAGTTTTATGAAACGGGGCCCCCAGTATATAAAGACCAACTGACTGATAAGACACACTCTCGTCTCTCCTGAAAAGTCTTTATATACAGTTTGACTGACCACTTGAGTGGTCTTTATAAAAAGGGTTAGACTGCATCGCATTTTGCTACAAAAATCCGTAAACTCCAAACAGACTGCACCACTTTCCAGTCTTCTTTGGATCTACAAAGTGGTTTTCATAGGGATAGGTGAGCTAATCAAACATGAATACTGACCACAACCGTTGGTTCTAGTCATTTCGCTAGAAGAGAGACCCATACGTTTATTCTTTACAATATAAAGCAGGATAAAGCCCGAAATAAAGACATGGGAGGCTGATATCCAGCAACAGCCTACAGCCAAATGAAATTGATAACGAATTTTTTCCTACCCTCCTGCTTCCTTTTTTTCGGCCTGCCTTCTTATCTTTTGTATTTTGATATTTTTGCTTTAAAATGAAAAAAAAAAAATCTGAGCAAATAATAGACAATAAGATGGCAAAAAGCATTAATAAAGTTCCATTTCAGTTTGTTTTGAGCGACTGTCATCCATGGACTAGATAATATATTATTAAGAAAACTCTGTGTTGGAATTGAAACCCCCCCCCCCATAACATTTTTATGAGTGGAAAAATATTGAAGGTCAATAAACAAGGAACCCCCTCCTACTCGTTTTCAAATAAACCTGATATAAAAGAAGAGTACAATTTTACTTGGCATAAAAACTGGAATTTCAGATCCAATAAATGGTAACACTCACCATTCTTTTTAGGATTTACGAAGTTTGGATCATCAAAAGGATAGGTAAGCTTGGTCATGGTGTTGTTATATTTCATGGCCGTAGTGTTGAGGGTGAAGTCCATCTCCAGCGTCCAACCGTCGAAAGTCAGGACGAATATCGAGGTGGTGTTGGGGTCACAACTCGAATTGGAGGAGTCGGCGGTTTTGGGGAGCTTTACAACAGTAGTGTTCTTCTGTGGAAGACCAAGGGAGACATGTGTGAACTGGGATTGCCACTGTCAACAGGCTCTTTTTCATAAAACTTTTTCACAATAGCAAGTTACAATAATTGTTATAAGCTCCTGAAATCCTTGAATCTGATTGGCTGAGAGCAAACATGTCACAGAAAAGTGGCAGTTGTTATTGATAACAAGTGTTAGGAAACAGGGCCCAGGTCGTGTCTGAACAAGGCCTGCCCCTAAAACAGTTGCACCATGGCCCATTTCCTACCCATTACACTACACTTACCCAACTTGAAGAGCAGGCTGAGTTTTGGAAAAGGTGAAAGATCATTTGTGAGCTTTCTCATTCCTTTCGTGTCAGTTTGGAAGAATATCATAGTAGATGTGTCCCCTGAAAGGGTTACTCTTCAAATGCCCTCATATTCGAAATGTGACAAGAAAAAAATAGCTGAAATGTTCGGGCCGAACATTCATGCCACATGCGTGTACAGTCCCATATACCCATTTCTGTGTGCAGTGCATGTGCTTTTCAGCGAGATTGGATCAATTTTATCATTTTGATGATTCCAAAACCTCAGTGTCCACCATTTCTTATGCAGACATGATCAACCTTTCCCAATGGCTTTGAGACAATTTCTGTACAATGCAATCCATGACCAGAACTCAATTTTATCTTTAAACCCTTGACCAAACACTATACCTCACTCACACCCTAACCCCAAACCAGACCTAAAACCCAATTGAAACCCTAACCCAATCCCTATAACTTTGACGAGATAAAGCCGGAGTAACTGTGGCTGGAGCAACTGCCATATTCCCCCCCCCCAAAAAAAAAAAATAAATAAATAAAAAAATAAAAATGATGAGGTTGGGAGAAAATCTGACCTTTCCTTTAGAAGTCTCGTAGGTGATGCTGAATTCTAGGGACATGTTGAAGATCATGCAAATCTGGTTATCCTCGTTTCTGATGACCCATTGCTCAGCCGGAGGGTACTGCGTGGTGCTGGGTGCCATGCTGCTGGTCGTGGCCGGAGACGTGGAGGGCGTGTCCTGGGGGCACTGCGACTCTGCAGTTACATAATCAGAACATATACAACATGAGAACAGACTAATACACTATTTCTTTTATTAATGAATTGTCAGTTGGGTGATAAAACCTCATCCTGGGGGCACTGCCACTCTGCGGTTACATAACCAGAAAAATATACAACATCAGAACAGACTAATACACTATTTTTGTTTTTATTAAATCGTTGTGGGGTGATAAAACCTCGGAACTCAAAAATGTAAGATTTTCAGGAGAGCATAAAACTTCCACGATAGTAAGTGCATACAGATCGCTTGAGGTATTGTTTTTTCAGATATGCACTACATAGGTTTATCAGAACATCAAATTAGTCCTAAGCTACAAAATTATGAAGAAAAAAAATTTCCCCAGAAAATGAGAAGAGGTTTTATCATCCCACCTACAATATATTTTTCATCATGTGCCTGAGAGGAGGAAAAGGCAAATTAAACTATAACCTAGAAACTTTTGCAACATGAATTATTTCACCAAGTGTGAACAACAGCCATTTTCGCAGCAAGAAACTTTCACGAAGTGCAAAAATTCAGTGTCGTGTCAGTTGTGATTCATTTATTCCGTGGCAAGAAACATTTGCGAATCTGGACCACTCTAGAACTTTGCGGACGCTTCATGCACGGGTTTCTTCTCATGGTGTAACTGATCGGGATGAGCTGGTGGACCGTTACACTGTAGGGTTTCCCCCCTACTCATTTAGAAGAGTACAGAGGGTTCTGAATGAATACAACCAGTTGTGTTTTCATAAAATTTAAATACCAGTAGGTCCTGCATTGTCTACTGATGAAATTAAAAAAGCAATTTTGCTATTATAAGGCTCGTTTCATAGACCTATAAGTAAATATGAGTAGCGAGCAATATCCCCTGAAACATGTGTAATGATCAATACAAAAGATTTTTTCTTTAAAAAAGGATAAAAAAAAAACTCCACTGTGCACAATGTGCTCTCTCTCACGAATTTGTGTGTTATAAGCTACAAAAGTCTAGTTCAATTTTGCCAAGGCAGTTCTTTTTTTTTTTTCCTAAAGCAGTTTACCGGCCCACTTCTGAATGGGCTTTCAGAGGGCTTTAGTTCAGATTGCCACATTTGGAAACGTCTTCCCCCTTCTCCCCTGACAATCCCTCTTACCGTTTCCAAATTTGTTGTCCACGATGTCGGCAGTCTGAACTCTGACCCTAGAGAAGGTGACGTTGGCGTTGTCATCGATCTTGAACTTCTGGAGAGACTTGCAGAGGTAACATTGGCCATTGTTTACCATGAAGGTGGTACTAGGAAGGGTAGCAGAGTACATCACCAACTCGCCTGATTGGAGAAAGAAAAAGAACTAAATGTCGGAACTGGAATGCGATAACGAGAGTTATAACGAGAGTTAAAGTGAGAGAGAAGGGGGAAGGAGGGAGAGAGAGAGAGAGAGAGAGAGCAGGAGAGAGAGGGAGAAGGGAGAGAAAGAAGGTTGGGTAAGGGGGGGGGGGAGGAGGAGACAAAAGAAGGGGAGGGAAGGAGTGAGTTACTGTAAAACCAGAAATTTTCGCATGCATGAAACTTTTACGAATTTCGTGAGTGGTCAAGATTCACAAAAGTTTTGTGCCGCAAAGTAATAAAATCGCAATTGAAACAACATAAAATCATTGCAATTCGCGAAAGTTTCTTGCAGCAAAATTGGCTGTCATTAACGATTCGCAAAAATTTTATGTGGTGAAAGTTTCTGGTCTTACAGTAGGCCATTGTTTACCCCTAAGGTGGTACTAGGAAGGGTATCCGAGCACATCATCATCGGCTTTAGAGGATGTTATTTCATTTCATTTTCACTTCATTTCAACAGGGATGCACTTGCTTCAGCAAATGGCTGTTCTTCAGAAAGTCCGTGATCAGCAAAATGGAGAGATAACGCTGATGTCGGATAGAATGCGATGGAATGCGTTTAAAGTGAGTGAGTGAGAGAAAGGGGAGAAGAGGCAGAGAGAGAGGGGAGGAGGAAGAGGGAGGGAAGGAGAGGGGAGGAGGAAGAGGAGGGAGAGTGGGAGAGGGGAGGAGGAAGAGGGAGGAGGGAGAGGAGGGAGAGAGCAGGAGAGCAGGAGGATGAGGAGGAGGAGGAGGAGGTGGAGGAAGAAAGGGGAGGAGAGAGAGAGGAAGAGAGCTGGGGAGAGCAGGAGGAAGGGAGGGGGAAGAGGGAGGGGGAAGAGGGAAGAGGGAGGGGGAAGAGGGAGGGGGACATTGCATGAGGGTGTCACTAGGAAGGGTGGCAGAGTATATCCATGATGATGAAAGGAAAAGAGAGCAATGACACAGCTCTCAGAGAGAATGTGCACTTCAATGATTTTCCAACCTTCACAAGCTATATCAAATTCATATTTTGATGGAAATATAAAATATGTTTGCACAAAATTAAAACGAAAATGTTCAACCCGACATAACTATCTAACAATTGTAAACACCTAATAAAATCGATGTGTACATGTACCTTGTAAAATTTTGTTCACAATTCATATTTCCTTGTCCCACTCAAAACTGCACAAATTCGATTGCATGGAACTCCAAAAAAAAAAAAAAAAAAATTTAAAAGGGTGTGCATATTAAGCCCTATTGCCATTACTTCTTCTGCAAACTGGCCACGGTGTATTCTTACCAGAATGGGTGCTGTTTGGGAAAATTGCATCAGTGTGCCTTAGAGCCAGTGTGATATTGGTCAGGGCAGAGTTGTTGGCTGACATCGTGAAGACCTGCTCGAACTTGTTGCCGTTCGCGGGATCGTCGAAGACGAGAGTAAGCTTGGGCATGGTACCGTTACTGCCGCATGTGCTGTTCTCCGTATCGACAGTGGCTAATTGGGGTAGCCTGAAACTGATCATGGACTAGACATAGAGAAAAAAAGGTGAAAAAAATACAGAAGTGTCATTTGCAAAAACACTAATACAGTAGAATATGAGTAATAGTAATAATTATACTGATAATAATAGCCACATTTGTAAATCGCTTAATACGACATTTCTAAGTGCTTTACATCCAACTTTTATTACCCTGGTCATTGGATTCAATAGCTTTTCTGCACATACAAGGCACGCTCTCCCATCCACTCTATTTCACTCTGATCAACTTCCAGCCAGGCGCCATTTTATAAGCGCACACATGCTGATCCAACCACAATGACGTTTGCCTCCTATTGGGTACCCACATTTAACACCTGGGCCCCGTTTCATAAAACTTGTTATCAATAACAAGTTGAATCTGATTGGCTGAGAGCAAATTTGTCATTTGGCAGTTGTTATTGATAAAAAGTTTTATGAAACGGGGTCCAGGGTGGAGAGAAGCAATGTCGATAAAATCCCTTGCTTAAGGACATAAGTGCCTTGCCGGGGATAGAACACCCGATCTTCGGATCTCCAATCAAACGTTTAAACCACTCGACCATGACACCTCTGCAAATGTAAATGTATACTCAGGGACTCAGTTTTATAATTATGAGGGGAGCAATAAAAAGCTCTCCTAGAACTTTTAAGGAGAGCGGTAGGGGAGCACTGCAAAAAGCTCTTCTTCGACATACAAGGGGAGCTTTTTGTCCGATTAGCAAAATTCATGGAGGAAATACACATACTAAGTTACAACCAACAACCAAAGGAGACAAACTTTAACCCCCCCCCCCCCCCCCCAAGCTTTTTTTTTATTCCAGGGAAATGTTTTTAGGAGTAAAAAAAAATATTACTTGAATATTTAAATAAAATCAAAATAAATTAAAATGATTTAAAAAGGGCCTTTAATTTTGATTTTTTTTTTTCAGAGGGCTCTGTTGGCTCAGTGATTGCTTTTAACAGAGTGTATGAGTGTGGGTTTGAGCATGTGTTTTCGTTTCTTTGTTTGTTGTTGTTCTTGTTTGTTTTTTGAGGGGGGTGTTTTGATGAATATCAGAACAAAAATGCCTAAATCAACTTAGATAAATGCATTAAAAAATAGGAATAGCCTACAGTGCAGTTTGTTTAAAAACATCTACATTTATCATAAAAATAATAAATAATCAGGACTAAATTTGTACGCTATGCCATTCAAAGCGATATATTATAAATCAGTTATCATATACCATAAGTACATCAACACTTGTTTCTCTACCCTAACCCTCAAGATAGAGTCACAGCAGCTTGATCATCACAGTCACACTCACACAATTCCTTGCACTAACGTAAAAATAACAATGTTTTACATTAAATACAGGGGAAATTCAGGCAAATAAACCCCACATAAATAATTTGTATCATTGTTCACTTTGAATAACACTTCTCAAAATCAGTATTAACCTCAAAAATCAGGATTCAGCTCAGAAAACCGCTACACTTTCATTGCTCTGCAAACACCAATTAACACATGTGGGACCTACTACGGTGAGTCAGTATTATGACGAACTTGATGCTCGTTTTGAACTTATGTTTTGCATTAAATACAGGGGAAATTCAGGCAAATAAACCCCACATAAATAATTTGTATCATTGTATACCGTAAATAAAAATACTCAAAATCAATATTAACCTAAAAAAAAAACAGGATTCAGCTCGGAAAACCGCTACACTTTCATTGCTCTGCAAACACCAATTAACACATACATGTGGGACCTACTACGGTGAGTCAAGTATTATGACGAACTTGATGCATGTTTTGGACTTCAATTTCGCCATTTTAATAAATACAGTTTTATGGAGTATTCCCATACCCAATTGAAGTATTATTATTATTTTCCCACGTAAGCAGTATGTTTTTTTTGGTTTTTTTTCCTCTGGAATTTTTATTTTTAGATTTTTAATTTTGTTTTGTTGTTTTTTTAAAACAAGACTCGGATAGATTGCGCGCACCTCAGCGATCGCGAGGCGCGCGATAAATCGCACTACCTGAATTGGATTAAGGCGCGCAGCAGCGCGCGATCGTTCTTGCGCGCCTGAAAATCGAGTCCCTGTATACTCCTTTTTTATCAAAAATATTTGAAATGATACATGAGCAGAAGAGTACAAATCACTGTATATTTCCGATAAAGGGACCGAAAAGTCGCCGGTCGTGATATTTTGGAGCTTGGCCCGGCTCGGGTAATATTCAGGAACCTCCATACATCTTCGGTAAACGAGCACGCAATTGCAGTGATATGCATTCGACCGAAGAAAGACAAAGTGAACAACCCAACTGACAAACTACCCCACCCGCGACGGCAATTTTGTTCGCTGCTCCAAGATTGTTGTTATGCCCGGCCTTGCAATAGGGGCAAGCGAATGAAATTGAACGTACATGGATTTCGAGCGGTGGCTCCCTTTAAAATTAGCCCGATAGTTCCAAAGTTATCACAGCAACAAAGAGTGGGACAGACAGACGGACGGATGGACGGATGGACGGACAGATCTACTGACAACCAGAAATGATAATGCCTGTGGGGCTCCATAGTGACAGAGGCATAACAGGAGGGGTATGTTTTTATTCGCTGATTTTTTCTATATACCTGGATACACTTGAATGATTGACAGCTTGCAAGGGAATTGCTAGAGGGGGGAAGGGGGGGGGTTGCGAGAGGAGAGAATGGTGGCACCCCCAGCCGCTAGAAATTTTTTGTCAGCGAATTTGCACCTTTGATAGCCTTGTCGGCAAATAAAAAAATTGTGATAGCTTCTTTAATACTTTGCTGGTTAGAAAATTAAGGAACATCAGGAAATTCGAAAAATGGTCAGCGAATTCCAAATGGTCTGGCCATGCCCCTTGAGAGCCTGCAGCAACATGTGAAACCAGGGGTGGTATTCTGAAAATTGTTGTAACTTTTGTTGTAACTTTTATTGTATCTTCCGGAGATAATACCTCGCTAATATTTTTGTAAGTTGGTATTCTGAAATTTGTCTTAAGTAGATATTATCTCTTTAAGGACCGCCTTTATATGATCTTTGACACGCCCATTTTTTGACACTTTACCAATCAAGATGGATTTTATATAGGTAGGTTAACCAATAGGAGAACCCCTTATGTCAAACATAAGGATGGGCTTTGCGCGTATATCAATTCCGGGCGTAGTCATTAAATTACGCATTTTATAATGCGCCATGCACTTTTGGACTGCAATTAATTAACATAATGACTCACCCTCTTCTGCTCGAACCAAGTCACATATTGATGTACAATCAATGAATTCCACCTGCAATTTCTATAAAATGTCTTTTCTATGTGATCTTGAATCACACACAGTCCCCATCTTGCTAATCGAGCATCTACTGTCTGATTCTGAGCTAGAAAAATTGCCGAGATCATGAGATACAACAGCTAGAAGCTGTTGTATATTTTGTTGTAGTTACCATGGAAGATAAGATAAAACAAAAGATAAGATAATTTTCAGCATACCAATTATCTCATGATATTATCTTCAGCGCGCATATGTAAATTAGGATCATGCGCAGAGTGAACAAAGATACAACAAAAGTTACAAGAAAAGTTACAACAAAAGTTACAAGAAAAGTTACAACAATTTTCAGAATACTAATTTTATCTTAAGTGTGGAGATACAACAATATTTGAGATAACACAGTTTTCAGAATACCGCCCCAGGTGCTATATACTGAAACCTGTTATCCTGTTGTAACAAACTGAAATTGCGCGAAATAAACACTTAGCACTGGTGCTTGCACGGATGTCTCTTTTAATTCTACGCGAATGCAGCCAGCTTTGCGCGGACGTCAACCAGTGACTTATCACAATTTGACTCATTATGGCATTGTTTTACTAGCATGAAAGATAAACAGTTTTCAGAATATGGCCCCTGGCTTCTAGGCAAGATGCTGTTTACCCTCAATCCAAAATGATGGAAGTATGGTTTCGCAGCATCCCAGGAGGTTAGTTTGCGAAGACCCAAGTAATTTTGCAAGTTGAAAGTATGCATTGACAGATTCATCAACCTTGTTGGCATCCTTACGGAGGGGAGAATGTGCTCTTGGTATTTTCTTTTTTCCTGAATACACTCAGGGTTCTTGCCACCCTAGGTGTCAATACCAACCATGGTGGACTTCAGAAAAAAAGTCCCAAGTGTAAATTCTTCCCGACAAGGGTACACTGCAGGGGTTATAAATATGTCAATGCATACTTTCAAACCTCCAAAAATTGTTTTGGTTCTCCAAAACTACATCCCTGGAATGCCATAAGGCCATATATTCCACTCAGTTTGGACCACTTAATGTGCCAATGCATACATTCAACCTGCAAAATGGCGCGGGTGATCTCGAATGACTCCCCTGGGATTCCATAAAGCCAATTTCGACCATGTGTAAACAATTTTCTGCAGAGAACCCTGTGCACACTGGTGAAAACGCCCCCGAGTGAAACTTACTTGGACCGTTTTGTTCTCTGCATTGATCATCATGTAGTTGATGGAAAAATCAGCCTGCATCTGTTCCAAGATGCACGTTGCATTGTCGGAGTTATTTAGACTCCACGTCGTCTCCTGTGGCATAGGGGTGGTGGTCATTACGACCGTCGTCGTCGGTGCAGCAGTGGTCGTGTTAGCAGTGGTGGTTGCGATTGCAGTCGTGAAGTTTGCGGTCGTCAAGTTTGCGGTCGTCAAGTTTGCAGTGGTGAATTCAACGGTAGTCGTCGGTGCTGCGGTTGTGTTCTGTGCCATCGCAAAAGATGCTCCTACAGAAAGAAACAAAAATATAAAAATAGGGCATTTTTTACAATTTTCGTACTTTTAAAATGCACATATTGTGCTAATCCCCATTTGAATTCTTTCCCAGCTTTGGTTGAATTAAAGTGTACCATTCACCTAAAAAATAATTTGTGTACAGCTAGAATGTATAAAACCAACCTCAAAACACTTTACCTGGCCTTGTAAGGGTTGATGGTTAAGGAATATGAAGAAAATTAAGGAAAACTTAAAACCCCCTCGGGCACTTATTCTATGTGAGCGCATACAGGTTCGTCAACTAGTCTTCTCACAAGTTAGTGTACTGTTTATAGGGAGTGTACATCAACTTGCAATATCTCTGTATAGAATATTGACACAGAACCCCTAACATACAGACCAATTATTTTGTTGGTGATTGGTACACGTTAAGCCTACCACACACTATACAACTGACTGCGATCTGATCTTGGAAATAAATTGCAACAGCATTAAAGTGTACCAATCACCTGAAAAAATAATTTGCGTACAGCTAGAAAGTATAAAATCAACCTCAAAGAACTTTGTCTGGTATTCTATAGGTCAACAGTTAATGAGTATGAAGGCAATAAAGGATAACATGAAAATGCTCACGCGGAACCGAACTCCGAGTTTGGTTCCGCGCGAGCCTTTACCTTGGCGAGCGCATACGGGTGCGTCTAGTAGTCTACCCATGAGTCGCTTTTACACTTATAGTGTTATCAAAATTGCAATATCTCTTTATAGAATTAATATTTGAGGGCCATATTTTGAATATAGTATAACGACATGTAACCTCTAACATACAGAGCAAAATTATTTTTGGTGATTGGTACCCTTTAAATATGGGCATTTTAACACATAAAATCCACCTACATGTAATTCAGGGTTCTGAACACATGAATACTAAACATAGGATTTTGATGCGCTTTCAGCCTTATACCCGGAATAAGGGCCAAATTAGTTTAAAATCGTAGACAATCCGTGGACTGCTCTGACTTTACTATGACTCGGAACCGATTTGGCTTTTCCTCCTATTAGACAGCTCGCAATAGTCCATTCTTTTGGCTTTACTATCTATATGACTATTCAGAACCTCAATCAAAATTGTGTTTGATTTGTTATATGCTATTACATTTTTTTCTGAAAACCAGACTGCAGACGGACCATATAGTTCGCGGTAGGCTTAATGGAACAAACAGTGGGCCGCCACAGTCGACTTTTGTCGCACATACAGTGTACATGTACCATGTACTCCTAACAACCAGCCAACCAGGTCTTGTGTAATGCACTCTGCAACCACCTACCGTTACATAAGGAAATCTTGTCATCATAAATTTTCTTTACACGACATTTGAAGATGGGCCGGCGGGCAAGCTCGAGTAATTTTCCTGGGGGGACAGCTCTGATTTCGCTGCCTGGGAGCCCCATACACACATTACTTCGTAATTCAACCGAATCCGGGTTCAGGAAATTTTGGATCAATGCACATAGAAACTGATGACTGTTTGGCATTCAGTTCCAAAAATGTACAAAATGCATACACATGTATAGTGTTTCTCCACAGAGCCACGGTAACCCTGTCTGTCTGTCTGTCCTGTTCCTGGTCCTGATCCTCACAGTGGGATATTGTTGACCAATAAGAACGGTAAAGTGTTCAAGAGAGAGAGAGTGTGTCATGTATTTAGCACATTTTGGAATTTAGTCCCATTACTTTACAATTACACGGGGGGACAATATTTCTACTACCCCTTTGAATTACATCCCAGCATTTGTCTTTGAAGGTTTCTACTGACTTGCAGCCAACGATGTCAGGAGGAAGTCAATTCCAAGCCGGTGTAGTTCTTGGGAGAAAAAGGTGTAGCGATAGGCATCGGTATTACATTTCATGTTGGAGAAGGAGAGACTGTGGTGTCCTCTCAGGATCTTCTGTGGTTGAGTAATGCATTCAGGTTGGGGTAACTTCGCTAGTCATAAGGACCACTATTCATAATGACAGCAATTCACAAGGATCGCCATTCATAAGGACTACTATTTATAAGGACCGCTATCCATAACGCGTGACTAAATGAACAGCGGTCCTTATAAATAGCGAGCAGACCCCTTCCGGTTTGGGTATAGCAACTTGATCATGGATGGATTTGAAGGAGTGAATGCCTAGCCATGAACCTTTGATCATGGAGCAGTTGCCATTTCAGTTCACCTTTAACCCTATAATGTAACATTGGTAATGACATCTTTCAAATAATCTTGAGCCACTTAAACTTAGATGTATTCCTTCATATCAATTCATCTTCAGGAACTTGTCATAAGATTGCATCATGTGCCATTTTCACTCAATATCAAATACCATAAACCCATATAAACTGTACCTTGGTGTTCCTCTTTAAAGGGCAATAAAAATGGCATAAAATAAGAGATGAACTTCAACCTCTATCAATTTGATAATAATGACAATAATGATTGGATATACTACCTTTCCATAGGATTTATGGTACAAATTGTCAATGCAACTCTTCATTTTCACCTGTAGTCTCTTGTAAAAAAAAATAAATAAGGAGCCGAGACTACTTGTGAACATGGACATGTCCTTCTTGTAGATCTTGATGTAACTTTACACACCTCTTGTCTCGTTTTCTAGAGGCTTGTTCAACCCTTTATATATAACAAAAATAAAGGGGTACCGAGACTTCTTGTGAACCTAACATGGACATGTCCTTGTAGATCAGAATGGTGTAACTTTACATATCTCTGGTCTCATTTTCTATGAAGGCTTGTTCAAACTTCAAACCTTAAAAAATTAAATGTACTGTGCTTCACATTGCTGTATCTTACAACACCCAAGTAAGTGAGTACGCGTACTGTAGCTCCTTTGACATTGCGTTGCGCATCCCCACTTGCCATTCATTTAATACACACAAAAAAACACACCCCGCTTTTTTTTCTTGGCCAATGGGAATGAGCCTTAAAAATAGAGGTGGATTCTGGGCCCTGTTTCATAAAACTTGCCATCAATGAAAAGTTGCAATAACTGTTATAAGCTACTGAAATCCTTGCATCTGATTGGCTGAGAGCAACTTTGTCGGTAAAAATCACTGAAAAGACACTTGATGAAACGCCCTCCTGATCATGCAGTTACATTGTGAATAAAACTGTCTCACATCAAATTGGGAAGGGTTGATCTTGTCTACCTAAGCACTGGTATAAATACTGTGAGGTCATCACAATGATAGGAAATGGACCCAATATCGCTGAAAAGCACATGCACTGCACACAAAAATGGGTATATGGGACTACACACACATTTGGCAGGAATGTTCGGCCCGAACACTTCAGCTATTTCTCGCCATATTGCGAATACATATGAGGGCATTTGAAGAGCAATCCTTTTCAGAGGACATTTCTACTATGATTGTTCTTCTAAACCGACATAAATAGAATGAGATAGCTCACAAATTATTTTTCACCTTTCCCAGAACTCGACCTTCTCTTTAAGTGGGTATTTTGTCAGATACATGTACCTGGGGAGCGTTTCATCAAGCATTTTGTCAGTGATTTTTACTGACAAATTTGCTCTCAGCCAATCAGATGCAAGGATTTCAGTAGCTTATAACAGCTGTCGGTTAAAATCACTGACAAAACTCTTGATGAAATGCTCCCCAGGAGGCCTATCATTTATTCCTATTTTCACTTTCCATGGGTAATTTCATATCCACAAAGAAGTTTATTTGGGAATGCACTTTCTCTCCACTTGCACATGATTGGATATAATCTTTGCTTAAAGTACATGATTACGTTGAACTCCTTTCTTCTGTGACTTGGTGAGGACCTGATATTAAGTTTGACCTCTGGAAAATTATCTAAAATATTTCTGAAATTATATGAATAGAATCTTTCAAGACAGGAATTATTCATAGGTTAAATTTATCACATTTTGTTCTTCAAATTGGCAACAAAAATATTTTTCTTTTAACCCTTTCGAGACAATCGACCACATTTTGTGGTTTAGCTCAAGAACTTTTGATTCAGAGCTCTAAAAAATATACCAGATACATGAGTAGAAAGAGCAAAAATTTCTGTACAAACTATGTCCTTTTTGTTGCATGACCATTATTGCGTTTGATGCTAGAATTTTAGAAACGAGAATAAGGTTGAAAATCCTTAAATTGGCAACACTTTGAGAGGTTCAAAATCATTGTTTTTTTAAATCAAAATTGGCAATTTTTTCAACTTTTCGATAAATTCCTAACCATATATTGTTTTCAAGACATATTACACCTTATTAGAACCATGTGGCACTAAAAGAAAAATATTATTATTGCCAATTTGAAGAACAAAATGTGATCAATTTAGCCCTTAAATAATTCCTGTCCTGAAAGGGTTAATGCAACATGATTCTCATAAAATGAAATGTTTTTGAAAACAACTTACATGGTTACGAACGAACTTTGTCGATAAGTTGAAATAATTGCAAATTTTGACAAAAAGCAATGATTTCGAACTTCTCAATGTGTTGCCAATAGAAGGAATTTAGAACTTATTCTCCTTTTTTAAAATTTCTGGCATCAAACGCAATATGGTCATGCAACAAAAATAGACATAGTGTGTGCAGAAACTTTTGCTCTTTCTACTCATGCATCTGGAATATTTTTTAGAGCTCTGAATCAAAAGTTATTGAGCCAAACCACAAAATGTGGTCAATGAATTGTCTGAAATGGGTAAACTATGATTTATAGTTGGCTATTCGTTGTTCTATATGTGTAGATCTCCTTTAGAACTTGTCATTTAATAACCATTTTGCAACACAGGTAGATAGTCTACAGAGCTCAGCTTACACACCAATGACATAACAGTAACAATGAAATCAATCTATATATAGAAAAGGTATTGGATCTGAGAAAATCTGTGCTGAAGGTTCATCAGCTTCTGTATAATTGGCGAGTACCATGTAAATTTTCTGCATAGGCTGTTTTTACTATCATTCTCATCATCATATCATTGACTAATGCCCTTAATACTGAAGAGACATCTACAATCAATCTTGCTTACTAAGCTTTGCAAATTATCAGGATCTACATCTAGGCAGAGAGCCAAAAGGGCATTAATCAATAATGGAGTTGCTCCCTTCTGCCTCTGAACCTCATGTATTTTTCTTCTACAAATCAATCTTGCATACTAAGCTATGCTTTAGTTACATTTCCCTGATTTAAGTTATCAGGATCTACATATAGGTAGAGGGCCTTAAGATCATTGACTGATAATGGAGTTGCTCCCTTCTGCATCTGAACTACATGTTATCTTCTTTACACTGCATGCTTGGCAGCACTAGTTGCACGGACTTTGTACATGTATGTATTGACTTCATTGCCCTTGTAACGAGTGATCCCTTCATCGAATTATATATTATGCAGGTACATTGATACAGGCAACCTGATCAACAAAATATTCTCCAAGTTGTGTTATATTTCACTAAGTCTGCACAATGAGAGAAATTGAATGCCCAACTATAGGAAACGGTAGGAGAGGTAATTTCCATGCTAAAATGTCACAAAAAGATGGATAATCGCAAGATGTCTGTGTCAAATTAGCAGCACATAAGTCAACTAATGACATATTTCATAGCTGTGACTTCAGTATAGAGCAGGTATACAGGTAACCACCAGTCACTGCCCCTCCACCTCCCCCCTCAAAATCCTCCCTGCCCCCCCCCCCCCCCCCAATAAATTTGCTTAATTGAGTCTGGAAATGTAAAAAACTGACCTGGCAGGTCTAATTATAGACACAATGTATTTTTCCAGGAGGAGGCGGCTTGGGATTGGGGTGTGGGGGACACTCCCTTATATGACAAGCTACACCGAAGTACACCATATCTGAAAGCCATTAATCCACTTCGTCAGCTTATTTATAATATAGTAGATAAATATGATTACCTTGAAGTAATATGCAAAAGAAATGAAAAATAATTTAAATGTGAGTGCACTCTTGAAAAAATAATTTGTTCCTTGAATATGACATTATTGCTGTCTATCTCTATAAAATGCACATTTCAAACAAGCAGGCCTATTATGTATAGGACTTTTATGAGTGCTGTATGAATACTGACCACATGACTAAAGCCTACATGTACATTGGGCAGAATTTCATAATGCTTTGAAATATGTGGTTTTGAAGCCTCTTTTCATCTTTTATATACACTTCTTGCAATAGTGCTGTATTCAGAACAATATAGGGAACAGAAACAGAAACTGAAATAGTATCATTGTTTACATGTGTGCAACCAAAGGTCATCGCAAACTAGCGGCCTGGTCACATGGCTTCGCAATGCACACATGTATCAAGGTTTTTATTTGCACTCTGCTTTTAATGCAGAATACTCCCCCTTTCTGTCTTCATAGTACGTAGAGGAACCGCACTGTCGTTTTCTGGTGATGTGTCTGTGGTTCTACATGTACGTGTACAACACACATGCTCCGGTGACGACTGCTCTGCCGTTAATTTGCGACGCTAAGTCACGCTAACCGCATTCCTAAGTAACTCCAACCCTAGACCCAAGACTACATCTAACCCTAAGCCTCACCCTAGCCTAGCCCTAAACCTAACTTAAAAAGAGAAGCTTTCGCGAAATTATTAATGACAGCCAATTTTGCAGCAAGAAACTTGCGCAAATTGCAGTAATTGTATGTTGTTTCAACGGTAATTTGATTATTTCGCAGCATGAAACTTTGGCGCATCTTGACCACTCGCGAAATTCGCGAAAGTTTCATGCACACGAAATTTCTGGTTTTACAGTAACCTACAACCCAGCTGCAACCCCAACCTTAAATCTTTGACAAAATGCAGCCAGGAGCAAATGTCCCTGGAGCACATGTAGGGTCACTATTTTTGCATCATCTTTCAACGCAATACATAATAACAATAATAATAATAACAATATTCTGGATTTATATAGCACCTAATACATCTACAATGTCTTTAACCCTTTCAAGACAGGAATTATTCAAGGGCTAAATTGATCACATTTTGTTCCTCAAATTGGCAACAATAATATTTTCTATAAGTGCTACATGGTTCTAATAAGGTGTAATATCATTGAAAACAATATACAGGTTAGAAATTTTGTCGAATAGTTGAAAAAGTTCTCAATGTGTTGCCAATTTAAGGATTTCAAAGCTTATTCTCGTTCTTTAAATTCCAGTCATCAAACGCAATAGGGTCATGCAATAAAAATTGACATAATATGTGCAGAAAATTTTGCTCTTTCTACTCATGGATCTGGTATATTTTTTTGAGCTCTGAATCAAAAGTCATTGAGCCAAACCACAAAATGTGGTCAATTGTCTTAAAAGGGTTTTAGCGCTTTACAGACATATTATTACTCCGGTCATCAGATTCATGGCTTGCCGCACACAATGTATTGACCTTCTCCGCTCCCTGGGGAGCATTCCAGCCAGGCGCCTTTTGCAGACACTCACTCAACAATGCTAATCAATCCACAGTAACTTTCACATCCTACCGGGTATCCATTTAAAACCTGGATGGAGAGGAGCATTGTTGATGAAATGCCTTGCTCAAGGATATACATAGAATGCATCATAACACCCAATACACAAGCAGAAAGACGCAATGGCAAAAAGTCATACCATTCGGAACTAAGAATGGTTCAAAGGAAAAGCATTACAGTATTTAAATTGGCATTTCATTTGAAATTTGAATTTATTATTATAGCAACTGGTATAATTGGTATACAGGTTCAGTTGATAAGGGCCTACATGTACATTTTATTTCTATCTTTTGAATAATTAATGTACACAGTATCAATTGTGCCGATTAGTGGAGGCAAAACTGATGCAGTCAAACATTTAAAAGTTTTAATTACTACCCTGTAGTCCTGTACAGTAAGAACACATGTAGGTTAGTTTCACATCATTGCAGCTGTGAGTCAATTTTTTGCCTTTTGTTTCTCAAAAGGTTATATGAGTGCCATATAAATGAGTCCATCCCAGTGTCCATGGACCTTCAGGTTTGAATTCATGGCCAAATCACAGGGAGTGAAAATGAAACAGAAAGTGAGAGAAGTGTATTTGCATTTCTTCTGAAAGTAACAGGAAGCTGTGAATTATTTAAACAATAAAAAGAAATATGATAGGAAAAAAAAAATGATTTAACCTGTAGCTTATACGTGTACATTAGCCTACATGCACATACATCGTATTGTAAAAATAGAAAATGAGCAGAGCAAATTTCTCACTGTCAGAAGTTATTAACATTTCATGCACACTTCTTAATCCAACTTAAACTTAATAAACGTAAAGCTTGCATGAGATCTGCCAGACATAGCAACACAGAGTCAAGGTGGATTCCATACAAAGTGCATTGCACATAACATTTAAAACAAGACATTGCAAACTGTGCCATATATCATGGTTTGTAATAATTAATGACCTTCTGTACTCGTCTTATTCGTATCCTGAACTCCGGTTTAACTTAAACCTCGGTCTAAGTGTTCTTTAAACCTAGTCTAAACCTGCCCTTTAAACCAGAGTTTTAGAAAATCACATTCTGAGCTCTGGTTTAACTTCAAACTCCATTCTTAGTGTGGTTTAACTTTGTACAAAAATTTAGGCTGGACTTGCTGTCTATTAAAGTCAATTATAATTAAACTCAGGTTTAACTTAGACTGGAGTTTATGTTGCATCGGAGTTCAGAATACGGGCCAAAGTGTCTTTCATGTTGTTTGTATTTCCCTTCTTATGTGCATGTTTAAGCAGTTATTGCCAAACTACTGTGTATCCATACTGTACTTTGACTGAAGTACCACAACAGTATGTTCCACACTGCTTCAGGCAATGAAAGTTAATAAGTTAATTCCTTCCAAGTATCAAATTTCTAACAAAGGAAAGATAGAAATCACAGCTAATTGAATAATAATCAGTTGATCCATAACAAAAAATTACTTTAAGGTACTGTTCATCTTTGAATTTAAAAAAAGCTTTTAAAAGCTAAATTGATAAGCTGCTTTTAACCCTTTTGAGACAATTGACCACATTTTGTGGTTTGGCTCAATAACTTTTGATTCAGAGCCCTAACAAATATACCAGATGGATGAGTAGAAAGAGCCAAAATTTCTGCACACATTGTGTCCGTTTTTGTTGCATGAACAAATTGTTTGATGCCAGGAATTTTAAGAATGAGAATAAGCTTTAAAATCCTTAAACTGGCAACACACTGAGAGGTTCGAAATCATTTTAAAAATCCAAATTGGCAACTTTTTCAACTTTTCAACAGAGTTCCTAACCATGTATGTTGTTTTGAAAGGCATTACATTTTACTAGAACCATGTAGCATTAAAAAAAAATATTATTGTTGCCAGTTTGAAGAACAAAATGTGATCAATTTAGCCCTTCAATAATTCCTGTCCTGAAAGTGATAAGCATCTTGTTAAGTCCAGTGATAAAGTCACAAACTCAATCTGTGTGGAAAATCTACAGCAGAGCAATTGCAATATACATATCAGATTTTATTGAGCTAAAAACTATCAAAAAACAAGGACAAATGCAATGCAATGATTAGTAAGACTGATCAAAGTATTCAATATGAGCTCAATGGAAGGTTGCGCAAAAGCTTTTATTCTTTCTGCTCATGCATCTTGGTGACTATGAATCAACAGTTACTGGGACAGACCACAAAATGTGGACCTTTGTCCTGAAGGGGCTAATAATGATTGGATAAAACCAGGACGTGAATATACATGCATAGTAGGTGTCGTATAGTATCAAAAGACAGGAAAAGAACCGTTAATGAAGTAATTAAAACATCAAAAAGAGTAGAACACTTATGAATTAAAGAGAAGGAATTCTGGTAAAGATAACAAATAATTTGAGAGCTTTTTCATTCTTCTCATGTCAGTTTGGAAAAATAGTACCCCAAAAACCCTGAAAAAGGATTGCTCATCAAATGCCCCAATTTTTTAAATATGACGAGAAAAAGCTAAAAGTTTGGACCAAAGTTTCTGGCCACATGTATGTGTAGTACCATCTACCCATTTTTGTGTGCTGTCCATGTGATTTTCAGCACATTGGGGTCAATATCTTATCATTTTTATCATTCTGAAACCCCACAGTATACATCAATTCTTATGTACTTACATAATCAAACTTTCTCAATTGCTTCCAGACAGTTTCTTTGTATCAATATAATCGCAAGATCAGAACTTAACTTTATCTTTAAGAAGGGATGATTCACAATACCAAGATTAGTAATGTTGATGATTATACATGACTGGCGTTTATTGAAGGAGGTGGAAGTGTTCAGTGTACAACATGTTGTATTTGCTAAGTATGCATACAATATTACATGTATTCATTTGCAAACCAGGAAATGAACATTTGCAATGAACTCCATGTAGAACTGCTTTAAAGGGCAATCCAACCTTGATAATAAGATGATTTGTGTGAAAGCAGAAAAATAAGAAAAACAGGATGGCGAAAGTTTGAAAGAAATCAGACAAGGACTAAGAAAGTTATGGATGTTTGAAAAATGAGATCACTACATCTATGCGAATCTCAAATTGGCAATTTGGTGAGTCAATTGTGACATTTTTGGGGACAACTCTCCCATTTGTCGTACACAAAAATATCATTAATTTGCGGTTTTCTTCGAGGTGCTTTTATCCTCGGGGCAGTACTCAAAATATATTGGAGATAGCATATTGTTATAGGTCCTCGTGAACGAAAAGATCCTGCTGAGTAATGCATTTTGAAAAAAAGTGACGTTTTAGTCATTTTGTGGGTTAGAGCGAATGGGGGAGTTGTCCACTGCTACATCACAGTGACATTACCTATTCGGCCAATTTGAAATTCCCATATGCATAGTGATTACAACTTTCAAAAATCCATAACTTTCTTATTGCTTGTCTGATTTCGTTCAAACTTTCACCAATCTCTTTCTCTGATTTTTCCTCTTTCTTTCAAAGCAACTTGCTATAAAGGTTGGATTTCCCTTTAAAGGTTCCCTTTTATGGAATTACAAAGGAACTTCAATTAGTAGACTTTTCTACTGTGAATCCAGATCTGTCAACCATTTTACCTGAATTCCATTCATTAATCTGTAAACTTGAAAATAAAAAATTAATTGGGAACGCCCCTAAAAATTTTGGAAAATCGGTCCAGCGATCGATGACGTCATGTGACGTCACACTCAGAATGCTTGACTCCACGCAAGCTGAAAGTGTGTGTGTGTAGGCTATTGAACTTCGTGTAGATCCTAGCTTCGACTTCGTGCCATTACAGCCCTTCATTTTAGTTTTTTTTTAATCCTATATCAACGAACGATAACATCTTCTTCAGACAGAAGAAATAAAAGAGGAATTAGGGGCACGGCCGTATTTGTTTGAACCAGACATGTCGGATTCTGATTATATGACAGAGACGTCCCTGATTTCAATAACGGAGAAGATATCGACGGGAGACTTGGGAATTATAACTAGTAATTCCTTTTGATAATTAGATTGCCGATTAAATTTTAATTTACGGATATCCACCAATTATTAATCTTGTTTGCGCTTGCAAAATGCCCCAGTCCTGATGAGGCTGAGCTGAAAGCTGATCGAGGCAGTGAGCTCGACGTGCGCAGGTGTACACGCCGTGCCGTTCGGTCGTTCGCCTGCTGACCCTGCCTCGCCTGGGCTTGGGTAGGGTTACTGGTGCATGGGGTGGTAGCGTTTTGTTTCTAGTAAATTCTAACATTGATATCCAGAAAACCCTTAGCTCTCCTGTTACCTTGCATGTTTTCATTGTGCTGCTATGAATAATAAGTACCGGTAGACTACGTTAGTGTAGGTACAGTGATAGTTGATCAATAGATATATGATCAATAGATACCGTAGATCAAGTTTGATTTTGGGGATGGCATCTTGCTTCAGGGACGGCCTCTTCTTGATGCCAAACGCCGCATGCAGCCCCGTACTATCGAGGAAGTCCTCCGCACAAATGTGCTCGGAACACACGGACACTGCGGTCACTCGGCCCCTTCCAATTGACGCGAGTTAGTTTCACTTTTGAGGTCCATTTTCATCTAATATTTGGGTCTTTGAGGAATAAATGTAGACTTACACCCTCCTTTGTGATGTTGCTGCAACCTGCAAAGACACAGCGTTGCGGCATACTTCGATTTAGAGGTGGTTTTCGAGGTGATATATAACTGCAAGTTAGTTTGCACGCGTGATATATGCAAGATATTGTAAACAAGCACCGGCGATGTCGGTTTGTGACGTCACACGTCAATCATGCTCGAAGAACGAGAATTCGGGGTTTAAAAGGGGGCGGAGCTTAGCAGACTCGTTTAGGCCTGAATACGTGGGGAAAATATTATTTTAAAAATATTCAGATACGTATTCATTGCAAGCGGATGTCATTTTTCAATTTAGATGAGTATCATGTACAAAATAACAAGAATTAGAATTTCATAAAAGGGAACCTTTAAGAGCAGAAACCGCATGCTTATTAAAGATATGAAGTTGAGTTCTTATCATGCGATTACACTGTGAAAGAAACTGTCTGGAAGCAAGTGGGAAAGGTTGATCATGTCTACATAAGGATTGGAGTATACTGTGAGGTTTTGGAATCATCACAATGATAAGAAATCAACCCAAACTCGCTCAAAAGCACATGTACTGCACACAGCAATGGGTATATGGGACTGCACACAGATGTGGCATGAATGTTCGGCTCAAACACTTCAGCTATTTTTTGTCATATTTTTTGTCATATACATGTAAGGGCATTTGAAGAGAAATCCTTTTCAAAGCGAAATAATTGAATTAAGTGTTAATATATATAATGATATTCGTTTTATACATTTGTTACACCAACAACAAGTATTCGTGTAAACATGAAATATTCAGCCCTGCTGCCCTTCATGTGAAATGTATTGTACATGAATTGTGAATACAAATAAACCATTACTGAATTGAAATGAACCCCCTGTTCAGACTACCTGAATTCATTGTACGGCTATGCGAGACAATGTTATACCATAAGTAATTAAATTTTCATAGTCTGAACGTCGTATAAAGAAACGCCTGTTTGAGCATTGTTTTGAATGAAAACCCGATAAAGAATCAGCATCCCCTTGAAGTCTGAACATCGTATTGTACGAGAATCATATGACTGGGCGGGGCTTATCGTTTGTGCGCACTGATATGACCGATTAGCTGTGATATTGTAAGCTCCATTGCTGTGACTGTCCTTGGCATAACCTGATACAATGTCAGTTGACTTCCCCCCAAACCTGTTTCTTAATATGATGTTGTAGTCTGTATACTCCTTTTACTATACGACGTTTCTTCATAGAGTCTCGTATAACTTTTCTCTAGTCTGAACAGGCTATAAGAGACAAATTACATGAGATTGATTTATAAGTTAAGAGCAATCAAGGCATGAAGTGTGGATGGGAACAAAGGGAGAGTAGGAAGGGAAAGGAGTGACAGCAAGGATAAATATAAAACAAGATTTCCCTTGGAGCCCTTGCCTATACAGAACAAAAGGCAAGCGTGGAAATCACATGACAATGATGACCGCATTATCTAGATCAAAACCACCTGACACGCAATAAAAAGGCGACATGTTTACTTATCTATAGGACAAGTTTAGTAAGCACCATGTGACATCCAAGGGGAATGTCAACACATTTTGTATATGTGAGATCTACAGTATGACATAAGTCCATGTACCGTTACGAGTTTAAAGTCTCAAAGTTCAGTTTAACATGTTTAATTGGGACTAAGATTCAGTGTAACAGTTTGATTTCAAATGGAAAATATTCATTTCCCACAGACCCCATCACAAGGTACCCCTGGTAATGTAATAACAGGATAAATGCAGTGTTGAAAGATCAGATATATGAGATATTAAATAGAAGGTTGAGTTCTGGGAAAGGTGAAAAATAATTTGGAAGCTTTGTGAGTTGGAAGAACATCATAATAGAAATGTCCCCTGAAAAGGATTGCTAAATTCAAATGCCCTCATATTCGAAAAATGATGAGAAATAGCTGAAGTGCTCAGGCATAACATTCATGCCACATGTGTGTGCGTTCCCATATATACCCCATTTCTGCATCCAGTGCATGTGCTTTTCAGTGAGATTTGGTCCATTTCTTATCATTTTGATAATTCCAAAACCTCACAGTATACAGCAGTTCTTATACTATACGCATGATCAACCTTTCTCAATTGCTCCGAGATAGTTTCTTTCACAATGTAAATCGCATGATCAGATCTCAACTTTATATTTAAGGTACAGCAATTAGAGCGTTTCAGATGAAATAACAAGAACACTACAAAATTGTCATTTCCCTGTGATTTTGGACTGCACGCTGATCTACATGTACCGTAATATATTTCAACAAAGTATGAACAACCTGCAGAAATCTGACCAACACTATTTTTTGCAGACTGATTCGTCACCGAAATGAGACAATGCATTGAAGGGTACCTGCCTAGTAGGTGGTAGTAGGTGGCCGAATTGCAAGCTATGAATTTGTTGTCCAGGTACACTTTAAGTAATTTACAAATGCCTTCCTACGCGAGCTCATTAAACAGTGTTGAAAACAGCATTCCCAACAAACTTAAAAGTTACCATAGCCAAAAACAATAACCCTTTATCTCAAAATTATTGCCATTTCCTCTTCCCACGGTCAATAAAATCACAATACATGTAACAATAATGTGTCCACATGTGACATACTGCAAGTGTAACCTTTAGAATAAATTGACCGTTATACATGTACTTTACATGTACATGTATATCCTGTTTGTAAGGTACTTTGAACTCAATTTCTAGCAAATAATGGATGACGTAAAGTCCTACATATAGACCTACCATAATAGACTACAGATGGTCTGTTCATATTACGTTTGTAAAGGATGTTTAATATAAGATGGTCTACATGCACATGGAGGAGAGCAAATACATAAAATCTTAATTACCCAACTAATTTATCTCCGTTGCACCAGAGCTAACTTACAATGCATTTACACATGAATGTCCAGACATGGACGGACAGCTCTGTACTACTAATAATTAAGTCTCCTCTGATCATAAACTAGACAATATTCTGCCACTGTCTCAAAGAAACCACCTGTACATCCTTTTCTATGTACAACTATATCTGCCTTTTCCCTTTGTGCAATCTTCATGAATCTATTTTATCTCTGAGTTTGGAAGTCTGGATCTTGGTCTCAACTTGGAGATCTAATGCTACATGAATGTAATGAAATGTAAAGAAATGGTCTTGGTCTCAGGATTCCAGGTGTCCGACTATAACACTGAACTAAGAGATTGATAATAAAATCACTGTACTTTACGCTCAGTCGCATACATACGGTCTTGCACTGTAGCCAGGGCTCCACACAAATTTTTTGTAGGGGGTTCAGAATTATAGTTTTCGGCTTTGCATGCAATAGTTCCATGTTTAGAGTTTGAAATTGTTGGGGTCCTGACTTAGATTTTGGGCGCCTATGTGTCCTTGGCCCCTGTTAGTGTCCAAACCTGCTGTAGCAGAAGCCAAAATATATGAATTTTTCTTGGTATCTATCAGAAAGCAAGGTTTTCTTGTACCAATGCCCTGATCTCATCACACTTTTTGAAGTACTACTCATATGCTGCCATAATGTTGGCTTCACTGTTTGGTAGTTGATCAGTTAAGGAACTTGTTAATCAAGTACGCAACCATATGCTGCCCAATGTTCACAGAAATAACTCGCCACCTGTAAACGCACCCACTCCAAACTTCTTACGCATAGCAACACGGCAATACGGCAATGGGGAAACCATGGCCCTCCCGTGACTCACGATGGCAGATGTATATTTATTTTTATATCTCCCCCCTGATTCCCCGTGCCAATGATGGGCTAATCGTCGAGGTTTAAATTAAGACCATCCTTGTCAGGGAAGTTTGCCTTTAAAACTGACAGCTTTGAAGCACAACAACCAACATGAGTACAAGTTCATGTACACAAGCTGCATGGTTACGTTACAGATATTGCTAAGCGTTGACTCAGGTAATGTATAACTACAAACTTTCGCAACATGTAACTTGCAGAAAGAAACTTCCGCGAATAAGCTGGTTCATAATTAGTAAGGTTCCATAACATCTGCTCCTGCGACAATTGCTCCGGTCTAACTTTGCCATGTTAATCCTAAACCTAAACCTAACCCTAACCCTAATTCTACATGTAATACTAATCTTCATATTGTCCTTAACAAAAAACCAAATCATGACCTTGACCTCAACCTTTGACCTTTCAAGATATGGACGGAGGAGCAAATGTCGCAGGAGCAAATGTCGTGTCACCAATTAGTACATGGTACAAACGACCTTAAACTGACCAAAATTTGTACGCGCACGTGCATCTGTTTTGATAGATGCACTACTTGTTTAACTAAGTCCTATTGGTGTACTCATCATGGTGCGCAATCTAAAAAAGCGTACAAAGGTCACTTGTACTGGGTACAAATGACCTTCAATTGCACATGCGCAAAATTGCAATTTCAAACTGGCTTATTACAAATATTGGGTGTTGCGTCAGCTGCGATTCATTCATTTTATAGCATGAAACTTCCACAAATCAAAACCACTTGTGAAATTCGTGAACTTTTAATGCACAAAAGGTTTCGGGTTTTACAGCAATAAGAGTCTTGAATTCATTTCAATACAAAAAAAGAAAACTTTTATCTGACTTGTGAATTAAAAAGGAGGTCAGATTTTCAGATTATATCGGAAAACACAACAAGACGACTTACTGTGGTTTCTCAACATGTAGCAATCTTCAATAAAAAGAGACAGTGCCCAGATTTAACCCCAGATACTGATTTTCCTCAGCTAAATTTATGCTTCATATAATATGCTCTTTCCTCTTAATTATGGAAAGACAACATAAACTGTACAAGAACACATTTTTTTTTTTTCATTCTGACTCGAAAACATTAATCTTTTGATACTAATAATTTGGCCAAGGTTCCATGACATTTGCTCCTGTGACAGTTGCTCCAGTCTAACTTTGCCATGTCAATCCTAAACCTAAACCTAACCCTAACCCTAACCCTAATCTTCACTTTGCCCTAAACAAAAAACCAAATCATGACCTTGACCTTAACCTTTCGAGATATGGGAGGCGGAGCAAATGTCGCAGGAGCAAATGTTGTGTCACCTTTGGCCAATACTGATTTTGTGAGCTTAAGTAATGACTATAAATGCACTTTATAATTTCCTCTCTGTCATGAAAAGACAACATGAAACCTACAAGAACAATATAATTGTTAGTCATGTGAGAGACTTATGGTTTCATAGCTGAATGTACATGCATACACAAAAGCATTCAAAAAGATGAATCTTATACTATTTCCAAATTATACTACATACATATACAGTACAGCCAACTTCCTTATCCAGAGACTGGGAGTATCGATTACTAATACAGATATATATGTAACATAAATATCAGTGTGAAAATTGATCCCTTCCTTCCAGATGTACCAATTGTTGTTCTTAAAGATAGAGTTGAGTTCTAGTAATGTGATTAAATAGTGAAAGAAACCCTATCAAAGCTAAGCAATTGGGAAAAGTTGACCATGTCTACATAAGAATGGGTACTCTGTAGATACCTTGAGGTTTTGGAATCATTATCAAAATGATAAGAAATTGACCCGATCTCGGTGAAAAGCACATGCACGGTACACGGAAATGGGTACATGGGACTGCACACACATGAGGCATGAATGTTTGGCCCAAACACTTCAACTATTACTCATCATATTTTCAATATATGAAGGCATACGAAGAGCAATGTTTTTCAGGGGACATTTCACCATGATTCTTCTAAAATTACATAAAAGGAATGAGAAAGCTCACAAATTATTTTTCACCTTTCCCAGAACTCAACCTTCTCTTTATCTCGAGCAATCAAGAAGCACACAAGGGACAAGCATGATAAAGGACTCTGTATCAGCCTTCTTGCCAGTACATGACACCCTTGATGTTGATACTACATGTAAGTGGGGGGAATTTCAGAAAATAAAAGCCACATGTAGATTCTCCCTAACAAGGGTGCTGACAAGGGTAATAAATCTGCCAATGCCTACATTCAATCTCAAAAGTTGCTTCAGTCCTCCCAAACCACCTCCCTCAAATACCATACGGCCATATTTCACTCCATGTGAACCCATGTGTCAATGCATACTTTCAACCTGGCAAAATTGCTTTGGTCCTCTCAGACCACCTCCACTGGATTATGCAAAGCCATGTTTCTTTCAATTTGAACCATGTGTGAAAAATTTTGTGCCCAAAAGCCTACTCCTTGTACTTATGTATCAAAGGGGAAGTCCACCCTAATATTTACATTCACCAATCTGTAACTCTAATTTTTCTGCTTCTATTGAAACCAGGGGGGGGGGGACTTCCCCTTCAAATAAACCTCAATAGTCTTTTCTAAATCAGCACCCTGGGGCCACAAACATCCAGATTTGTTACAGAATACAATAGAATACACCTCTATGAAAATGTGAAGGGAAATGAAAAGGCCAGGGTCCTTTCCACAGTTCACACCTATTCAAATATGTTCCAAACTTCTCTCTGACATTATACGATACTCATGCAACTCTTTAGCTTCATCTAGCTACCCCTCAGTGGTTATTCTGTCCCTACTATCCAACACATCTCTCTCCCTTTCTCTCTCTCTCTCTCTCTCTCCCTCTCTCTCTCTGCCCTTCCTTAAACCTTTCAGGACAGGAATTATTCAAGGGCTAAATTGATCACATTTCGTTCTTCAAATTGGCAACAATATTTTTCTTTTAGTGCTAGATGGTTCTAATAGGTGTAATGTCTTTTAGAACAATAAACACGGTTAGTGATTTTATCGATACGTTGAAAAAATTGCCAATTTTGATGAAAAACAATGATTTTGAATCTCTCAGTGTGTTGCCAATTTAAGGATTTTGATGCTTATTCTCCTTTTTAAAATTCCTGACATCAAACGCAATATGGTCATGTGACAAAAATGGACATAGCATGTGCAGAAATTTTTGCTCTTTCTACTCATACATCTGGTATATTTTTTAGAGCTCTGAATCAAAACTTATTAAGCCAAACCACAAAATGTGGTCAATTGTCTTGAAAGGGTTAAATCCTTTTCTGCTACTCTGTCCACCCCTTTGTATCCCCCTAATCTCTCTCTTCTCCCTTTATAATGTGTTAAGTCTTATCCTTCCTAACTCCCCCCATCTGTCAATCCATCATTCACAGTCCCCCTCTTTAAAGAGAAGGTTGAGTTCTGCAACTTCTGGGAAAGGTGAAACATAATTTCTGAGCTCCCTCATTCCTTTTATGTCAGTTTGGAAGAACATCATAGTACAAATGTCCCCTGAGAAGGATTGCTCTTCAAATGCCGTCATATTGGAAATATGACCAGAAATAGCTGAAGGGTTCAGGCCAAACATTCATGCCACATGAGTGTGCAGTCCCATATACTCATTTCTGTGTGCAGTACATATGCTTTCCAGCAAGAATGGGTCAATTTCTTATCAATAAAATGATTCAAAATCCTCACAGTACACACCAATTCTTACATAGACATGATCTAACTTTCCCAATCGGTTCTAGACAGTTTCCTTCAGAACGTAATCACATGACCACAACTCAACTTTACCTTTAAATATCTCATTTTCCACTACACCTCATCAACCCAATTCACCAAATTCTATGATACCTCCTGACATGTAACTCCATCAGAAATATTCAAAAGGCACTAGAAATATTAATATCAATAGGTGGACTAATATTACCTAAGTTTTTACTAGGCTACTGCATGTGATGCTCAGAGGTCCATGCAGAGGCTCCTATCCATGATTTTGAACCCATTTTGTACAAAATTATCAAATGTCAAGCAAAAATATCACCCAAACAAGAATCCACCAAGACATGTCCGCAACAGGTGCAAGGTCACTTGTCAATTCAAGATAATTAGAAAGAATGAATTCTGAGCTTGAATCTACCTTGTAGCATTCCATGACGGTACACAAGTACATATTTGTAGCAGATACGAACATACATGTACACCCCAAAATATAAAACATGCACACAGAAGTACAAGTGTAGTCAAATGGGGGCAGGGTGGGGGGTGGGGGGGGGGTAGGGGATACACATTTTATTCTGTTGCCCCTCCGTGCCAGACATTCAAAATTTGAATATATCTCATTTCCTGCATAGTGCTCACAAAGTGGGGCACATAAATCTAATGCTAATAATGCTCCCCATCTTTCCAGAGGAAATGAAGACAAATCTGTATATTAAGACCTCCATGGGAGACCAGGATTGCTGTCTTTATAATCAGGTGGTCTTTACAGTACACATACCAGTTACTCTAGTTTTCAATGAGAAAGACTGTTCAAGGGAAACTGGAAATTATGCAGTCGTATAAAAGGTGGTCTTTCTGGGAAGGTGGTTGCTAAAAGCAGTGTTCACTGTAAATGTATCTTAACATAATTTGCCCACAGATGAGTTCCTCGCTACTTACATGTACATGTACATGTACCTTGTACAAAGTGACTGAGAGTTCATTAACCCATAGCAGTTCATTGTTTTCTTATGGTCAAAATTAATCAGTTTTTCCCTCCTCAAATTGGCGATGATTATTTTCCACTCCTAGTTTGAAAAAAAATTAAAATGTTTATTACATGTAAATGAACCAAATTTAACATAAAAGTTGCCAATTTGTACAAGAAAATAGTGATTATATACTTTACATTGCATTGCCAATTTGGAGATTTTAATGATTAGTTACAATTAAATTGTTCTTCTTTGTGAACGACACAATTTACTGCATTGGAAATAGACTCAAAATTATATGTGATTTTTGCTCTTTCTGCTCATATATATATCTCTATGCATTATGCAGGATGGTCAACAAGGGGTTTTAACACGTAACAGCGACAGGTTTGAATTTTGAAACACAGGTTTGAAAATCAGCGGCAAGTTAAGATTACCAAAATAATCATATTTACACCAAATTATTTATGAAATACTAGTCATAAAATTTGTTTCAAAATGCTTTAATATATGCCTGATATTGCACCAGGAAGCCTAAGAGAACCACAGAACTTCCAGGGCCCTCAAGCAGGGCTCTGGACTCCGACCGCAGCAGACTTTACGCTTTGCATACATCAGTTTATACTTCCTCCCAGTGCGATTTTACATGTTTGAAATTTAGTTTGTGCACCACCCTGCACTACGCATGTACGATACAATGCAGTGCATGCATGTAAATCGCATACATGTAGATCTCTTACATGATTAAAATACACTGTCAAACACTTGAATACCAGCGCCATATTTAATTGTATTGCGTTTCAGTTCAGTGACTTCTGCTTCCATTGAAGGTACATGTAACCTTCTTCTGTCTGGTATAGTAGAAGTACAAATATGCTTCACAAATAGAAATATTATCGGGGCATATAGTAGGTCTACGGGGCATATACATGTAGTAGGCCTACAGTGCTCAGTGTTCAAGCTATGCAAGGTCACATGACCAAATACATGTGCAAATATATGCAGATCTCCATGTACTGCAAATAGAGCCAGCACATCCTATATGCAAATATTTAATAGACAAGTATAGTTTGTGGAAGTTTTTTTTATATAAAGAAAGTACTTGCATTTGCATGATTTATATTCCAAAAGTCAGATACCATTACAGAGAGTTATCTTTTTATATTGTACTTTCAGTTTCAGATTCAGAACTTGTGGCTTTTCAAAACCAAAATTGAAATCGTCGGTTTGAAGCCAGAAGGACGTTAATTCATATACTTTTAACCCTTTCAAGACAATTGAACACATTTTGTGGTTTGGCTCAATAACTTTTGATTCAGAGCTCTAAAAAATATACCAGATGCATGACTAGAAAGAGCAAAAATTTCTCAACACACTGTGTCCATTTTTGTTGCATGACCATATTGTGTTTGACGCCAGGAATTTTAAAAAGGTGGATAAACTTTGAAATTCTTAAATTGGCAACACATTGAGAGGTTCAAAATGATTTCATTTTTTTTTTTTTTTTGGTTGAAATTGGAATTTTTTTCAACCTTTCGACAAAGTTCCTAACCATACATTGTTTGCAAAGACATAACATCTTATTAGAACCTTGTAGCACTAAAAGGAAAATATTAGTGTTTCCAATTTGAAGAAGAAAATGTGATCAATTTAGCCCTCAAATAGTTCCTGTCATGAAAGGGTTAACACAGTCAGAGTTAACGCCCTTCTGGCTCTCAAGAGAACACTTTTTGGCGATGAATAAAAAACAAATGTATTGACGATATAGAAGTCATAAATCAGATCAAGCATCATGATCATGAATAGCAAATGCAATACTTCACAACTGATTATATACCACAAAGTTATTACCATTTCCCATAAATTATATTTATGGTGCTAATGCTTGCAGCTGCATTTAGCTCTTTCATTAAAGTAGATATTCAAAGCAAATCACAAATATGCTCAATAATGTATCTCTAGAAACAAGAAAGCTTGCAGATGGTAATCGTATAAGTTTTATGTTAACTGCTTGTTTGATGATTAAAAAATAACACAAATAAAAACACTTCTCAGCATCTGGGATATCCGAGCGATTCGCCAGAAATATACCGATGTTTTTGTGACGTCACATCAGGTGCCAATCCTGCCTAAGCAGACGACGTCCTATATACATGTATCAAGTGAACGTAACTGCAATGCAATTATTTTCAAATTATAAAGAGTTTGGTTTGTTTCACCATGACCGTATATCACATTCTAAAAGGGAAGTGAAACCGTTTCTAGTAACTAAAATCTTTTGTTTGTAAAAAGTCATGATAAGGGTCAATGATCAATCAAAGAAATCACACTTTCGAATTGTAAAGCCCGCTGAATTATAGTATGGATGGTATTCGTTCCCTCTTGAAACGCCGACATGCCGTGGTGCATGCAGCTGAAAATACAATGGCATCTTTTTTTGTTTACAAGTGATTGATTCCTTTATTTTTTTAACGCTGCATTTTTCATCAAAATAATACCATGCAGGAAATTTAGAGTGAGGCAACAAATAAGCATTTATACTGACGCTAGTGAAGTAAGAGAAATAAGTGAAGATGAGATGACAAAACAAGCACTGAAAATGTATAAGATGTTATGGGGCATCGTCTGCTTACATGTAGGAAGGATTGCTCCCCGGTATGACGTCACATATCTCAGCAGCGTTCAAAGAGCTCTATAGGTGCTATAGCGGGGCTGTGTTATATCATTTTATAATTGATAATAATCATTACTTCAAATGTTTCCAAGCGTTGAATTTTGATAACCTTGTTCAATCTAAGCTTCACCTATGCAATAATAACTAGCACATCAATGATGTGGCGCTCATCCGGCATGCAGCAAAGAAATTGATGCAATTTGTACTTTGAACACATATTGTAATGAATCGATGAAATGCACATGTATTGGTTACATGCATGTACAGATGATGAAGTGCCTATTGCAGATCTGGCTAAATGTGGTTTTGGAAGGAGACAGTGACTATTTTCTAGACAAAATTTTAAAATTCCGAGTAGAAGTTTAATAAACCTTTCAAATGGAACAAAAAAAAAAATCGAAATCGGTCAATAAATGAGGAAGAAGAAGCCATTTTTGTGATCTTTTTAATAAATTTCGCATAAATTAGATTAAATAATTTTCTAGACAAAATTTCAAATTTCCGAGTAGAAGTTCAATGAACCTCATGAAAGTCTTTCAGATGGAAAAAAAAAATCGAAATCGGTCAATAAATGAGGAAGAAGAAGCAATTTTTGTGATTTTTGAATAAATATCGCATAAATTAGCATAATTAATTTTGTAGACAAAATTTCAAAATTCTGTGTAGAAGTTCAATGAACCTCATGAAAGTCTTTCAGATGGAACAAAAAAAATCGAAATCGGTCAATAAATGAGGAAGGAGAAGCAATTTTTGTGATTTTTGAGAAATGCGCATAAATTAGCATATTTAATGAGTTTCAAAATTCTGTGTAGAAGTTTCGAATCCCCCACCTAGTGCTATCATATAAAGCAAACGGAATTAAAATCGGGTAAGAAATGGCGAAGAAGAAGCATTTTGAAATTGTGGACGGACGACAGACGAAGGACGGACGGACGGACGGACGGACGGACGGACGGACGGACGGACGCCTCGCCACGGCATAAGCTCATCTGGCCCATTCGGGCCGGATGAGCTAAAAATTAAATCAATATTCAAAATCAATGAAATTCTACTTTAACAATGACCCTGTTCTCATTACAAGGGATAGAGCGATCTAGCGCGCACTAGATCGCGCCACCTCTATGGTGAGAACGCGGCGACGTCGTTCTGGCGCGATCCAGGGCGATCCACAGCGATCTCTCGCGCACTAGATTGATCTCTCTTTTGTAGTGAGAACAGGAAGATGCGAAGTACGACGGAAGTACGCCGTGACCCAGGAAGTGTTTACAATGTAAGGATACAGCATATAGCGCACAGTATACAGTCGGTATAGATCGCTAGCGTTAAGCTGAATCGAATTATACGCGAAAACGTTGACCCCATTACGTCAGATGTCATGGCAACAAGAACCCCGAAAAAGAGAAGTGCGACGATAGATCATGCTACCCTCTGCAGGTGTGAACCCGCGGCGTGCCAGCAGCGTGCCAGTGGACCGCCCTGGCGCGATCCACGATGGAGCGATCCACTTTCCAATCTCGTAATGAGAACGGGGTCAATTACAACCTGCATGTATAACTCCAAGCAAATCTTGAGCACTGGCAGTGTAATTTCATAATCCAAAGGGAAGCATTTTTTGTGTGAATTGTTATAATGTATTACATGTATCTGTTAAAGTCAAATATTACTGGTACTGTGTTTAGACATAATGAAAATAATTAAAAAACAAGACAAAAACTAAGCCCACAATTCAGTTTCTCCACCATGAAAAGTATCGCTGATACTTCACTAATGACAATATGCTGCCAAAATTCACCTGAAAAAGTGTACCCACCCTCTGGATAACCAACCCTTGTAATCAAACAGCTACATGTACGGCCTATAATTTGAGGGGCTGAATGCAAACAGCACAGATGTAGAAAACATCCAGTACTTATAACTAGAATATTTTCTAAGCCTAATACTGTAATAAACCCCTCAAAAAAACTTTGGAAACTCAAAGTTTCATTAATGATCTCTCTCTTGTCATGGCATAATCATCGCTTTGTTTGGGACAATTAGAAAGTGTGTTTATTCCTCTTTAAAATGATTCATTTGTTACGATTTTTTATTCATGGAATGAGCAGTAAATCAGCATAAGAGGCAGGGTCAAAAGTGAAAACCTGCAAATTGCACTGGTAAGCAAAGCTACTGGTATGCAGAGCACTCTCCTTTCTTGGACATCAGAGAGTGAGATTTTTTTAAATGACCGTGGGGCTGTGATCCCAACTGCATGGTCATCCATGAATGCCAAATTTTAAGGAATCCTAAAATGAAATAAATGCACTATGGTGACATATCAGGCAAGATTTGTTACTGTTTGGTCATAAACTTTCTGAAGCATCATGCCTAGGTTAACAAAAGTTTAAAATCTCCGGGAAATATGGCAACTCGAAGCTGGAGTTCTCCAAAAAGATATTTTAGCGCGGCATGGAGTAAGCCCCGGCACCATATCTAAGTTTTTAAAAAATTTCGGAGAAACTGGTGATGTCAAAGACAGACTAAGGAGGGGACGTCCAAGAAAAACAACTACTGAGCAGGAAGACCGCTCCATCACCCTCTCTGCAAATAAAGAATGCACAGCCAAACAAGAGCACTACATTTTGAAACCTTTCACTTTTGACATTGTCCCTCATTTTGATGTAATGCACATTCCATGATTGAAGAATCATAACAAATAGGGTATCACTCTTTAATAAACACACTTTCTATTGATACTAAACATAGCGATGATTATGCCATGACGAGGGAGATAAGCAATCATACTTGTGTTTCCAAACTTTTTTCTGAGGGTCTTAGGACATCTCAACATCCGGAAGCAATTCACACAATCATCTTGGTTTTTCATAAACACTTCAAGTAAAGAAAGAAACGAAGAATGAGAGTGAAAGTTAAATACAGATCTCATCATCTGTTTCTGCAGTGACTGCAATTTGAAACGCAATTACACATATTCTACATGTAACTTCAAGTATCATCATTTTTTTTTAAAGTACCACTGATCAGGGATTTGATATACAAGAGCTTTTTATGCAGCGCAAGATGAAGTGTAATCTGATACACATCAATTACACAATATATTTTAGTATATATCATTGTTCAATGATTTCATAGAGGACATCCTGCATATCAGGAAAAAAAAATACCAAGACTTCACAGCCAAGTTTCTAGAAGTTCTTTGAAAGGTTAAAAAATAATTTGTGAGCTTTCTCATTCTTTTTAGGACAGTTTGGAAGATTATCATAGTAGAAATGTCCCCTGAAAAGGATTGCCCTTCAAATGGCTTCACATTCAAAGTACGATAAGAAACAGCTGAAATGTGAGGACCGAACATTTGTGGGTAAGTCCCATGTATTCATGTACACATGTATTCGGTGCATGTGAATCTCAGCAGGATTGAGTCAATTCCTTATCATTTTGGTGATTCCAAAACCTTACACCACACACCAATTCTTATGTGCTATATATAATCAACCTTTCTCAATTGCTTTGAGACAGAATCTTTCACAATTCAATCTCATGACCAGAACTCAACTTTATCTTTCATGATGTAAATGCACAGAAAAATAATAAGTTCTACTATAGAGATATTTTTAAAAAAGGAACTCTTGAACAACTGTTCAAGAGCCCTGATATTGTAGCATTGACGACTTGCAGGTGCGCATTCAAGATGCACTTTATTCAGCCAAGCTTAAGTACTCTGTAAATTGATACTGAACAAATTCAATTACAGGTTACACAGTTTTCTAACTTATTCATGAGCTACACTGATCACCTTTCCTTCTTCAAATCGTCAACATTGATAATTTTTCTTTTATTGGCTATACTGCTCTAATAAAAATTCATGTACACGTAGATCTGAAATGAATAAACATGGTCAGAGATTATGACAAAAAATTTCAAAAATTGCCAACTTACATGGAAAATAGTGATTCTGAATATCTCTACATCTTGCCAATTGAAGGATTTTAATGCTTATTTTCCCTTTTTAAATTCCTAGTGTTAAACAGTAATGCAACAAAAATGGACAAAATATAGGCAGAAATTTTTGCTCTTTCTTCTAATTTCTAATGCTCTAAATAAAAGGTATTTACATTAGCCTAACAACAAGAAGTTGGTGTATAACGTTAAAAGCCGGCATTATCTACAATAACCTTGCTTATGTGTGAGTGAGTATATACTGCCATCTTTGCGTGTGAGACATTAGCACAATTAAATTTAGCATGCCATGTCAGAACAGCTCAGCATTGCACTACCTTGCACTCTGTTCATCTACACAACAATCTGTGCCAATCTCGCAGTCTTGCTAATCGCACAGCGAAGGCTATATGTGAAGGGTAAGTAAATCCATATTGTTTCCGCCATAAATTGTAATTTTTTACATATTTCTCGTGATCCGATCGTTGAAGTAGTCAGATGCGCTGGAAGAGGAAGATTTTAGAATATCACAGGTCATTACATCCTTGAAGATAAACTAGTCATCACATGCTTTCAACAACCCTGCCCTGCCAAACTCCACCCATATCACCCCTATTTATCACTCACCAATCACAGGCACATTAACAAAGTTCACTTGTGTATCAACACACAAATTGATAAACTTTCATTTTTAACGGATAAACACTTGTACTTGAACAATGTGCCTACCGGTGCCCATTCAAACTCTGCCCCTGCCCCTACCCCTTTCCCACCCCCAGTGATCACTCACTGATCACATGTACATTAAGCCTTTCAGGACAGGAATTATTTAAGGGCTAAATTGATCACAGTTTGTTCCTTAAATTGGCAACAATAATATTTTTCTTTTATTGCTACATGGTTTTAATAAGGTGTAATGTCTTTGAAAACAATATACAAGGTTAGAAATTTTGTCGAAAAGTTGAAAAAATTGCCAATATTGATGGAAAAACAATAATTCTGAACCTCTGAATGTGTTGCCAATTTAAGGATTTTAAATCTTATTCTCGTTTTAAAATTCCTGGCATCAAACGGAATATGGTCATGCAACAAAAATAGACAGTGTGTGCAGAAATATTTGCTTTTTTCTACTCATGCATCTGGTATATTTTTCCACTCATGTGTCTGGTATATTTTTAGGGCTCTGAATAAAAAAAATATTGAGCCAAACCCCAAAATGTGGTCAATTGTCTCATAAGGGTTAACAAAGTTCACTTGTGTCCCATACAAATTCATGAACTTTCATTGAGATGTATATAAACATATAAACATGAGCACCTGCAATGCCCCCAAAATTGCGTGCAAGGTCAATATGCAGTGCATATTGTGTGTATTGAATGTACACTGCGCATAGCAAAACCATGCAGATTCGCGTTTGTGCGGCCACTGTGGGCTGAAGGATAAACCATTGTAATTCTGCCAGGCCCACTTTCTCCTTATTTGGGTTCTTTCACTTTCAGTGATCAAAAACACAACGTAGGACATGCTCTAGGTATCTCATGATGGTATGGTAATAAGCACAAAGACTTTGGTTAGAACACGGCTAGCAGCCGCGAGAGACTGGCAGTTGTCCAGATTGTTGCCCCTGGCCCTACGCGCAGTGCGTGTGTTGTTCATGTGTTATCATTTCCACCCAGTACAAAAGGACAATGCACCAAGGGATAGGGATATTTTTCAACATTTTAATGGCCTAGTTGTCGAAACCCATGCGGCTTGGAATTAAGTGTGGATGGTTGTCAAGTGTGTGTGCGACGTAGAAGTGGCGAATTAATGGAGTGGCGACCATACGGTAGGTGACGTTCGACTTAACGTATCGCTAGATCTGACTAACGGAACCACCACTATGTGGGGCTGTGTCGATTTCGGCGGTGGTCACGACCTCTAAGTTGAAAAGGTAAAAACACCAATATAATCAGCAAAAGTTTGAGAAATACTTCCTTCTCCATTTTAGGATGATAGAATATCTAATTTCATGCCAGATTCTTCAGTAGGATCTTTATCATCTTGATCAAGTGAAATTTTCAGGCTGTTTTTGGTCCGTGATCTTGCTCTTTTCCAGCACACATATACATGTGCAAAATATCACACACTTGCTATGAGAGGCAATTTGTACTGCTTTGTATGAAGGTACAAAGCAGGGGCCGCGGAGCGTTTTTGAAAGTGGGCTGATCTGATTTCACTCAATAATGACAATTTTTGAGGCCTCTTTCCGATATTTTTTTAAACATGTCTACTCAAAAAAGTGGGGGGGGGGGGGGGCTGCAGCCCCCCACCCCCCCCAGCCTGGAAGGCTCTTTGAAGAGTAAAAAAAAAAGGTGACGCTACTCTTCACAGAGCCTAGTTTTTAATCTCGCTCTGCAATACAGCAGCCATTTTAGAGTCTAAAGAACCTCTTGAAAATCATCTTTACCGTGAGCTAGCTTCTCTCATCTCCTCTTCACCACAGCTTTAGAATATTAAAAAATATCGGGGAAAAAATGTGACGAGCGCGCAGGCCTCGCACGCATTTCAACAGTGCGTCTTCTGGCTGGTCTTCTGCATGCATGCAGTAGTGGTCTTGTCTAACGTAAGGTCGATCGGAAAATTGTGTGACTGTAGGTCGATGACATTACGGGACACTTCCGGGTCTACGAGCGCAGTGAAGGCTTTTTCTGGGCGTCGTTCGGACAACATTCAACCTATCGGTAACCATTAAAATTAATATTTCACATTTTTTTTCCTGATATTTTTAAATTCTAGGGTAAAAAATGAGGTTTTAATATTCTAAAGCTATGGTGAAGAGGAGATGAGAGAAGCTGGCTCACGGTAAAGGTGATTTTCAGGAGGTTCTTTAGACTCTAAAATGGCTGCTATATTGCAGAGCGAGATTAAAAAACCAGGCATAGTGCGAGGTTATCTCCAATAACCTTGCATAAGTGAGAGTAGACCGAAAATTCTGTCTCTCGTTCATTAGCCTCTTAATTTTGACAGGGTCGGCCATTCACTTAGAGACAGAAACGCTCCTATCACTCTGCTGTGCAAACTGACTGAGAGCCGACGATCAGTCAGCATGTAGTTGTTAAAATGTGAATATTACGATTTTTAAAAATATTTGCGTAAATTAAATAGATTAGGCCTAGGCTCTATACTTAAACGAACATGTTCAACTTACCAATTTGACTGTTTTATTCCTTTTAATGCTCCTTTCTCAGGTAATTCAGGGTCCAAGTTGTTCTCGGTTTGAAAATCTTACGCTGCATTCAAACTGTTTCCACTGCGCAGGAATGAAGATGACATCGTAGCCGTTCTAGTCTACGTACAAGGGAAAATTATTATGAAGGAAAAAATGTGATGAATTCATTATGAACTCGCACACATTAATTTTTTTCCCTTCATAATAATTTTCCCTTGTACGTAGACTAGAACGGCTACGATGTCATCTTCATTCCTGCGCAGTGGAAACAGTATGAATGCAGTGTAAGATTTTCAAACCGAGAACAACTTGGACCCTGAATTACCTGAAAAAGGAGCATTAAAAGGAATAAAACAGTCAAATTGGTAAGTTGAACATGTTCGTTTAAGTATAGAGCCTAGGCCTAATCTATTTAATTCACACAAATATTTTTAAAAATCGTAATATTCACATTTTAACAACTACATGCCGACTGATCGTCGGCTCTCAGTCAGTTTGCACAGCAGAGTGATAGGAGCGTTTCTGTCTCTAAGTGAATGGCCAACCCTGTCAAAATTAAGAGGCTAATGAACGAGAGACAGAATTTTCGGTCTAAAGTGAGTGGATCTGACTCAAACTCTCCCAATTGAACTATGACTCATAGGCTGGGAATGCCATTTTAACAGTGTTTAGAAAAGAAATCAGCTGATTTTACTTTATTCCAAGCTATGCCCGACTGTCAGAATGTGCACCTTTGTGCCCCTTCTAGTATTCCTCATAATGCACACATGTTGAATAGATATAACGTTAAAAGCCGGCGAGCGCCCTTGCCTTGGCCTTGCTTGATCTCTTGTCCTGATTTTCGTTTCCTTATCCCCTTTATTTCATTCTCGAAATCACCTTCCCATTCTCCTATCATATAAATCTTACCAATGAGCACGAAGAAGATACACGTGAGCTTCATTGTGAAGACTTTCCTCTCGTTTCCTGATCACGAATGCGGCAAATTACGCTGAATATCAGTAAGAATCGAGGACACAGTACAGCTCCTTCGGATATACAGCACTTGATCACGCGTTATGCTCGGGAATCTTCCGGGGAGAAAACCTAGAACCTGCCGCCGCGCTGTTGATCTGTTCGTTGACTCTAAGCTATCGGTGGCGTAATTTTTTTTTCCTTCGTCTTGCCAAGTTGCACGTGATGAGCTAATAAATTAGATACTTCGATCGCACATTCTCCCTCTGGAAATTACACTATAATACACTTGCACATGAAAAATTAATTTGATGATTCAAGATATGGATTTTTTTTTTTTTTTTTTATTACGATGGAGTTTGCAGTGAATAAATTACACTAAATGTATAAGTTTATTACCGGTACGGTATATTCTTCTTGCAGTGACACTGTGACATTCGACCAGTGATGTCTGATTTCCCTTTTTAGATTGTACGAAAGGAAGATGAACTACATATTGATGATGGATTTTTTTTTAAATTATCATTATGATGATGATGATGATTATTATTATTATTACTATTATTATTATTGTTATTGTTATTATTATTATATCATCATAATTGTCATTAATATTATTATTATCGTTAATCACTGATCTGTACGGAAAAAAATCTTTTCCGTAGAGATCAGTGTCGTTAATATTATTATCATATTATAATTAATAGTTTTATCATTATCATTATCATTATCATTATTATTATTATTATTATTATTATTATTATTATCATTATTATTATTATCATCATCATCATTATTATTATTATTATTATTATTATTATTATCATTATTATTATTATTATTATTGTTATTATCATTATTATCATTATTATTATTATTATTATTAAAATAATGATGATATCAGATGTCCAGTAATTCACTGGAGCTGAGTAATCTCATAAAGAGGATGTCATATTTAATGCAATGGATCTTGGTCGTAATGGTACACAAAAAACAGGAGGCAGCCAGCCCCCCGGCCCCAGCCCAATATTTTCCCCATGAGTTTTTGCCCTCGTTCTAACATTTTTCTATCGTCCTCAGCTTGTCTTTCCCCATATTAAAACAGCATATGTCCTTTCGCAAGTGTGCCACACTCGACCCAGGTAACTATACCGGGTGTCCAAAAAAAAGGGGAACGGCGGATTTTCGGTACTTTGCCTTCGAAAATTATATATATCTTGTACATCATTGGGTAAAGCATCTTCTACCGAAGAGAATGATATCAAGATCATTGAATTTGGTAAAGTAATTTTGATTCTTAAAATACAGTCATTTTCAAATTTCGCATGTTTTTTTTGCGACCGATGAGAGTAGAATTGTGTCAGGAATGGCCTTTCATATTCTACTTTTCCCGAGCTACAGCTCACTAAAATTCATTCCCGATATGATCTTACACTCATCGGTCGCAAAAATCAAGCGAAATTTGACAATGACTGCGTTTTAAGAAACGGGCATAGAATCAAAATTACTCAACAAAATTCAATGATCTTGGTATCATTCTCTTCGGTAGAAGATGCTTTTAATACCCAACGACGTACAACAATTATATACTTTTTGAAGGCAAAGTACTGAAAATCCGCCGTTCCGCTTTTTTTTTTTTTGGGGACATCCGGTATATATGGGTACATAATTATGGAATATTTATATATATAATATATACTTCGGCGCATTTTCAGGGCAGCTTGACTACAGTGCCTTTGGTAACATTTTTTTTTAAAGTATACATGAGATATTTCATTTAGAAGATAGGCGTATAAACGAGACGGAGAGCTGAGGGTTACAGCCCCCCCCCCCCCCCCACCAAGGCTAAGCCGAATTTTTTTTAAAAGGAGGGTCCGAGTATTCGTACGACATATTATTTTATTGCAATGCCGTGGGGTCTCCTAAGAATGTGAGAAGCTGCAACCCCTGCCCCCGGCCACCCTCCCCCCCCCCCCCCCTCCTGAGAATTTTGAAACTGCCAATAGGACAACTCATATTCGGGAAGGAATGTGGTCGATTTGAAATTATTTTATTTACATTTACTGTACCGGTATATAATATATTTACATAACTTTTACATATGATATTGAACCTTTCCCCGACTGAAAATGATTATGTGATGTCTATACGATTACATTTAAAGGGCGATCCAACCTTGGTAATAAGATGATTTGTGTGAAAGCAGAAAAATAAGAAAAACAGGATGGTGAAAGTTTGAAAGAAATCGGACAAAGACTATATAAGAAAGTTATGGATGTTTGAAAAATGATATCACTATGCGAATCTCAAATTGGCAGTTTGGTGAGTCGAATGTGATATTTTTGTGGACGACTCTCTCGCTTGTACACAAAAATATCATTATTTTGCGGTTTTCTTCGAGGCGCTTTTACCCTCGGGGCAGTACTCAATATGTATTGGAGATAGCTTATTGTTATAGGTCCTCATGAAAGAAAAAAATCCTACTGAGTGATACATTTTGAAAAAAAGTGACATTTTAGTCATTTTATGTGTTGGAGCGAATGGGGGAGTTTACAGTGACATTATACCTATTTGGCCAATTTGAAATTCCCATATGTATAGTGATTACAACTTTCAAAAATTCATAACTTTCTTATTGCTTGTCCGATTTCGTTCAAACTTTCACCAATCTGCTTCTCTGATTTTTCTTCTTTCTTTCAAAGCAATTTGCTATTAAGGTTGGATTTTCCTTTAACTCAAATAGTTTAGGAATAATGATCATAATATATGCAATAATAATCCGAGACTTTTTTTCTTTAGTATAAGAACATTATTGATAAATGATATACATGCTGTATTACTGGTGCAGAGTTTGGGGCACAGATCTAGAAAGCGAATTTACGATCGCCATAGCGGTAGTGAGTGGGAGAAAAAAAAGAATGTGTGGTAATTTGTAAGACAACATACTGACTGGCCTATGTGTATTATATACAGGAAAATGAAAATAATTATGTTTAAATCAGTTTCTTATATAGCTCTGGCAGTATAAGGGAAGGCAAAATAATGGCCAAATTAATAGGGCATGGAAAACTCGATTTATTTTGGGCATGTTACAGCTCAACTCTCTCATCACAAGTTCAAAGTATTTGAATGGGGGAGGGGGGGGGGGGCAATACCTCTGCAGACAGTTGCGGATTTAAGGCCCAACCGACTCCCGCATCCATTTAACAACGAAATTAACTGTGCATTAAGTTGCATACCATTCATTCTAATTAATGCTTCTATAATCCCCATGATTCTGAGCTTGAATCGACTGCACCCCCTCCCGAATATTGTAGGATTACAACTGATATCTAAAGAAAATGGGTGGCCGCATGGGAGGGGATGGCGGAAATGGCGGAAATCAATAATCAGGTTATTTTTTTGTTTTCTGTTCTAAACTTATCATTTTCTAGTATTGATTTCCTGATGGAAAGTTCTATATTCATGTGGAACATTCCCCCTCCACCCCCCCCCCCCCATTACATTACATTCTGTTTCCCACTTGACACCCCTCACCCCCCGCCCCCCGCGTACACACACACACACACACACACACACACACACACAACACAACACAAACACATGCTGAAATTTAAAAAAATACTATACAGTCATAGTCTAAAAATATCCGCAAAATTTTTTCAGAGGGAGTGAACATTATAAAACTAACAGCTAAAAGTGCGTTCGCACCAGTCCTCTGAGACACCTGAACGGACTGTACTCATGACTGCACTGCGGTCATATGACAAGTCATGTTCATTTTGAAACCACTAGATGGCGTTGTGAAATACATCCATAGAGATCTTATAATAGACATAGGATCTCTGTGAATATACATCTTCGATAGATCTGATTTGTAATTATTTGAGTCCTCCCTTTGCTTCCTTCAACTCAGGAGCGTCAAACCATTTGCTGGAGGGGTAGGTGGAGGGGGGGGGGGCAGATCAATCGACCAATTTTACGCACCTAAAACGTATACATGCCTATCAAACTTAAACTTAGTATAGTTTACACATTTTTACAATTAAAAGTTGATTTTTTTTCCCATCCTCTTGTTGTCTCTGTTCTTTTATTCTACATTGATTTTCTCTCCACCTCCCCTTCCTCCAGGGGCGGCGGATCGTCTTTCAAAGTGGGGGGGGGGGGTACCAGCCAAAAATGGCACTTTTGGAGAAAAAGGGGCACCTACAAAGGGTGAACATAACGCAAAAACAGGGACCATTTTGTGATATTGGTATTATACCCTACGGTCTAATTAATACGTAATCAACTTCATCTTCTTCCTTTTTAATGTGGTTCTGGACATTGCTTTAGCTTTCCCAATCAGTAGTTGTGTGTAATGGACTAATGATTCATGTGCGAGCTATCGAAGCGAGCGAGCAAAAATTTTCAGACTTTTTTCCTAATGCTGAAGTCCTTGGGTTGTGCATTATTTACAGCGATATGACGAAAATGACAACAGCAAATTAATGTGGAGGGAACGCCTAATGATCTTTAAATTTGTACATTAACCCTGTCGCTTTTCTTTCGGATTACCATGATTACATCGATATCGTCATACTTTATGCGAGTGCTTGATTTCATTACATACTATAAGAGCTAGCGAGCGTAGCGAGAGAGTTTGGGGAAAATTTTCAGAAAATATTACCCTTATACTTGGTGTAAATTATGGGCACATTCGAGTGCAGTGAGGGCCATAGTGCCCCTCTTTCCTCCAGCTCCACTGCCTTACATTGTAGTTGTAGTATATAGGTATATACCTGTTACATAAAGCCGCACCGATTCTTTGAAGCTAGATATGCCTCTTTTTGTAAGAAACAGTAGAAAAATATAAGTAAAGGGGGTACTTATCAGAAGGGGAATGGGCGCTTGTCGGAGGAGGAAAGGGGCACTTATAAGATATGAAAAGGGGTATTTATGAGAAGAGGGAAAGGGCTCATATTAGATAGGAAAAGGGCATTTATCAGAAGTAAAGAGGTGGGTACTTATCAGAAGGGGAAAATAGATAAAGTAGGGAAAGGGGGCACCTATCAGAATTAAAAATGCACATAAAAAGAAGAAAAGGGCACATATTAGGGAGAAGGGGGAGGCAATCATTATATTTGAAAAGGGGCACTTATTAGAAGGAAAAAAGGGTACTCATAAGAAAGAAAAATTGGCACCTGTCCGAAGTAAAATTGCATTTATCAGAAGGAGAGAGGGCAATTATTTGAGATAAGGAGCCAATTATCAGATGTGAAAAGGGGCACTCATCAGACGGAGAAAAAGGGCACTTATGAGAAGGGAAAGGGCACTTGTTAGAAAGGAAAAGGGTCTTTTTTAATAGTAACGAGGGCACTTTCCAGAGAGAAAGTGGGCATTTTCAGGAATAAAAAGGGCACTTTGGGGTACTTCGAAAAGTGTGGGGGGACACTGTGCCCTCTACCCCCGGGCGCGCAGCTTCTGCCTTCCTCACACACACACACACACACACACACACTCACACGCACCCACCCACACACACACACTTTTTTTCTTCAAAATATTTTATTAGAGATTTCATTCAAAATAGATCATTACATAAAATAAATGTAAATGATCTCAAACAAATACAAATCTTCATTTCGTTTTCATACCATAGTGTTAAATTATTCACAAGACAAGCATGGAAGAATGTTGGAATGAAATCACTAAGTAAATAATATATTGACAAACACTAACGTACGCCTATACCCCCTCCCTATGTCCCACAATGTATAATATTCAATGTAAATGATCTTTCATTCAAAATATGTTAATGTTCTTTTCTTTTTTGTTATTTTCCTAGTTCATATAAAGATCTCCTTTAAATGAATAAAGGGGTAAACAAAAATGTATAATTACGGTATAATTAAATGAAATACAATTCTTCATGTTATATTCATATCATAAATAATAAGATGTGCATTTAACAATAATTTACCCAAGAGAAGGGGAAAATGATCATTCATGAAAAGTAACATAATGCATATTTATATAAACCCTTCATCGGTATACCTTGTTACCCCTTTCACTACTTAACCCCCCCCCCCCCCTTCTCAACATTCACATTGACACTCACTAACATCCAACAAACATACCAAGATTTACACACGCACAACACTAGACACATCATACCTGCTCACATTCACATCCTTATTCACTTTCAGTTCTTCCCATTTCTGTAAGTGTAAATGTAACTTCCCTGCCTCCTCTGCTAGATTTTTTTCTTCCTCTATATACAATCAGCTATATATCTTTGTATTTTCGTAGATGAAGGAACCTGGCCTTGAGCCCTAGAATGGAAAATTGCATATTTAATAAACATGACCAAAGAATTTACACATTTATTTCTATTTGAATTACCAGGTAATCCCATGAATATATCCCCCCAATTCCTATCTTTTAATTCAGCCAAGCCAAAATATTCAATACAAAATTGCCATAACGGTTTCACTTTCGCACAGTTCAGAAATATATGAAAGTAAGACTCAATCTCCTTATAACAAAATGAGCAATAATTGTCCCTCACAAACCCAAATCTCATCAAATGTTCTTTTGTATATATAGCTCCATGTAAAAGTATAAATTGAAATTCCCTTTGTTTTTTAATGAGAGTTGTGTTCCTTGCTCGGATAAAAAAAGTACATATTTCTTTATTTGTAAAGTTGAAATTGCTGTGACCATCCTTTACTGTTAAGTTATACGATTCACGTAAATTGTTGATAAAACAGTTATAAATAGTTCTAGATTTAACTACCTGAAAAGTTGTTTCCTGCCCAGCAATATTCATGTTTATATTAAAGTCAACAAAATCAATTTTCATAAATTTGACAGAGGGAGTAGCATTTTTCCAACTAATTGGTATGGCATGAGCAATATCAATTATCTGGAGCAATTGAATTGCATTAATCCCAAGATTTTGAAAATAAACCACAGGCTTTATATGCCCATTGTCAAAAATGTGATTTACAGTGCGTATGCCTTTATTAAATAGATCAATATCACAGATCATTTTACCTCTTATACAAATATTATGATTATTAAATATAACCGGATTAACATCCCCTTCAGAGAATCTATATTTCCTCATATCTTGCCAAGCCTTCAGCATTTCTGAATAAAATTGTGGTATTTTTAATGTTAATTTAGAAGTGTCAAATTCGCATAAGAACACGCACACACGTACACACACACACACACACACACACACACACTCTCTCTCTCTCTCTCTGTTATTATAAAATATCATATTTTTTAAACTTTTTTTTTTCTTCTCAAAAATCATTTTATTCACTTAGAGTAGGCATACTGCTTACCTAACGTTTTGTTTACGTAACCAATAACAACAAAAAAATGAACCATTGCTAAAGTTCTTTTATTTTGTCAGGTTTCTATGTCTTACATCGTAATCGAAAACTGACATAAAACACGACTGTCAGTGTAATAATAACAGTAAAAAAGACACACACACACACACACACACACACACACACACAAAAATACAACTGGAAACTTTATCATTGTAACAACATACAACTGGAAACTTTATCAGTGTAGTAATAACAGTAAAGAAGACACACACACAAAAAAAAAACCAACAACATAAAACTGGAAACTTGGCACAATGTATTTCACAATAAATCGAAATTCGAATGGATATTACAATGTAATTTTGAATCACTAAATATGATGATTTTACCCAGGTTCAGTATGCTACGTTAATTCTCTTTGTAAACTTACGCAGGACTCTGTTGGAGACTTGTTAACTACTTGTGAATATTGACCCTGAGTGAAACGTAAACAACTGAATTAATTAAATAAAGAATTAGATAATGGTACATCAATTAACATCATAGTACACACACAACATACAAGACGGGGTCATTGAAAATTGACCGGGGGGGGGGGGGTAGGTGTTGAATCCACGAGACCGCTGGCAGCGCTGACGAGCCTGAAAAAAAGATCACGAGACCAACTTAACTGTTCCATTTTTACTGTATTTCTGCATTTTTGTGCTTAGGCATAAGAATTTGTGGATATTCCGACTATATAATTATAAGAAGGTCCACCCCCAACCCACCCAAGATGGTTTCGCTCGTTCATGTGCCCTACTGTGTTCGGTCACGTGGGCTACATCCCTGTACACTCAAACATTATCACCATGCTTGATAATGTATAATTTGTGTTCATCTGTAAGTTATACTTCAACTTATATAAAGGTCGACGAGGTAAGACGGAATTTGATTTGAATGAGCGATAGGCCTATTATTTTTTTTGTCCCTCTTTGCTAGAAAATTTTAAGAGAAAGATTATCACAACAGAGATCTGGCGATCATTCACAGATGAATTTTACTGTAGTTTCTCCCTGAAGCGAAAATATGTAGCTCAAATCAGGAGCGGATCCAGAATTTTGTAAAAAGGGAGGGGGCACAAATCTAAGAAAATTTCCTGACAAGCAAATAATTTTCTTTTTAAAGGTTATCGGATTTTGATAAGCATGGGCCCATTTTGTAAATTATTATAATAGAGATTAGGCGACTTTCACATAAAAGTTTTATTTCTTCCTGAAGTTAAAATATCTAGCAGATATGAATTGCATTGGCACATTTTGTCCTATCATTAAATATTTGACAACCTCTTTAGCCCGTTTGTTTTTCCTTTTTCTTTTTTTCTTTTTTTTTGAAGGGGGGGGGGTGCTTTTATATGATATCATCTCCTCTGGAGTAATTTCATAGCATTAAAAAATTATTCCACAATGTTTTTACCACACTGTATAACATAGTGTGACACATCTGTAGTCGTAGAGAATCATTGTGTATACTGAGGAAGAGGAAGTGGAACACAATTGCATACATTGCAATCAATTAGATAATTAACGCAATTCACCTTCAAATATAATTTGATTGAAAATTTTCCCCGATTGTTTTGATCAACAATTCAATCAACGTTATGATCGCATTGTCCTCATTGTCATTGTCCTTTAATATAATTGGAAATGAAAATGAAAGGTTGGGGAAGGAATGAATGAATTTCGTAAACAATCTTGGCAGATGTATGCTTTATGACCGTGATTCATATTTGTATCACTATCGGCGCCGTCGTGAGAGTGCGGCACGTCGACTTCACCACTCTGTATAGAAAACAGCCGTCGAGGGCGCAACTATACTACCAGAGCGCGTTGATAGAAAGAGTTGTGACACGCGCATAATAAGCCTACGCGTATGCGGTCTTTGTTTAAAACATGGCGGATCGTGGAGTTTCCACTGGTCTCTACGGAATTGTTTTTTTCCGTAGAGATCAGTGGGAGCTCCCAATAGTTCCCTTTCACGTACATTCTCTATGGGAGGGAACTATTTGAAGCTCCATGAAATGACTGACCAATCAGAAGCGACCACCAGTGTCGCGACTCTCTGTATGTATAGCTCTGGCTCATAATGGTAATCTGCAGGAACGTGATTGGTTGAAAGTTCTCGGCGCACGCAGAGGCACTGCTTCACAGGGGCTTCGCTAGAGGGGGGGGGGGGGGGGTGTGGTGGTGTCACACTCCCACTCAAAATTGCTGTCGGCAAATGCGCCATCTCTGTCGGCAAAAAAAAAAAAGGAGGGGGAAAAAGGGAGAGGGAAGAGGAAAGGGAAAAGGAGAAAACGGAAAGGAGAAGAAAAAAGAATAGGGAAAGGAAAGAAAAACAATAACAAAGAGAAAAGAAGGAAAGGAAAATGGAAGGAAAGGAAACGAGAAGGAGAGAAAAAGAAGGAAAAACTGGCTAATGTGTTTTAATATTCTGGCAAAAGGCGTCCCCCTTCGGTGATACGCTGGGGGCGGGGGAGATTAGGGTGCAGCATTTTTGTCGGCAAATTTGGGTGTCACATCCCCCCCCCCCCCCATTCAAAAATTGGGGCCAGTCTAAATTTGCTAACAAGCCTGGATATCAACATTTTTTCCAACAACCCCCCCCCCCTCCCAGACCCCCTAAAAGACACAGATTTTCAAATTTGCCCACAATGGTAGAAACTGGCTGTCGAAAGAGGTTTTTAAAAAGAGGAAAACATGCCAAAGAAGTCATAAATTTGGGCAAATTTTCCGACGGACATTTTCAACGGAAGACCCCCCCCCCCCCCCCCACACACACACACATGCACACATGCTCCCCTCAAGGCCTCACCCAAAGCCCTTGGCACATCCACGGCGTTCAAGTAGCTTCGAGAATTTTAACGAAGTATTCGGGGCAATATTTGCTCGTGATGCCTGGATAACGAACTACAAGATCTTTAGAGGTTGATCTTTCACGGGCCAATGCTAACTTGAGATTTTTGTTTCATTTTTGTCAAGCCAATTATTTAGTACCTTAAAATGTACGGGAGAAGAGTCAAGACTCATCATGAATCAACAAATTTAATAATCATTTGTTTATTTTTTCAAACTCGCCCCGTTTATTCAACATTTGCCTTCCGTTCATTGTATTTCCCGGGTGTAATTCCAAAACATTTTTTTCTTCAAAATAAGGCGTTTTGATACTAGCCCTCTTCCCTTTCTTTCGTCCCCCATCCCTCTCCGTCTCCTAACCCATTTCTCTATCCGTCCTCCTAGGCCCCGTTTCATAAAACTTGTTACCAATAGCAAGTTACGGTAATTGTTATAAGCTACTGAAATCCTTCAACCTGATTGGCTGATAGCAAATTTGTCCATAGAAATGGGGCAGTTGTTATTGATAACAAGTTTTATGAAACAGGGCCCAGTCTAGCCCTGTTAATATCCCAGTCACACCGCCAAACCTATACCCAAACCGACTGATAACCGATAAGATATTCTACATTGGGGGCGATGTAATTTTATTCCACCTGTTGTCGGTCCGGTGTCGGCGGTATCCTCGAATAGACTTGGGTATGATTGTCCATCGCAACATGTCCATCGAGTTCATTTCTAAAGAAACCTTATTGTTTTCTCTTTCTTGCCATTCAAAAGTTGAGTTCAATCTGAGGTCTATTCATTTCAATTTGATTGGCCACTTCACACCCATCTTGCACGAGCTCGTCCACCATTCGTTCCAATCGGGGAACTTCGGTGGATGGTACGTTCCTTCCCTCATGGCTCTCTCATCCCGCAGAAGACGCGACACGATGTTCTCACACACTGGCTCGGGCTCTAGCAGATACTCCTCGATGGTGAGTTGCACCGAGCCGAATTTCTTCCACTCGAAGTACGTGTTGTACAGAGCCTCGTCTTTGATGAGCTTCCGCAGGTACGCGGCTAGTTCCTTGATGGAATCGTAGTCCTCGACGTGTATGAAGGAATCGGGAGGAAGAACACGCTCGTAGTCCTCTCTGGGAGCCCCGTAGACAACGGGTACGACGTTGTTGAGAAGGGCGTTCCGCCAGAGCTTTTCCGAGATGTAATCTCGACAGGGGCTGTTCTCGAAGGCAAGGTAGAACTTGTGCTTGCGGATACTTCGGTTGCAACGTTCGTCCCTCGGACAGGGTTTCGTGCCGCACTTCCCATACATGCTCACTGGGACGTACCTGGAGAGTGCTTCCACGAAGCCTTTGCGGTCCCAGGACACGAGATTGCAGTTGGACGCCACCCAAGCGATCGGCTTGGTCTTGTTCACAGCCCAGTTTCTCATCGCCGTGAACTTCATCTCAGGATGATCCGTGTTGTAACGGCCGTAGGATCCGTAAAGATGAGATTCCCTGAACCTATACGACATGATATAATCATAACTGTTGTTGTAGAACTCCTTTGGTGGTATGACGTTTTTGTCCGTGTTGACGGGGTTCTCTTGGGTGTAAAAGATCCACTTTTGGCCACGTGGTTTGTGGCGATGCAGTTCCGCCCAGTCCAATTTCGTTCGATGAAACAAAATCACAGCATCGCTGCTCTTTAGGGTATCGTAATCATTATCAACCACGAGACGAACACCACATGGCAGTCCTGCACATGGAAAATCCCCGACACGGCGAGAGAAGCTACGCCCCTCGTCCCCCCATAAATGGACTTGTCTGTAACACGATCCAGCCTCGAACGGTTTAGTGCTGTTAGCCGCAAGCAAACTCGGGTAGACAATATCCTTCACAAATATCCCGGTCTTTTTAGATGTCTCCTCTAATCCCAAACCACGATTTAGGCTCCAATGAGATTTATACTTTTTATGCGACACTAAGTTCCTTGTCTGGAACTTCAACAGGGTCTCGGTGTCGGGAAAATGAAATTTGCTGACGTCGACTTGGGCAGAATCTGGCTCCTTCTTCTTTGTCGATTTCTTATGCGATTTACTATGCTTATGTTTGGAAGAACCGTGATGTCTTTTGTGCTTGACCTGGTGAGGTCCATCTTTACTCGGAGTTAGATCACGTGACATGTCAGCTTCAGGCTGGTTGCGATCGTGAACGTGAAAGTCACCTGGCTGCAGCATATCACCCGACTGTTTGTCGTCAACCGGAGTCGGCCGCAACGGAGACACGGCAACGCCGCCTGGTCTCTGCAGCTCTGGGTGAGGGGATCTCATGACCGTCGGCGGGGAGGCCTGGGCGAGGATGTTCATCTCGATGTAGTCGGTCTGGAGGAATGAGGACGTGACGAAGATCTCTTGGACTTGGATCCGAAATATGCTGGCAGTCACGCAGCAGATGAGAAAGACCATCAGGGCTGACGCGACACGGGGGCTGGTTAACCGCCTTGGACCCCGTATACCAAGGGTTCGCAGTACTGGAAACATTTTCTGTATGTTTGTAATGGATAAAAAATGGAGTACTTAATTTTCAGTGTATGATCTAATTTTTCACAGTATTCATGGTAGAAATAGATACAAATCAATAAATCATATATGAAAACTACCTCCTGGGGAGCGTTTCATCAAGCGTTTTGTCAGTGATTTTTACCGACAACTGTTATAAGCTACTGAAATCCTTGCTTCTGATTGGCTGAGAGCAAATTTGTCAGTAAAAATCACTGACAAAACGCTTGATGAAACGCTCCCCTGGACTATCAAACCCGGACAACCACCCTAGGACAACAACCGTTCTTAAAAGATATAATTTTAGATAACCAGTGAAATGTAACTTAATTACATTTCCCTGGGATAACTATCCCCAAACTACCCCTAGGAAAATAACGCTCTAGGAAAACTATACCTCAGGACCACTACCTCCTAGCGGTATCATAATGATCGCTTTTGGAGGTTGTCCGGGGATAGATGTCCTACGGGAACAATTGTCCGGGATGGAAGTTCAATGTAGTTGACCTGATACGCAATTTTGAAAGTGAAAATTGTTAATGGACCTACAGTACAAGCTTCGCAGTGTTCACAAGACATCGTTTAACAATATAGAATGTTTCTTTTGATTTTCTTTAATGTCTATTAATTAGAATGAGGGGTATTACTACTTTGGCGGTGTGTGAACCAAACATCTTAAGATTTACTTAATGTAAGTGACTAAGTGTTCAACTTTAAACCCTTAAAAAGTACCAATGACAGCACATAAAGGGTGCATTTCGGTCATTTTTTACCCTTAAAGGGGAAGTCCACCCTGATATCATATTGTTTTTAAAAGAAGCAGACAAATTAAATTAAATTTCCATTTTCTCTAAAGAAAAAATATGTTATTTTACATACAACCTAGATGTAATCATTTCACTTATGCTTTTACACAAAACTTGTAAGATACAAATTCATTCCCTCATCAAAAACAAAGAAAATTAAAAATTATGAATTTTTGTGTACGGAGCAAAGGGGAGAGGAGCTCGCAAGATACGTCACGGAGTTGCCAATTTGTATTTGATTGATTACAACTTCAAAAATTCATAACTTTCTTATTTCTTATTGGATTTTGCTCAAACTTTCATTGATCTGTTTCTTTAATTATCTATTTATTTTAAAACCAACCTATTATCAGGGTGGACTTCCCTTTAACGGTTCCCTAGCGAACCCTCCAGGCAATCGTAAGCTACACCCACTGAACTCTCATAGAATTCAGTGGCTACACCCCACGAGATCGACGCCCCAAGAGATCGCAAATCTTCGAGACCAACATCTTGGTCTCGCGGGTCCTCTGGACATCAAACTTCGTTTAGGGTTCACGAGAATGCCTCGCCGACTGTCGGTCTCGTCTCTCGGGCTGTTGGTCTATTGGGATGTCCAGTCATTATTGTTGCGTGTTAAAGGTATAACACATTGTTGGTAAAAATCAATGTTGTCAAAAAAATATTGTCAGAAAATAGGTTTCGCTTTATTTCTGATAGGCCTAAACCCCTATAAGGTTCGCTTTTAACACCTGCTTTTGCGAGATATAAAATGACTGCTTTGTCTTTTTTTTTTTCTTTAATCAATGCGGCACCGATAAATAACTGCGTAACCACCGATTCGCTTATAGTCATCTTTCTAAAAAGTTACAGATAATTGTATCTTATCTCCTCATGCTCTCCCCCCCCCCCCCCCCCCCTCCCCCCCCCCTCTCCCCCCCCCCCCCTTTCTGTTTTCTCCCTCTATTTTCTTCAGTGTATCCCTCTCCCCCTCTCTTTTGCCCCTCCGCTTTTCCATTCCACGGTCTCGGCAATTTGATTTTGAATACTGTTATATAATTGAAGAATCTTCTGGAAGGAAGTTATTTCCCAGTTTTCTTTATGTATTTATGAACATAGAAATTTCTAGCAGAGAAATCATTATTCAGATGTAAAAGTCAGTGTACTCCGTAACAGTGAAAGAATCATTAATTACAGATTAAATAATGCACATCCAGTAGAGGAAGAACATTCTAGATCATTACATTATGTGTGATGTACTGTATGATAGTAACAATGTAATTGCATGTTGTGACCTGTTTACTTGACCTTTGCATGAACTTCTTAGTAAGAGTGAAACATTATAAATAGATCATTGGAATCCCCTTATTTTGTTTGTTACAACTAGAAGTATGTGGAACTTACAAGAAAGTTCCAAACCTTCATGAATGTTATAGTAGAAGGTAGAAAATTCTAATTAAGGGTTGAGATTGTATATAAGCTGGGAGCTTCCACAGAAATTTCAGAATTTATATCCTGACTACATCGTGGAGCATATATTGCGTAAATTCTCAGTTAAACACCATCTGATATTGATATTGATATCAACCTGTGGAGATCGTCTTGGACCTCATCTTGGACTTAATCTTGGACATCATTCTTGACATCGTACTGGACATCGTGTTCAACATCGTGTTCCACATCATGTTCGACATCGTGGTCGACATCATTATCGACATCGTCTTCGATATCGTCGTCGGCATCGATGACTTCCTGATTTAACTTGGACATTCTTCGGCTAGATCTTCTGGAATCTTCTTTTATCAGTTGGACACCATACCATTTGGATTTATATATTTCGGATTTATCACTGGATTAGCAGCCAACTTACTCTACACTTCAAGAACATTCTGGACTCTTGAATTCATATTCTGTGGATTAGGAGGTTCCCAGCTAAGAAATTGCTAAGTTAGCTATTATGTAATATAGAATTAATATTTGTTTTTGATAAATTTTTGTCCTACTGAATTTGTGTAAATATTTTAATTAAACCATAAATCATCTAAAGTTAATATCTTTTGTTCGGTTCTTATCTTTTGAGGATTTTGGATCGTAACAATACGTATACCCCATTGCTTCTATATATAACTACGCCATAATACTGCATTTACAGAAACGAATATATATATATATATATATATATATATAGGACTGACTAATAATGATAAACGCAATTAAGATTTTAAAACGATTTCATATACGTGCATGCTTCTCAAAGCTCAGCGGCGTATCCGATACTGGGGGGGGGGGGCAGGGGGCACGTGCCCCTGGCGGCATCTGAAGAGGGCGCAAAAAAAAAAACGCAAAAGAGAGAAAGAGAAATATGAGCCTTATAAGGATTATACACCCTATCCTACGTTAGAAATAGTTTTTGAGAGTTCAAAATGCGAAATTTTCTAAAGCTTGGTCGCTTTGCTCCCTCCAAATAATATTGTTTCAGGATCTCATAATTCAGCGCCCCAGTGGTACATATGACATTTATTACTATATTTCTCCTGGGTTTTTGTTAATTCTGCGCCCCATTTAAGGAAGTAGTGAACAGAAAAGCATTCATCAATGTTCATAATTCAAAACTGTATCGCTCTGTGCAGTGCTCCGTTGTGGATATTCCTTGCGTAAAATGCGAAATGACTTTTTTTGAGGGTTAAAAATGTAACAACAACAACAACAACAAAACGCTTCGCTCCCTCGCTTGTACAGTTATGTATAAGTTCGGAGCGCAGTTTCATTTTTGCCCCGGGCGCCATACATGCCTTAATACTTAGATACACCCATGTATCTACTCACCCTTTTTGAAGGAAATATTGTTCCATGCATACACTGAAAAGCACGAGACCTTTGATGCAGATTGGAACTAAAAACTTTGTCAATATGTTTCCAGCTCTTATATAGCTAACCAACATAATATTTTGGACAACGGCATTCACATTGTGTAGACATGACCTTCTGTTGCGAAATTTTGGGTAAGTGTCAAGTTTAGTCCATTATACGATTTTGACACCTATACCACGTGTTCAGCTTAAAGAATGGTGACATATTAATCCGGTGCGGATCCAGGATGTTGTAAAAAGGGGGGGGGGGGTGGGGCACAAATTTCAGAAAATCATCTGACAAACAACAACAAAAAAAGAAAAAAAAAAAGAATCAGGTCTAAAGTGGGGGGGGGGCACGGGCAGAACCCCCCCCCCCCCTCCTAAATCCGCAACTTTATTAATGTCAACAGTAATGTCCAAGCCTTCTTGGCGTATTTCACAAGTCCTGTCATAAACTTGAATACAGTTATTAGTCAGGTCAGTTAACAAAATTTGGGGGACAGAATTTACAAAAGCGCAATTTTTTGCCTGTGAGTCATATGTATCAAAAGAGTAAATTTTCGATAGGGTGCCACGAAATCGGTGAATGGCACCCTATCTTAAAATGCTAATTTATGCAAATTTTATGCAAAAAACAAATTCATTTGTATGTCTTGAAATATACAAACTAGTTCATTAAATGTGTTATATCCAGACGAGTCTAATGAAATCAAATGCAGTTGCAGTGTTAACTGATTCATTATATTCATTTTTCTTGAGCTCTATGTTAATTTATGCTAATTATGCATAAAATAAACGAAATAGATATGCAGGGGCTTCAAATTTGTGACAATAAGATAGGCCCGTTGCACAAAACTTGCGTTTGAACGCAACTCAGGAAAATCAAACGCAACTTTATTTTCAGCCAATCAGAAGTGGGCATTACGGACTTGCGTTTGATTTTTAGGAGTTGCGATTAAACGCAAGTTTTGTGCAACGGGCCCTAGATCGGTCAGAATAAAATATCATCAATAATTTCAATAATTTATGATATTTATTCATCTTAATGCTTATTTAATTGCCAATGATATATCAAGAAACAACTACACCAGCACCCCGAAATTTGCAACATATTGATGAATAAGGTTAGGTTAGTGAAATGACTATGTCAACCGTGGTATCCTGAGTATATGTCTTGACTATTAAAACTAGTTTATTATTATGCATAAAACAAAGTTCCAACGGAACATGTAGGCCTATATCAAGAAACGACTATACCAGCAAGTAAGATATATTACTCCGATTTTGCTAAATAAGTTCAGATAAATTAAAAGACATTGTTAAGTTCTATATTCTAAGTATATTTCTTGATTTTTATAACATATATATTTATGAATATATCACTCGGGGGGGGGGGGGGGGGGGGGGGGGGGGTAGGGGGCGGCGGATATATCAAGAAATACCTATACCATCACCCGAAATTCGTAAGTTGCAACAACTGTTTGAGCCTGGTCAGTTAGGTCAGGTAAAACAGAATAACAAAGTTTACTGTGATATTTTGAGTTCATTTCTTGATTTTTATGCCAAGTTCCTATGATTTATCATGATTTATTATGATTTGTGTATGTTCATGCATTTACACACATTGTATATAGGCATCTCAATAATGTTAAATACAACTAAACTTTAGGCTGTGGAACAGTCATGGCATGAGGAGAGAGTGGCATTTATGAGAAGGGGGAAAAACCCCCACTTGTTAGAAAGTGAAAGGGGAATAATCTGAACAAAATGGGGCTCTCTTCAGATTTGAAAAAAGGGAGAAATTGTCAAACGGGAAAAGGGGCAATGGAGGAAAAGACACTTGTCAGAATTAAAAAGGGCATCCATAAGATTTGAAAAAGGGTCCTTTTGAAAATGGGAAAGGGGCATTTGCAAGAAAGGGAAATTTTCAGAAATAAATAGGGGCACTCATCAGATTTGAAAAGGGGCACTTATTAGGATGGGGAAAGGGCATTAAATGGAAATATAAAAAGGGGCACTTTTCAGAAGGGGAAAAGAGAAAATGAGGCACTTATCAGAGTGAAGAGGGGCACCTTTACCTTTTCAAAAGTAAAAAGGGGCACTTTATGGGTGCTTGAAAAAGTGGGGGAGGGAACTTTGCCCCCCCCCCCCCAGGCTGCTTCTGGTAAAAAGGAGTGTTTGTATAAGTATTATTGGTAGGCTGTCCTATGTTTCATCATTTCTTTCCCATGGGTTGTCGGTCTACTATGATAATCCCAGCATATTCTTCTATATCAGGTAATGAGCAGTGACAAAATGCAATAAATAAAGCTATATTAATTTTGAGAAGTCGCAAACCTCTCAATGTACTCTCTGTGTTGGTACAGTTATGGTAGCTGCTCTTTGAAATAACAAGGAACAATGCCCGTTAAAAGGTACAATGAACTGCGTGAGAGAGGGACTTCGAAAGACATATTCCAGTTTCTGGTTCGGTTGCTTTTTCAACATTGAATGTTAGATTTTACATTGTTGGTGTGTGATCTTTAAATTCACGGTAGGTCAAGCATAATTAATGGATGATTCTAAAAAGAGACTGTCTATTGACTCATAATCCTGGTTTTGAGGAATTTCCTACCTTAAGATTAATGAAGATATACTTGAGAAGTCGCAGTCGTCTCAATGTAATACCTGCGATAGACTTACACATGTAGTTATGGTAACTGCTGTTTGATATAACAAAGAATATAACGATGTTTAAAAAGTAGGCTACACGCAAGATATGTCTGTGTGGGAGGGGTACTCCGAAACAGAAATGTCACTGTCTTAGTCGTTTCTTTTCAACATTGAAATTTTAAAAAGAATGGTGGTATTTATTTCTAATATATATATATATATATTTAATCCAATGAACGCATGTCTGTGTGGGAGGGGGAATTCGAGGAGATGCAGAGAGGTGCACGACTGGTTGTCCATGACAAACGAAGGACGTACGATCCGCAGGAGTTGGCCAAGAGCCATCCATACACAGAGTTTTGCCAACTCGGCTCAAGAAAGTAACAATATGGCGCATGTTGCTTTGTTAGGCAAGCATGCAACAAAGGAATATACGCCATGTTGTGCCCAACTGAAACGGAGTTGGCCAAACTCTGTGTATGGATGGCTCTAGTTGGCCCACAGCTGATCGCCATCTGCAGACACTCACGTGCATTTTCAAAACAGTCTATCTTAGTCAATTTTAGGCATTTAAAATTTATAATACGTCTATGATTTCAACCATTCGCGCAAGCATGCGCGTACGCGTGCGTTAAAGAAAATGTTCTATGAATGATACAAAATTAATTAAAATGCTAAAACAGTCGAAGATAAGTCATTTCTAAGTGTATAAGGCACTTAAGGTTACTGATTTTTTTTTAAATGGCCTGAAACTTGCCCAAAATTGATCCTATACCATTTTGAGTATTTTCAGATTGTTACGAGCGCGCAACTTTACCGACGCGCACGCACCCTATGTTCAATTCATTTCTCTTTTAATTAACTTGCATCGAGTCAAATATGGTTATGTTATGACTTTTGATTGGAGAGATATAGCATATGTCGGAATTTTACAAAATGGCGCCTAGGTGATGTAACGATTTTGATTGATTTGATTTGAATATTTGAATACGGCATAAAAAAAAAAACCTGCCTTCAGCCGCAAGGCTGTTTTTCAGCAAGTCCGTACATATTTAATACAATACAGAAAAGTAACAATAACAACAACAGCAAATATTTACAAAAATTTACAAGTTACAGGAATAAAAACAAAATATTGCAATTTGAAACATAGAATGAGAAAAGGAGAGATAAAGAAAATAAGAAAGAGAAAGAGAGGGGAAAAAAAAGATTTATGAGCAAAAGATGTCATGATCAAGCTTCAGGATTATCATTATCAATTATTTTCGTCAAAAACTCATAGGATGCACTGACTTTGCTGAAAGAATTTCTGCGCTGCCATTGTACCAAATTTAAGTACTTTAATTTGAATAAGCCGTTTTGAAGATATTGTGTGTACAAAAAAGTGGGTAGAAATGAAAATAAGTAAATAATAAAGAAAATTTCGTACAAAAACATGAGGTGTTTAAAACTTAAAAATAAAAATCATATTCCAATATAAATACTTGTATATGTTTAGATATTGGCATTTTATGCTAATTATGTTGATATAGGCATAAAATCATAGAAGTAAACCGTGAAGCAAACTACATGTGTATCAATATATCAATTCTAGTTCATCATTTATAAACTGCCATTGTCTCTAATGGTTTTGCTGGTGTTTAACATAAATGGTATTTGTGTTTCTAAAGATATAGAATTTACATTTTAACTATCAATGATGAAAGGGTGTTTTTATACTTTTAAGTGAGTGAATTATAGTACTAGTTGAAGTATAACAAAATGAAATACTAATAAATCCATATAATTAACCTTCATAACATTACATGAAAATGTAATATGAGTTGATGGAGAGCTGTGGTTAAGATAAAGCTATAAAATGCAGAAAGTTAAGAACATTTTAAAGCGCTACTGCGATTTATTATGCATGATATCGATGGAATTGTATTAATATATTCATAAAATTTGCATAAATCTGTATTATGTGGAATGCAGATAGAATTTAATTTGTTTGGTCTTGTGCCATAGGTGAATCTATTTGCATAAGGAAAGTTTGGTGCGGAACATTCAATATGTACAATATGAACGGCATTAACGCTGTATAAATTGGCATAAAATTGCATGAAAATATGAGTTAATTCGGTGGGTTATGTGGAAAGAAATAAACCTATAGGCACAACAAATATATATGGAAAGGTTGGTACATTTTCAGGCACTTTAATTTTTACTCTGTACAGATACAGAGTATTGATATATTGCAGTCATTTACATAAATTAGCATAATTTTTTATGAAGATGAGATTTAATTCAATGAGTCTTGTATTAAAAAATAAGCTATCGCCACAACAAATGCACATCTAGAGTTTGGTACATTTTCAAGATCTCAGATTTTTACATTGTCAATGTAGTCTTGATTTAATACATGTAATTTGCATAAATTAGCCTAATTTTGCATGAAGATATGGTTTAATTCGATGGGTCCTGTGGGAAAGAATGAAGCTATTGTCCTAACAAGTAAGTATGCAAAGTTTGGTGCTTTTGTAAACTCTGTCCCCAAAACTCAAAAATATGGGCTTAACAAACCTGACTATATCATTCTGGTCTTTGCTTTGGTTTTTGTTTTATGTTTACCATATGAATCGTTAACAATTTATTGTAAAACAGTGTTTCATGGAAGACCACCGTTCTTGTTTTAAATTTTTTTACCCTGCATCAAATTAACTGAAATAAATAAATCTACATACATAAATAAATAAATAAATAAATAAATAAATAAATAAATAAATAAATAAATAAATAAATAAATAAATAAATAAATTAATTAATTAATTAATTAATTAATTAATTAATTAATTAATTAATATATTTTCATCTACAGTATTATGAACTTACCGCTGCTAAATGTATGCAAAAGTCGTACTCATATAATGATATTCTTTCAGTAACCTGTGTTTACTTGCTAAGGGCATTCCAACACAAGTTTTTGCTTTCCGGGTTTTCGCCTCCTTCTATTTTCTGAATTATTTACTGCATTGGACTCTATGTTCACCACAATGCTACACAATCATGTATCCTTTGTATATTATTTTACATATATTGGCGATGAGAAGGAAGTGAACGTTAATTTTAATTTCATTTTTCCAAAACAATTTTAACAACTCCTCTGCTATATAAAGCCAGTCCCCATCCTCTTTTCACCGTCAAGATTCAAGTTTTGTATACAGAAATTTGATTTCCATAATGTAAACGTAAACAAATCATGGAAGTTATCGTGTGCTGAGAGCAAGAATGACCTTAATGCTTTGTTTATGGGTATATTAGTTCTTGTGGCTCTGACGCATGACATAAGAACGTGTATTTTTTTGTATGCCTGCCTCTCTCTACTTTTCTCCCTCTCTATATTCTCTCTCTCTCTGTCTCTCTCTCTGTCTCTCTCCATCTCTCTGTCTCTATGCCTCTCTCTCTTTCTCTCTGTGTGACAATATCTTTCTATTCCCCCCCCCCCCTCAGTTTTGTGTCTTATAAACATATCTGTATCTCCTTTCTCACCCTCGCGTGTCGCTCATTCATGTTCTATTTATATTTCCCTTCCAAAAACGCCTCCTTACTTCTCTTTTCTCCCTTTTCTTTTACGATGTACACGTGCACATTCGTCATGCAATGGGCAAAATCAGAATTAAGAGATAGAGAGAGAGAGAGAGAGAGAGAAAGAGACAGACAGACAAGCAGGCAGGCAGACAGACAGATAAAGAGAAGGGGAGAGACCGTGCAGTTATGAGAGAGAGAGGGGGGGTGGACAAAAAGAGGGAGAAGGGGGGGGGGGTGGGAGAGGGTGAGTGGAAATGGGACGAGGAATTAGAAGAGGAAGGGATAAGGTTATAGAGATTAAAGTAAAGAGGGAGAGAGAGAGAGAGGGGGGATGGACAAAAAGAGGGAGAATGGGGGGGGGGGGTGAGTGGAAATGGGACGAGGATTTAGAAGAGGAAGGAATAAGGTTATAGAGATTAAAGTAAAGAGGGAGAGAGAGAGAGAGAGAGAGGGGGATGGACAAAAAGAGGGAGAATGGGGGGGGGGGTGAGTGGAAATGGGACGAGGAATTAGAAGAGGAAGGGATAAGGTTATAGAGATTAAAGTAAAGAGGGAGGGGAGAGAGAGAGAGCGCGCAACAACCCCGGGACAGTGCAGGGGGTGCAGGAGAACCCACAGTGTGAACCTTTCCCCTATACAGTATCTCTCTCTGATAAGTGCCCCCTTTTTTTTACTACTAAATGTGCCCCTTTTAAAATAAGATAATTGCCACTTTATCTCTCTAATAAGTGCCCCGTTTCAAATCTGATAATTGCCACCTTAATCTCTCTAATAAGTATCATTTTCTCCTGACAAGTGCCCCTTTTCGAATCTAAATATTGCACCTTTTTCTCTCTAATATATGCCCTTTTTTCCTCCTTTGTTAACCCTTTCAGGACAAGAATTATTCAAGGGCTAAATTGATCACATTTTGTTCTTCAAATTGGCAACAATAATATTTTTCTTTTAGCTACATGGTTCTGATAAAATGTAATGTCTTCGAAAAACTATAAGTGGTTACAAACTTTGTCGAAATTGGAAAGAATTGCCAATTTTGATTTAAAAAAACAGTGATTTTGAACCTCTTAATACGTTGCCAATTTAATAATTTTGGAGCTTACTCTCCTTTTAAATATTCCTGGCATCAAACGCAATATGGTCATGCAACAAAAATGGACACAATGTATGCAGAAATTTTTGCTTGTTCTACTCGTGCATCTGGTATATTTGTTAGAGCTCTGAATCAAAAGATTTTGAAGCAAACCACAAAATGTGGTCAATTGTCTCAAAAGGGTTAAGTACATTCTTACTTTTGATAGGTGCCCCTATTCCCTTCTAATAAATGCCCATTTTCCCCTTCTGATAAGTGCTCCTTCTTTACTTCTGATAAGTGTCCCCTCTTTACTTCTGATAAGTGCCCTTTTCAAATCAGATAACTGCCACTTTATCTCTCTAATAAGTGCCCTTTTTGCCTTCTGAAAAGTTCCCCTTTTCAAATCTGATAATTGTCACCTTATCTCTCTAATAAGAGCCCTTTTCACCTTATGAAAAGTGCCCCTTTTCAAATCTGATAATTGCCATCTTGTCTCTCTAATAAGTATCCTTTCTCCTTCTGGTAAGTGCCCCTTTTCGAATCTAAATATTGCCCCCTTTTCTCTCTAATATATGACCTTTTCTCCTTTGATAAGTACATTTTTATTTCTGATAGGTGCCCTTTCCCCTTCTAATATGTGCCCCTTTTCACCTCTTATAAGTGCACCCTTTCCACCCCTGATAAGAGCCCTTTCCTCTTTTTATAAGTGCCCCTTTTACCTATATTTCCACTTTTTTTTATTTAAACAAAAAGGGCCATATCTAGCTTCAAAGAATCGGTGCGGCTTTACAGGTAACCATATTACTACAACTACAATGAAAGGCAGCGGAGCTGGAGGCAAAAGGGACACAATGCCCCCCCCCCCCCGCAAAGGATTTTTCGCTCCGCTCGCTCGAATGTGCCAATAATTTACGCCAAGTAAGAGCAATATTTTCTGAAAATTTCCCCATAACTCCCTTTTACAGTAGGGCCTATGTAATGAAATCAAGCAGATTGCATAAAGTATGTTATACATGTATATCGGTGTAATCCTAAAGAAAACGACAGGGTTAATGTACAAATTAAAAGATCATTCGACATTCCCCCAAATAAATTTGCTGTTGTCATTTTCATTATATCGCTGTAAATAATGTACAACTCAAGGACTTCAGCATTAGAAAAAAAAAGTCGGAAAATTTTTTGATTGCTCGCTCGCTCGCTCGCTCGCTCGCACATGAATCATTAGACACAACTGCTATATTATAGGGAAGCTGAAATAGTGAGTAGTAGAACCACAATGAAATGGAAGAAGGTGATGCTTGGACTGTAGGGTAATACTAATGTCACAAAATGGTCCCCTTTTTCGCTTTATGTTCACCCCGTGTAGGTGCCCAAAAGTACCCCTTTTTGCTGGTCCCCCCCCCCCCACTTTGAAAGACGCTCCGCCCTTCCTTCAATTACCATCTATTTTCAGTAAGGGCAAGATGCTAATCTTGATTGTTTGGACATTGTATACTTCTTGCAACATATTTTCAGTATGCATGAGAAAAGGTTTGTCTCGAACACATTCAGTGAAAGCATGTACATGTATAATAATATCTTCTTTTACTTTACACTCTGAACATAAATCTTCTCTAGACCCCAAGATTAAAAAGATTGCTTCTTACTGGTAATGAATTATACAATAATTTTAGGTTAAATTCCCGTAACTTATATTCTCTAATTTGCACAAGATCAGTGGCGTATCTACGGGGGGAGGGGGCACGTGCCCCGGGCGGTATTTTAAGGGGGCGCAAAAAAAAAAACGCAAAAGAGAGAAAGAAAAGGGGGAGAAATACAAGATAATTTCTGGTCTTTCGGGTTATTTGCGCCCCAGTCAAGGACAAAATAGGTAAGAAATGGTGTTTTTTAGGGTTTGAAATGCGAAAATTTTCAAGAGCTCGGTCGCTTTGTTCTCTCGCATAATTATGTTCAGGATCTAGCTATTTTGCGGCCCCAATGGCGTTTTTAACCCTAAAAGGGCCGGGGGTGGAATCCACCCCCCCCTAGACATTTCTTGTGATATGTCCGCAACGCGCCAAGCAGTCGCCGCGGCGTTTCACGACTTTTTTCTTTCGAATCTCACGCATCTTTTGAGACCAAATTCGCGATGTCCGTGCATGCGGTTGCGAAGTTACTCAACATTTCGTACTTGCACGTCAGACCAAAAATTGCTCAAAAACGTGATTTCATGTATGATTTCAATACAAAATGTGTTTTCAGCCAAAATTTAGAAATCTATGAATATTTTTACATTTACTTTTTAAAATTAATTTATTTATGCTGTTTATGATCGCAGAAGTGTCCCCGACAAATTTCATACAAAAAAACAATAAAAAACAAAAGGGAAAAAAAAAACAAAGAAATACATAAGAAATTTTAAATACAATAAAATACATAAGAAATCAATTTTGATACCGAATTTTTTTCAAGTATATTTGCTAAGAATATTGGAAATAATGTCTAGACCAAAAATTAGCATTTCTTGAACTTTATTTAATGATTTAGAGCAAAATTTTGATTTCATGCATAAATTAGCATAATTAATTAATGTGAAATTATTTCGGAGCATTTAACTATATAGTTTTGTAGATTACGCTGTGGGCGACGTGCGTGTCGATTTTCGGCGCGATCGCGCGGTCGACGGTGGAGATCTCAGGGGGGGGGGTGGATTCCACCCCCCCCCCCACCCCGGCTGTGGCATAGCCTAAATCTCCCGGCCCTTTTAGGGTTAAAGTGTTAACCATTAATTGACTCTAGTTGTTTTGCCCCCCCCCCCCCTCTGCATAAGGCAGGAGCTTGTTCAATTTTGCGCCCCAGATGGGATATAAGTGCATAAAAAGCACTTTCAAAGTATAGATCATCCGAAACAAATCATAAATTTGCCTTGCAATTGCTTTGCCTTGCAATTGCTTTGCTAAATTCCTCAAATATATTTCTTCAGGGTTTTCATTCATTTTACGTCCCCCAAATAGGAATGTTCAAAATTTCCCCAAAAATATCTGTTGCTAGGTCGCTGTATTCCCTTGGATTTTCTAAGGGTAAAATACATAAGAAATTTCAATTTGAGGGGTGAAAAGGGGGGGGGGGGGGATCTGTCGCTCTTTCGTGTTGCTCCCTCGCTTATACAATAATTCATCAAATTTGGGCTAACAACCCTGGGTTATGAGCATCAAAACTGTTTTTCACGTAGTGCCATCATTTCTAAATTAAAAACGCTCATTTATCTGAGTTTGGGCATGGGGGGGGGGGGGCGCAGATTTTATAGTTTGCCCCGGGAACCAGAATACCTAGATACGCCACTGCAAGGTTACACTTAAAGGGAAATCCAACCTTAATAGCAAGTTGCTTTGAAAGGAAGAGGAAAAATCAGAGAAGCAGATTGGTGAAAGTTTGAACAAAATCGGACAAGCAATAAGAAAGTTATGAATTTTTGAAAGGTGTAATCACTATGCGTATGGGAATTTCAAATTGGCCGAATAGGTAATGTCCCTGTGATGTAGCTGTGGACAACTCCCCCATTCGCTCTAACACACAAAATGACTAAAATGTCACTTTTTTTCAAAATGCATTACTCAGTAGGATCTTTTCGTTCATGAGGACCTTTAACAATACGTTATCTCCAATATATTTTGGGTACTGCCCCGAGGGTAAAAGCGCCTCAAAGAAAACCGCAAATTAATGATAATTTTGTGTACGACAAATGGGAGAGTTGTCCACAAAAATGTCACAATTGACTCACCAAATTGCCAATTTGAGATTCGCATAGATGTAGTGATCTCATTTTTCAAACATCCATAACTTTCTTAGTCCTTGTCCGATTTCTTTCAAACTTTCACCATCCTGTTTTTCTTATTTTTCTGCTTTCACACAAATCATCTCGTTACCAAGGTTGGATTGCCCTTTAAATACATGTCACCAGTTTATATCAATGTTAAGTTTATTTTCCCAATATGAACAACATGTGCTGGTTAGAAAGTTTCATGAGGGAAACAATTTATATAAAACATTGCTACTCAGTTCATTATGCATTTTAATCTGTTTCCAATAAGCAAGCTCGGAACATTAAATCCTTGTTGCTGTCTAGTGTTAGGAAAATTGCCATCGTCTAACTTACTGATCCATACTGCTGGTATTGCTTTTTTAAGTTTCGCGTAGTCAAACTAGGGGCGGCGGAACGTCTTTCAAAATGGGGGGGGGGGCATGCGCGTACCGAGGGGGGTGTTTTGGGTATTCAAACACCCCCTTTGACAAAAGAGGGGTGTTTTAGGTGTTCAAACACCCCCTCCCCTTTTTTTATGTTAAAACACCCCCCTTTAGAATTCCTGAAAACCTTTTTTTTTTTTTTTTTTTTTTTTTTTGCTTGTCAGAGAATTTTGGAGTAAAAAAAAAACACCCCTTTTAAAAAATCCTGGGTACGCCACTGGGGGTGGGGGCACCTGCGAAAAAGGGCATTTGGGGGGGGGGGGAAATGGGCACCTACAAGAGGTGAACTTAAAGCAAAAAAGGGACCATTTTGTGACATTGGTATTACCCTACAATCTATTTAATATAGTTATTATCAAGCATCACATTTTTCATTTTTATTGTGGTTCTGGTCACTACTTCAGCTTCCCTAATTAGCAGTTGTGTGTAATGATCTAACGATTCATGTGTGAGCGAGCGAAGCGGGCAAGCAAAAATTTTCGGACTTTTTTTCTATTGCTGAAGTCCTTGAGTTGTACATTATTTACAGTAATGAAAATGACAACAGCAAATTCATTTTGGGGAACGTCGAATGATCTTTTTTATTTGTACATTAACCCAGTCATTTTCTTTATGATTACACCGATATATAACATGCTTTATGCAATCTGCTTGATTTCATTATATACTTTAAGAGCGAGCGAGCTTAGCGAGCGAGTTATGGGGACATTTTCAGAAAATATTGCCCTTACTTAGTGTAAACTATTGGCACATTCGAGCGAGCGGAATGAGAAAGCCTTTGCTAAGGGGGGGGGGGGTGGCATTGTGCCCCTTTTGCCTCCAAATCCGCTGCCTTACATTGTAGTTGTAGTAATATGGGTACCTGTAAAGACGCACCGATTCTTTGAAGCTAGATACGGCTCTTTTTGTAAAAAAAAAAAAAAAGAACAGTTGGAAACATAGACAAAAGGTGGCACTTATAAGGCCTCTTATCAGAGATGGAAAGGGGCACTTATAAATGGTGAAAAGGGGCATTTATGAGAAGAGGAAAAGGGCACACATTAGAAGGGAAAAGGGGCACCTATCATAAGTAAAAATGCACTTATCAAAGGAGAAAAGTGCATATATTAGAGAGAAAAAGGGGCAATATTAAGATTCGAAAGGGGTATTTGAAAAAATGGGGGGGGGGGGGGGGCACTGTGCCCCCTCCTCCCGGGCGCGCTGCCCCCGAGTCAAACATCACAGTACATTTACTTCTTTTGACATTGATCGATGACATGATATTTTCCATTGACCTGAGGACATTTCTCCCAACTAGATCTCTGAGATAAATTACACCACTGACATACCAATCTTTATAAAATAACGACTGATTATATATTTATTGTGCCAAATGATTTAATCTAGTATATCACTTGAATCACAGTTGAACATGTTAACATCTTTCACAGTGGTGAAAATTCTATATAATGAATTCCCATGATTGTAAGATCTCTTTGTAAAAGATGGGGATTTTCTTTTCATTTATAATGTTGAACGTACTCATGCTATAATTGCAATTTAATAACATAGTGATAACCTCCTTTTTTCCACGTTTCTGTTTTCGTTTAGGAATCTGCCTAACCATTTCAAGCGAAAGCTTAACATTTGATTCTGTATATCGACCATTCATACTCCACCTTTCTTGTAGTCTTCTGTAAGGGTAAATATTTTAATTTTTCTACTTTCCTATTCAAAATGAATTTTAATACTATATTAATTTTCATAAATTTTGGTGGAATTGAATCAACAATACTCAAGTGGATAATTTGACTAAGTGCTAGACATTTCAGAACAGTCACCCTACCAAAAATGGTTAGGTTTCTTTTCGCCCAGCTATCAAGAATTTTTTGTAGTTTTACTCATTTTTGCTCCCAATCAAACCTTAGAGCTTTATCATTATTAGAATGAATGTAATGACCTAACTATTTTACTGGTTTATCAGCCCACATTAAATCATAATATTATTGTAACGTTTACTAGTGTCTCCAAACCATATCAAGCTTGTCTTTTCTTTATCATTTTTTCTTTATTCTTTATTCTTCGGGCCTGCTATATTACCCAAAAAACTGTAGTTCATGTAAAATTTCTTTTAGAGAGTTTTCGTCTTGAATAAAAAATAAAGTATCGTCAGCATGTTGTAAGAGCTTAAGTTGAATGTTATATCCCATTTTATCAACTGGTCTGACAATTCCGTTTTCCGAACATTGTATGCTAAAAATTCGGCCGCTAAAATAAACAACAGAGATGACAATGGGCATCCTTGCCGTATGCCTCTTTCAATAATTAAAGTCTTTTGAAATCAAGCCATTGACCAGGACAGAACTTAACATGTCTGTATAAAGAATCGCGATCCATTTACGAAATGATTCTCCAAAATTAAACTTTTCCAAACACAAGTTTAGAAACTGTATATCCAAAACATTGAATGCTTTGGTAAAATCTACCAACATTAATTGCTCCTGTTTTGCAGTGTTTCATGAAATACTCGATGACATCTTTTGTTAATCTTACATTACAAGCTGATAGACGGCCTTTTATGTAATCAGTCTGGTTTTCATGAACAATATCACCAATGACCTTCTGAACTCTTGTAGCTAATATCGCTGCTATCATTTTGTAGTCGGCAAAGTAATAGGCCTCTCGTTATAGCACACACAAGAAAATGTAGTATGAGATATTACATACCGAAACAAGAATGCGGAAACAGAGTTAGTGTTATGGTCATGTTAAGGGGGGGGGGGGAATGCCCCCCTCTCCAGCTTTTTAGAAAATGAAAGAGATCTATATACTCCCCGTTCGACTTTTATTTACCGACACTGTTCAATACATTTTCACTGTATACATCATAATACATCAACACTGTCTACATTCGAACAATTAGGAGTCTCCCCCCCCCAAAAAAAATAAAAATGAAATAAAAATATATAAATAAATAAAGACTGATATGTTTGTCTACTTACCCTCTTTGAAGGAAGGGAATATTCCATCAAACAATGTTCACTCGTGACACAAAATATAGAAACTAAAAGCTTTGTCAAGATGTTTCAAGCTTTTATGTAGATAAGCAACATTTTGTTGGACAGCGCTATTCACATTGTGCGTCATGACCTTCTGTTGCGGAGTTTTGGGTACGTGTCAAGTTTAAATAGTTTGAATCTTATACTTTAAACCGCATGTCGAGCTGACATAATTATGAATCGAGGCGAATCCTTGGCGCATTCCATTATAAACTCTTCGTTTCATAATTGTGAATTGTGATTGCTACTAAAATATTCTAAAATTGCTCTAGCTTTGTCTCTCTTCTTTCTATCTGCGTGACTGTATGTCTATAAATTACCTTCCTGTCTCTCTCCCTCTTTCTCACTCTCTTTCTCTCTCACACTCTTTCTCTCTTTCTTCCTTCCACCTTTCCTGGCTCTATTTCACCTCGATCTCCTCATCTCTCTCTCTC